>OY757906.1:119201410-119373671 GCA_963585895.1 Sepioteuthis lessoniana
TATATATATATATATATATATATATGCACATACATATACATATATAAATAGTCGGTTGGTTGGGTTTTATGGCATATCAAACTTTGTAGGTTATTTAACACCAAATCCATTTTTATGTAAATAATCAGTTCTATTTTAGACAATTCAGTTTAGTAAAACAGTTCCAATTTAGGTAATACAGATTTTGTTTACACACAGTTAAATGTCAAAAACAGTTCTATATTAAACAATTCCATTTAGTGTAAGTACAGTTTCAATGTCAAAAACAGTTACATTTCAAACAATTCAGTTTAGCATAAGCACACAGTTTAAATTATGTACAGTTTAATTGTCAAAAACATTTCTATTTTAAGCCATTCATTTTAGTCAAACAGTTCTAATTCAAACAATTCAGTTTAGCATAAGTATGCTGTTCTATTTAACCCATAGATAGGGCCCTATCAGGTGCTACCATTCCAGGCCAGAGTGGACCTGGGAGAAATGGCAATGAAGGGGTGCTCCACATTCCCCAAAGCTCCAGCATCACTGGAACCTCACCATCAGATTGTTTAGTGTCATATCCCGAGGACCCGTTTGTGGGGGGTCTTATCCCCTTGCAGAGGTGCAGACTGGGCAAAACACAGAGTCAATGTCAAAACAGTTTTATTTCAGATAATGCAGTTTAGCATAAGTATACAGTTTAGATGTCAACACAGTTGTATTTTAAACAATTCAGTTCAGCATAAATATGCAGTTTAAATGCAAAATTTAGTTCTATGTAACCAGAGATAGGACCCTTATCAGATTGTTTAGTGTCATATCTAGGACACTCATTGGAGAAGCAGTTGGTGTATTCTACAGCCCCAGCCGACTGGGCAAATACACTCACATTATATATATATATATATATATATATATATATATATATACACACACACACACACAAGGCATTTCAATTGTCATTTGTTTTAAATGATCAATGAAAACAAATGATGATTGAAAGGCCATTTTTCCCCCACATCTTAAAGTTCAAACACACAGTTGATAGAAGAGGTGCCTTAAATTGTGCCCCCAAGTGCTTTCAATCATATCCATTGATCATCTTCAAGAGGGATTTTTTTTTACATTGATATTGTGTAAAAAAGGAAAATTTATTGCACCTCTAACAATGAATCAGAAGACTATATGGCTTTATTTTTATTAATCACCCACCTAACACAAAATATATTTTAAGGAAGAAATTGTTACAATAACGCTGATACATTCTAATGACCCCATATTATTAAGTCTTTTATTCAGATTTCAGTTGGCAGGAAAGGACATTACAGCAAAACTAGATAATAGATGTTGTTTCAAGCAGACTCATGTGAAACTGCAGGATATACAAGGGTCATTCAATAAGTAAGGGGAACTTATTTTGAAAAAGTTAAATTTTTTTTTGGAATTTTTTTCCAAAAATGCAAAGTCTGCTTTGTTTGGAATTTTTTTATGGCAAAAATCATTTTAATCTTGCAAAAATATTTATCTTGAGACGATTCTCAAGGGCGGAAAATCAAACAGTGCTTCAGGCCGAACAGAGGTCTCTCATCAAAATTTTAGTGGCTGAAATGTGCAAATAATATGAAATTTACAGAAGAGTGTGATGTGTATCATCATCATCTTCATCATGTTGTGCTATCAGCACGGATATCCCGGACCCTCTCTCGCCACCCCTCCTTATCATCCATTACTTCTAGCAGGTCTTCAAGGGCTACATCCCATATTGGCACAGAGCTGCTGTATGTAGGTTTGAGCTAGTTGTTCTGCTTTTGCTTGTTCATGTGAAGAGGTCCACAGGGGTACATCACTTATGAGCTAGTCCCTACTTCTCCAGGAGTGTTCTACATATCTGGTTCGTCTAATTTTGATGGTTTTCATGATGGGTGGTAGGTGGCCATACAGCAGCTACTTTGTGGGGTGCTGCTCCAGGTGTATGGAGAAGCATATTTTAATCCAAAATATGTTTACAAATGGACTAAAACATGGGTTTGCCACAACAATCCTGGGTCAAAAGAATCAGAATGGAAATATACCAACTCTTTAGTGAAGAAAAACTTCCAGAAACATTGAAGGCCAAGCTGGCTGTCTTCTATCACATGAAAGGACCATCATTATTGATGTATTTGGAGGAGGTGCCCGTGGTGTAATGGTTATTGTCGCAGGAACTGGACATGGCGACACAAGTTCAAATCAGAGACGAGACTGATTGCATTTCACATAACACTAATACCTTTGGGAAAGGTATGAATCCAATTATTCTCCCTCTAGCTATTGGTAAATAGTAGGACAGACTAGGTTCTTCAGCCTTGGGGAGCAACTAGTCTAGGAGAAGGAAAACTCTGAATTCAAACCTGTTAAACTCCGCTTAAAAATTGACCTTGTGTCATATCCTGCCCAAGAGGAGGGGGTTGGTAAATATGATGATATGATTATTGATGTAAACAGTTTCTTATAGCCAATTTCTTAGGTAATATTCATCTTATTTATTGCATGATCATTGTATATAGTCCAGAAAGAATTTTTGTGGAAAATCATTTTTTGGACACATTAATGGCATCTTTAATACCTTTTCAATAAATTTTTTGTCCTGCTCAAGACAAACATTATTCAAGGTTGCTACTGATAATTTTTCAGAATTTTAAAGATTACAATTATACTTTAGGTCTACACAATAACATGAAACAAATGAATAACTAAGAAATCAAACATCCTCATTTGACTAGTGGATAGAGTGTTCGCCAATGGTCTGGGAGACCTGGGTTCAATCCCAGGTCATGTCATACCAAAGACTTCTGCTACACCTTGGTGTAGTAGCTATTGAAAAGGGAGCCTTCTGGTTGCCTTTGACTACAGTTGCCAACTTTACTTACTTTTATTAGATACTCAATCTTGAAGAGAGGTTTCCTTTCCTCATGAGGAACAAAATAAAATTATATTAAACCCTTCTCCGAATCCAGTAAGTATGTATTTACCTGACTGTTCCACTAGTATGTGACACAAGGTCAATTTTTAAGTGGAATACAGCTGGTTTGAATTTAGAGTTTTTTCTTCTAGATTGGTTGCCTAGCTGGGGCAAAAGAATCCAGTCTGCCCTACTATCTATCCATAGCTGAGAGGAGAAGAGATGGATTCATACCTTTTCTAAGGGAATTAGCATGAAGTGAAAGGTAAACAACCTTGTTCAAGATTTGAACTCTGGTCGCAGATTCTATTTTTTATGACAGTAACTATTAAGTTAAGTGTGTCTACAGCAAACCATTTGGTCATCAATGGAGGGCAACCAAATTCTCTCTTATTATCATAGATTAGTCTTAGATTTTGCACTATCATTTTTATTAATTTTTTACTAATATTTTTTTATTGTAATTTGTGTTTAATTTAAAGCCACAGAAATAAGATGAAAGAAATCCAAGTAAAAAATTATAATTGTCATGATCGTAATGAAAAAAACTTTCTAGAAGTGGGTCGAGGATATTTGGGTGGGAGTAATGATTATTATTAAGCAAAACAGACTTTGTGATTAAAATTCCAATTCTGGATGGAACTTTTTGTTTCCCTTTGCAATAATGTCTTTGGGAAAGGCAGTAATCTATTTTCTCCCTCAGCTATGAGTAAATAGTCAGTCAGGTTTTTCTCTAAAGCCTTCTTAGGTAACCAGTCTTGGAGAATGAAAAACTAATTTCAAAAGCAGGAGCGGTCCAACATTGTCCAACCTTGTTCTGAGTACACAGAAAGTGGTAGGATTCCTTGTTTTTCCCTTGAACAAAATTCGTTTTGTTCAGGAGATCTGCTGCATAGGCAGCTACTGGTTTTTCATACTAGTAGGCCTAGGCCAGTGCTAAGAATTTTCTTACAAGACTTATTGGTTCCAAAACAATTTCCGCAAAGAATTTAATCTATATTAATTTAACTTCCCTCTTCCAGAGAAAAAAGAAAGAAAAAGAGAAGCAAAAAAGAAAAAGAGAAGCAAAAAAGAAAAAGAGAGAAAAAAGAAAAAGAAAGAAAAAAGAAAGAGAAAAGAAAAAAGAGAAAAAAAGAGAAAAGAAAAAGAAAGAAAAAAGAGTAGAAAGAAAAAAGAGTAGAAAGAAAAAAGAGTAGAAAGAAAAAAGAGTAGAAAGAAAAAAGAGTAGAAAGAAAAATGAAAAAAAAAAGAAATGCTAAGAGAAAAAAGAAAAGAAAAGAGAAAAAAAGATAAAAGAAAAAATAAAAAAAGAGAAAGAAATAAAGAAAAGAAAAAGTGCAATGAAAAAAATTTAAATTCTGAAAATAAAATCGATTGAGCAGAGACTCACCTGAGTGGACCATAAGTTAAGTGAACGGAGAGTGGGTAGCTTTATAAGTTCATTGGCACAAGCACTGGTCACTTGAGTGAAGGCCAGGCTGAGGCTTTCAAGATTACCAAAGGAACCAGAACTGAGCATCTTGACCAGGTCAGCATCTGTGGACTGTGGTGGCAAGGACAACTTCTTTGGTCCTCCCTTTTGCTGCTGCAAAGAAAGATCTGGACTTAAGACGAATACAGGGAAACTCAGAAAAAAAGAATAAGTCAAAGAGTAGTGGAAATATCTCATCTTAAACTCAAAACCATTGCTGATTTTACTACTAGTTAGTAAATAAACAATAAGGTATAAAAATTGAAGGAGAGTAGTATATCACTATAGATTAGTATAGCATTGCACCACAGACCAGGACCTGGTTGCCTTGCAGATGTAGCTTCTTAACTGATTGCTTGTAGCTGGATACAGAATAAAATAGAATAGGCAAGATTGTTTTGAAAAGAACTGTTGAAAGAAATAAGATCCCTGACAATAAATATTTGCAGCTACAACTTTATTTGCCCAAAAGCAGGGTTTCCAGTTAAAACAGACTTGGTGGGGACTGGCATATGTGTCTGTCAGGAGAAATGGTGGAGTCTTTATGTAGACTACACCTCTTTGTCTTGTCAGAAATACTCAGGACTCATCAATCATAGGTTTTGCTTGATTAAGCCAAGTTATATCCATTTAGCTTCTTTTAGAAATGAACCTGTTACCTCCCAACTACTCTCAGATGTTCCTCACAGAATATATAGGATGCCAGTTGATATCCTTATATTAGGGCCTTACTAACTAGCCATTTCAATTTTTGGGCCAAATGATTAACCTCTTATCAACCACTCATTAGTATACCAGCTTTCATACAATTGTGAATAATCTGTTGATAATAGACTTTAATTATATCTCAGATTTTGGTTGACCCTAATTATAGAGTTTCAATGCTGTAGAGTTTAGTAATAAATCATACATGATAATATCCATTTTGATCATTTAATATTCCACAAGAAATAATAAAATCCTGATATCTTTGGTTTGGAAGAAAATCAACTTTTTATGAAAAAAAAAATTCTAAGGAACAATAATAATTATAAACATTCTTTTCTAATTTTATATAAAGAGTAACCCATCCGTGTGTGTGTGTGTTATACATATGTATTAGGCTGTTTGGAAAATAATGTCAGATGTTAGTATAGATGGCTTAAATTCTCTTTTGACATATTTTAATCGTAGTTGTATGAAAAATTCACATTTGTTATGATTAAAGTGTTCTTTGTTAATTTTCAATCACTTCTGTCAGAATTTGATTTTGAAAGTTATATGCCCCTAATCATGAACATGAAGAAAAAAAAAAGTAATGTATTTACTTTTTAAGGTTGGTCGTAGTTTTGCTTCATGACATTTTCTGGTCACATATTGCTTGGATGAGATAGATAAAGATCATTGACTTGGGATATAAGCTTTGCCACATCCATCATATTTTCAGGATCTCTCTCCTACTGCCTATTATTTTTTCAAATATTTGGACACTTTCTTATATTAAAAGAAATTCCATTCCAAAGGAGAAGTAGAAACTGTATCTAAGTATTTCTTTTAGAATTTTATTGTACTGAAATAAATAACCTAGTTAATTGATGACAGAATATGTAGACATTCAGGATCATATTTTGATTGATTAAAACACTGTTTAAATTCATTGATTCAAGAAGAAAAGTTTATTCTAGGATTGGACATTATTTTCCAAACAACCTAATATTATACAATACAACATAAGATAAATGTAAAAGAGAAAAGTTTGCAAGAAAAAGTGCTTGACGCGACAACAGCAGAGCAGGTATACAACCCAGAAAATTATCAAATTATAAAGGCAAGAAGTTTCATGTAATGTGCACAATCGTCAGACAGAAAAGTGATGATTGATTGACTACTTTCCTTACTTTTTAATTTGATATGATGATTGTGCACACCATATGAAACTTGAAGTAACAGACATCTAACATTCATAATTTGATGTTTCTGGGTTATATATATATATATATATATATATATATATATATATATATATATATATATATATAAATCTAATGATTGCATAGGAAAGAAAATGACTGTAACCAAACACCACTGACAGTGTTTATGCTATTATGAATTAGATATATGTGCTCTATCACTGATATTGAGTACTTTCTATTAAAAGTAAAGCAAACTATTGATCTATAAGATAGCAAAATAAATCTAATAGATTCAAAAGATAAATGAAAAACATTTTACAAATGGTAAACAACATTTTACATTTATGGTAAACAACATATTTTTGATTCCTCTTTAAATTTCCTGTCTATCAAAAAGGATGAATTGCACAACTTTTGTATTTGTATTTGGTTGGTTGGTTGGGTTTTATGGGATATCAAACTTTGTAGGTTATTTAATGCCAAATCCATTTTTATGCAAATAATCAGTTCTATTTAAAAAAAAAAATCAGTTTAGCATGAGTACACAGTTTATGTCAAAAACATTTCTATTTCAAGTTATTCAGTTCATTCAAACAGTTCTAATTAAGCTAAGTATAAGTACAGATTTTGTTAACGCATAGTTAATTGTCAAAAACAGTTCTATATTAAACAATTCAGTTTAGTGTAAGTACAGTTTAAATGTCAAAAACAGTTACATTTCAAACAATTCAGTTTAGCATAAGCACACAGTTTAAATGTAAGTACAGTTCAAAAACATTTCTATTTCAAGCTGTTCATTTTAGTCAGTTCTTATTCAAACAAATTCAGTTTTAGCATAAGTATGCAGTTAGTTCTATTTAACCCATAGATAGGGCCCTATCAGGTGCTACCATACCGGGCCAGAGTGGACCTGGGAGTAATGGCAATGAAGAGGTCCTCCACATTCCCCAAAGCTCCAGCATCACTGGAACCTCATCATCAGATTGTTTAGTGTCATATCCCGAACACTCATTGGTGTATTCTACAGCCCAGCTGACTGGGCAAACAAATATATGAAAATAATTTCTAGAATTCAAAGGATAAATAATCTTAGGGAGTCGTTAATAAGTGGTGATATTTATAGACTTTTCCAGCATTTGATCAACTTAAACTACTTCAATATAATTTCTGGTTGTAGGAATTTGATTTATACATGTCAATAGAAATCTGTGCTTTTCTTATGTGTAAGATGACATTGCTTTCTATGGATGAGATATTGCTCCCAAGGTATGTAAAATGGTCTACTAATTTCAGAGGCTTGTTATTTAATGCTGAGATAACACAATTTTGTTTAAAACACATGAATTCTATTTTATCTGAGTTCTCAAAGAAGCCTAATGCCTCTTGCTTCCTGTTCCAGGCAATGCAGCAGACATTTGGCTTATATATATATTACACAAA
Organism: Sepioteuthis lessoniana; assembly: GCA_963585895.1. NCBI lineage: Eukaryota > Metazoa > Mollusca > Cephalopoda > Myopsida > Loliginidae > Sepioteuthis > Sepioteuthis lessoniana. Next base: position 119,209,134 of record OY757906.1, read on the forward strand.
ATAAATTTACTAAATTATGAAGATAAACTAACAACTTTGAAGAATATTTTACTCATTTAAAACTTGATGGTAAATAATATTTTTATAAAAGTAACTCCTCATTGAATCTCTTGTCTTTTGAAATTGTTGGATTGCACAACTTTCACTTGAACATTAAAAACTTTATCAAAAATTTTTAAGGTTGTGCTTATTTATGGATGTTGGTGGAAAGTAGTAATTGACTAAGCTTTTTTGCTTAGATGTGGCACAAGGCTGTATGAATGGGGCACCCAATGAGACTTGAACTCACTCATGAACGCGTGCTAGTCTAACTAGCTAACCATTACATCAATCAAGGTGCCCTTGGGTATTGCTTGAAAGTATTGTAATAGCAAGCAGGCAAAAAATAGTTAAAGATGAATAATGAGGTGCCCGTGGTGTAATGGTTATCGTTGCTGGAAATGGACACAGCGACACGAGTTCAAATCCTGGATGAGACTGATTGCATTTCACACAGCACTAATACCCTTGGGAAAGGTATGAATCCACTTATACTTCCTCCAGCTATGGGTAAATAGTAGGGCAGACAGGGTTCTTCGGCCTCGGTGAGGCAACTAGTCTAGGAGAAGGAAAATTCTGAATTCAAACCTGTTAAACTCTGCTTAAAAAATTGACCTTGTGTCATATCTTGCCCGAGCGGAAGGGTTGGTAAATATGATAATGTATTCTAATAACCTAAGACACCTTAAGATGAGTTTTATCAACATAATTACATTCTTTCCACAATTCTAAAGTGTGGAGTGTAGGTAGAAGTGGAAAATAAACCAAAAAAGATTTAGTTGACTGACCAGCTCTCGCAGAGCAATCTGACGTTCACACAGGGCTGTGTACATTTTTTTGCCAGTAGGTGTGGTTTGTAATGTCGTTATCATCTGCATCTTTAAGTCATTCGTGTCAATGACGTCCATCTCTAACATTCCGCACAAAGCCTGCATAACAAGAAAAATACAAAAAAGGTAATAAATTAATACAAATTTCTTTTATCTTTTTGAATACAAATTGGAATCAAACACAGAGGGAATTAAAGTTGTTTTGTGAAATGTCATTCTTGAATGAGGGTCATTCAAAAAGTTCTAAGCCACACCTTTAAGCGGGGGAGGAAATATTTTTGTTGTTGGAACACCATACTGCTTCTTACAAAACTAGAAAGATCTGAATTAAATCTTCTAGTTGAATAAGTGGTAGTGTGTCATACTAATAAAAATATTTAGTTATGGCACTTTCTTGGTGTGGTTTATAGATTTTTGAACAACCTTTGTAAGCCATCAAAATTATCTTGATTAATTAGATAGTTGGTTTTATAGCATGTCAATCCTTTCTGGTTATTTACTGTCAAAGTTAGTTTATTTTTTGTAAGCAACGATATGGTTTTAAGTGACCAATTGTAATAATCAGTAAACAAATATAACTCCAAGGAACTATTCTTAATACAAATAATTTATGTTCAATTACATAGTTTTGTAACATATTAACCCTTGACCAAGCCGTCAATCAAGAGATGCACCTGTGTAAATAAGCAGAAGAACAGCGGAAGCAGGTGGACGTGAGACAATTATACAACCAGGTGCCCAGACGGTTTGAGAAAGTTGGAGTCAGTTGGAGACAAGATGCCAAATTGAGAGCCAGTGGCAGACAGAGGGCTTTGGGCCCTCAGTGACCCATGGTTGAGCAGCCCAGCCAGAATGCGAAAGAAGTGCTGCTATGGTCAGAAGAACTTTGGGTCAATACGTAGCAGTCTGTCTCCGTCTCCAACTCACCTCTCACACACAACCAACATCAACCCTTTTGAGAATAAAGTGTGAGAGATATATTTTTATAAAGAAGTGTGTTTGTTCGTTCATTGAAGTCGTCATTATTGTTGACAATGTTTCTGCTTATATTTATATTTGTATATGTATGCAGCTATACAACAGTTTTAAATAACAATTCCTATTTTGTGATTATTATATAGTTTCAAGTATTTCAAGCAATCATATAGTTTCAAGTAAATAATTATTCAATTTCAAGCATTCCTATCTAATACTAATAATCTATTCATAATTATATGGTTTCAAATAACTATTTCTATTTATCAATAATATTTTGCATGCATACAGTTATATGATATTAAGTATTCCTATCAAATACAATTTGCAAGCAATTATATGGTTTCAAGTAATCCTTTGTAAACAATTATAGCGTCAAGTAACTATTCTAAATACAAATACTTTGCATACGGTTATATGGCTTCAAGTATTCCTATCTAATACTAATAATTTTCCAAGGGATATGTAATATATTAACGTGTTCTGCGGGTGTGAATACAGCGGATGTTGTTGACAGATAGATTGATAAGACTGGCGTGATCACCGAAATGTCATCATGTCCACAGGTGCTGTGTATCAGTGGATGTTGAGACAGCTGCATCTGCTCAAGGATAATATCAATAAGGTGATTGCCAAAATGTCACCATGCCCACAGGTGCTATGAATACGGTGGATGTTGAAACAGGTGCATCCGGTTGAAGATCTCGGAATATCACCTTGACCTGTGGATGTGGTTGAATTTGGTGATGGTGGCAGATGCGTACACCCACAGAACTAGGCTTTGGCAAGTAGCCAATGGGAAGCAGACAACATAACCAATGGAAAGCAAAGAAGTGAGACATGGGCATAACCATAGGTAAAGAAAAAGAGGAATTGCTGCAGGTCACGTAAGAGTTGTAGACAATGTAAGTTCCTGAATTTGGGGTAAAGTCAATTCTTCATTGGCTCTTCCATCTCCCGACAGCTCCTTCGTGAGCGCAAACTCTCAGCAATTGCTTTTCTGCTCCACACAAGTATCATCACCAAAAATAAAAATATAATCTTATATTTTTATATACATACGTGTTCCTTGTTAATAACGACACAGTATACTATACAACAGATATATTTGACTGAGAGACTGGACTAACAGATTCTACCACAGGGTCAGAGTGGACCTGGGAGTAATGACAATGAAAGGATACTTAGCATACCTCAGAGACACAGAATTGGATTCTTTTCTACTGAATAGTGTTTAGTGTCATATCCAGGACACCTCTGCAGGGTATGTAGTTAGTGTATCCAACCCCCATGATGAAGCACCCCAAAAATTTGATAATAAAAGAGAAAAAATAAATTACTCACCTCCATTGCAGCTTCTTTCCCTCTTAAAGCCAGTAGCATAACAGGGTTAATACTTTTGCTGAGTTCTTGAAGAAATTTCTTTCTTCGACAGCAGCACCGAATCAGTGTTTCTAGCTACAGTAAAAGAAAATAAAAAAAAATTTTAATTTCTTTTGTGATAAGAGCCAAAACACCTAGCAAAACAAATCTGAATCCCCACTGAAAAAGCAAAACAAAACACATACACACAATCTGGAAGTGAGCACAAAAAAATCTGGAAGTAAAAACAAAATATATTTGGAAGAAAAAAAGTCTGGGAAGAAGGAGGAAAAAATCTGTGAGAAAAAAAAAATTACCACAAAATCTAAAAAAACAAAAAAAAAAACAACAAATAAATAAACAATACAAAACCTGGAAAATACAACATAACATCTGGAAAAAAAATCTAGAAAGAGTTTTAAAAAAAATCAATCACATGACTTATTCAATAAACATTTTTAACTGCATAAAAAAAAAAAAATTATTGACTAAATCTTTATCAACAATCTGGAGATAAGCCACAAGTATTTCATCCTTCCTTTTCATATGAATGATGTCAATTTATGTCTCGGGTTGTGATATGCCAAAAGTATATCTAGTTTCAGCATAGAAGTGTGTATTATCATCAGTGCGATGACAAGAAGTGTTTATAAATATCTGTGTCATGACCAACAAAGGATAAAACAGCTAATGTTTTATTTTGTTAGAGGCAATAATAATAGAGAATAGGCTGCCTATCTACTAATTTAGTCTGTTTTTCTCATTGTCAAGAATGGCACAAAAGTAGAATATACAAGTGTACAAGTGATTTGGTTTCATGCCTTCTTTGAAAAAAAGTGCAATTGGTTGCTGTAGTCAGTTCTGAACTGTGTATGGATTTTGTTTTTATTACTTTTATTTGAAGTCATTCCACCTTGTAAAATTTTACATATTTTACAGTGAAAAGTTAAAAATGCATATATATATATATATATATATATATATATATATATATATATATATACACACACACATAATAATATCACACTGCTAGCATGCATATCCCTGACTCTTTCTTGCTATCCTTCCCTATCATCTATCGCTTCCAGCAGGTCTTCCAAACTGCATCCTATGACCGTAAAGATTTGTCGTAGATGAGTTCTTGCTGGTTAGCCAACACTGGTCTGACCGTGTTAAGGGGTCCATAGGAGAAAGTCACTTACAAGTTCATCCTTGCTTATTGAGCAGTGTCCCGCTTGTTTTGTTCATCTTGCATGGTTTTAGAGATGGGAGGTAAGTAGCTGCACAGTTGTTTTGTGGGATGTTGCTTCTAGGATTTGCTCAATATAGCTTGCAGCATTTTTGTGCAGTTCCCATTAAGCTTTTTATCAATGCATTTTGTCAGCATCCATGTGGTGCACCCATAGAGTAGTATTGACATGACCGCTGCATGGAAGAAATCCTGTTTTATTTTATCAGATAGATCAGACTTCCATATGGTTGCTAGCAATCCATGCTTTTGCTAGGTGCATACTGAGACACACACGAGGGTTATTCAATAAATAAAAGGAACAAAATACATTTTTATCATTAAGAGTTTTTGGACTATTGTCTTCAGCTTTATTGTTATTTCCACAAGTATAGAGTTGAATACAATATGGGAACCAATAATTAAGAAGGCTAGATAAAAAAAAGTCTGAATATGATCACAGGTAAAAAATCATACATAATAGTAGTAATTCTAGTCAAGTAAGAACATTAAGTTTATAAGTCCCAAAAATTCACTCTGAATTGTTCAGCAGGACACAGTGTAATGGTCATAGGCATTGGTTCCCTAAGCTTCTAAGGAGACAATTCTGACTGCAGGTGAGTAACAATACAGGAATACTTAACACTTGTACCCAGTTATGGCTAACGGAATCAGAACAGGCGACCCCTGTGGATTCAATAAAGGACATAGTTCAAAGTTCCGTGAAGGTTCCCGAGTTTGACAAACACCCGAAGAAGGCTGAAGGACATATCGGCTGAAATGTTGTGGAAATAACAAAGATAAAAACAATAGTCCGAAAACTCTTAATGATAAAAATCATCAAGCTTTGTCTCAGAAATTTAGACAACCAAAATACATTTTTTCAGAATTTTTTCCATAAATGTAAATTCTGCATCGTTTGGAATTGGGTTAATCTTACAAAAAAAAATTATTTTGAAGCTATTTGAAATAGCAACAAATTAAAACAGAGTACACCAGGTTTTTATGAAACTTTTGTTGGTTGAGAAGAGCAAAATTTATTGAAAAATGTATGGTGTATATGGAGAAGCATATTTTAGTTAAAAAAAGTTTACAAATGGTTTAAAATGCATGTTAGTCACTACAAGCCCAAGTTAAAAACACAATCCATAGAGTGGAAATACACTTAGTCTCCAGTAAAGAAAGACTTTAAGTGGTCAGTAAAGAAGGTCATGTTGACAGTCTTCTGGGGCATGAAAGGACGCATCATTATTGATTACCTTGAAATAGTTGCCACTGTAAACAGTGCTTCCTATTGCCAATTCTTTAGGCAATATTCAGCTTACTTAATGAATAACTTGTGTGTGTATGTATATATATATATATATATATATATTTTGAATGACTCGTGTGTATGTGTCTTTAATGAATTAAGCATTTCAGTATCTGATTGCAAAATGTAAAACAAATGAAAGTTAATACATGTGTTAATTTCCAAGCTGATGTTGGGTTGTAGACTTGGCTTTAGGGGTATGTCATCAGCCTGATGTAAAGTTAGGTGTGTTTTGATTACAGCTTGGAGCATCTCATGTGTCTAGCCACACTGAATAGTAGTCATATAATGAAACTATATGGGGATGACAATATATATATTTTTCTTTTTTTTTTCTTTCATATGTGTTATGTGTATTTCCATCATAACACGTGAGTTTATATCATATTATGATTGATTGGACACTTTTCTTACTTTCCTGTCTGATGATTGTGCACACAACACCAAACTTGTAGTGTTCATAATTTGATATTTTTCAGGGTTTTATAAGCTGTTCTGCTGTAATAGCATTAACCGTATTTTCTTGCAAACTTTTATTTGGATTTATCTTAATTTTATTTTTTATCTTAGAAATTTTTACAAGCATCTACCATTTATCTACTTTTTGGAGATAAGACAAGTTAGTTCCTTCACTAAAGACTTTACAAGTATACATGTACACTTTTTTTTGCTTTCTCCAATTCATCAAGAATTGACTGAATTTTATTTTTCAGGAAAGAACATTGTCTAAAAAAAAGATTTCATTCAGTTTTAGAATTTTCCCCCATCTTTTTTTCTCTCTCTTTTTTTCTCTATATTTTTGAATGGTTATTCAAGCATTAATTAGAAATATCATTAGAGATCAATGACCCCCCCCCCCAATAAAATAAAAAGCAAAAAACACAACCTTTTCAGGTTATAAAAAGCATTTTCAAACAATACTAACAAAAACAGATAAATCAAGTTCATTTCAATAAAATTGAATGCAAATGTTTTCATTATCCCCAACACCACAAAAAAACAAAAACAAAATAAAAAACCCAACACATTTTCTTATCTTATTTTAAAAATTTCTATCTGTTCTCCTCAGTTTAAGAATATATATATATATATATATATATATATATAAAATATCCATAATTGGATGGAAATAAATTTATAATCCTAATGTGACCGGTTTTTGTTTTTCTTAAAGAAATTATTGCTCTGTGATGTCAGTTACATTGAGCTCTTTACCAGGAAAATTTAAATGTTTGTAGATGAATAATTTTCTGTCCTGACGGAATTATTCCTGACTGGTTTAACAGGACTGAATAATACATACATATATATATATATATATATATATATATATATATATATATATATATATATATATATGTGTGTGTGTGTTTGGTTAGGCAGCTGTCTTTCATTTAAGCATGTTTGATTGAATAATAAAAACTTTTCGTCTACATAATTTTATCAAGATCCTTTCAAGTTTCCTGACAAGTGCCTTGGTTTTAGGTTGGAATTGGTACATGAATTTACTGAAATTGTCCAGAGTGCTTTCTAATTTTAAAATTTGATGTTCTGCAAGGAATAGTAAGGTTGATTCAGTAATTCATTTTAATGGCATGTCAACCCATTGAGGTTTATTTTATGTCCAGACATTAGAAAATCATGTACATTGTGCATTTAATTTACATTTTTGTGTAAATGTTTCTCAAGAGCTTTTTTTTGCCGTTATATATCAAGTATTCTTATCTAATATAAATAATTTGTACACAGTTGTATTGTTTCAAGTATTCCTATCTAAAACTAATAATTATATGGTTATTTCTATTTTATAACAGTCATTTGTTTGCACACACAGGATTATGGTTTCGAGTAACTAATAATAATCCTTACTAAAGAATTATTGTAAGTTAGCCGACCATAGTAGAGGGCAACCTGAAGGCTCCCTTTTCATTAGCTACTACACTGGAGTCTAGGAGAGGGTGATACTCCTTTCCTTAGATTGCTCCTTGCTCTTAATCCTTACTATATAATGTCCAATGCTAAACGAGGCAGCATCAAATACCATTTTTTGAGTTTCTGGTGTGAATGATCTGGGATTGAACCCAAGTCTCCGGGACCATTGGCAAACACCATAACCACTATGCCAATGGGCTGGTTAGCTTTAAGTAACTATTTGTAATACAAATAATTTACAGTCAGATGGTATCAAGTATTGCTATTGAATTTGAGTTGTTTAAAAACTCTATTTGACCCATCTGCTGGAGAAGTAAGGACGAGCTCATAAATGATGTACTCTTGAGAACCCCTTCACATGGCCGAGCAAAGGCAGGGCAACCAGCTCGAACCTACATACAGTAGCTCTGCGTAGATATGGGATGTAGCCCAGAGGACCTGCCAGAAGTAATGGACGATAGGGAGGGGTGGCGAGAGAGAGTCAGGGATATCTGTGCTGATGGCGCGACATGATGATGATTTGACCCATAGATGGGACCCTAACAAGTACAACCGCTCAAGGTCAGAGTGGACCTGGGAGTAATAGCAAGGAAGAGGGACTCCAAACTCCCTTGATCTCTAGAACTGGAGCCTCACCACCAGATACTGGACACTACTCTATTTTTGGAGGGGGTCTTATCCATCTGCAGAGGATAGAGTCAGTATATTTGAAGCCTGCTGACCAGGCAATTTAGTTTTTGAAAATTATGTGCGGGTGTGGATGTATATTGTAAATACAAATACTTTTAAATTTAGTTGACATTTCAGTGGTAATGTGATGCCTTTAATTCAATCTTTAATTTCTATTATCTTTAATTCCACCAGCAAGATCATAATGTTAATTGCTTATCCCAGCAGATTTTTCAGGACACACAGCTATTGTATTAATAGCTATCATATACCTTAAATAAATTCAAGGCTACAAATAAACATGCTTCTACTGCTGCTTGGGGTCAAGGAGTTAGGGAAAAGGTGTTGGCTCATGAATCATGATACAGCAAGGGTAACAAAAGTCAATGAGTAAACAGTCTGATGTATTGTTAAGTGTTGGTAAATGGTTAGTGTCACAGCTTCTTCAAGATAACACAAACAGTTTGAACCACTCTTCAGAGGTAAATATTTACTCTTCATTCAAAGACTATGAGTCATAATTTGGACACCAGAGTTTAAAATTTGATATTCAGTACGTGGGTTTTGCTATTTTTTTAGTAAACCAAATTCGTGATATGTAGATAAGTCAGGTTTCTTGAGGCATTCAAAAAAAAAAAAAAAAAAAAAAAACCAACAAAAAACAAAACAAAAACCCCCACAAAACAAAAAAGAAAAAAAGCCAACCCTCCCTGCAAAGATTGCATGTGTATACCTAAAAATAATCTTATTCAAGTTAATTTAAGATGCTCGGTCTTCAATGTTATTTGGGATCATATTTTTAACTTTATTTTCTATGTGCATAATCTAGAATATAAGTATTCTAGCATCCAACAAAGTGAAATTAAAGTAAAGTTAGTGACCGTTATCGACGATGACCTGAAGGCTCCCTTTTCAAAGGCTACTGCACTGAGGTGTAAGGGAAGGCGCTACTCCATTCCCAGGATTGCTCCACTTTACCCTTGATCCTCACCTTATAATGCCGAGTGCTAAACAAGGTGGCATCAAGTACCATTTTTTTAGTCTTTGGTATGACTCACCCTGGGATTGAGCCCCGGTTTCCCGGACCATTGGCGAACACTCTACTCATTTGGGCAGTGGGCCGAGCATCCAACAAAAAGGGGCCCTTTTTTAGAATTGTTTTGAAATATTTTAATTGGTTTTGAAATATTTTATTAATTTTAGATATGAACAAGCTTTTTAAAGTTCTATTTCAATTTTGCATGTTCCATAAGACATACACACACACACACACACATATATGTCCATGTTCACTTTCAGACTGATACCCCACCTCAGCTTTGGGTTGAATAACACCACTATTGGTCTTCTACAAGGATGGCTTTGGAATGAAAAAACCCATGAGGGTTGACATGCCAACAAAGAAACGAATCAAAATAATCTCGTTTGCTACATTTATGAACCAAGAGTGCTCAATATTAGTAAAAGTATGTGTATGTAAGTTAGGTCAGTGTAGACAGAGTCAATGGTGCTTGGTGGCTGTCAGTTTCTCACCTAGGCAGTGACTAAGAGCCATTGACTGTGTCTATCCAATCCTTTTATATATATATATATATATATATATATATATATATATATATATATATTGGCCTAGTGGGTAGAGTGTTTACTAATGGCCTGGAAGAGCCATACTAAAGACTCAAAAAATGGTACTTGATGCCACCTTGCTTAACACTCAGCATTATAAGGTAAGGATCAAAGGTAAGTGGAGCAATCCAAGGAAAGGAGTTGCACTCTCCTTTACATCTCGGTGTTGTAGCTCTGAAAAGGGAGCCTTCGGGCCACCCTCGACTACAGTCACCGACTTTACTTGATATATATATTAGTTTGCTATTCTTAGAAATAAAAAGATCTCAATATTGATGATAGAGCATGAATATCTAAAGTTAGGATAACATAGAAAAGAGTCAATAATACTTGGTGACTTAGTCTCTTGCCTACATGATCATCAGACCAACTTTGGTTAATGGTGTCAATGCTAACTGTATAAAGTGTTTTCTAGTGAATGAAGATTCCACATGTTCTTAGTATATGATATATGATATGATATGATATGATATTCTAGATTATCCTGTTGATCTAAAAATTTCCTTTTGAATAAACAGGACAATTGCAATTAATTATAATTAAAGAGTTGACAATTTTGGTGATAAAGTGTATGTATCTAAATTAGGAGAGCATAGGCACAGAGGTTGGTTGGTTTTATGGCATATCAATCTTTGTAGGTTATTTAATGCCAAATCCATTTTTTATACAAATAATCAGTTCTATTTCAAACAATTTACTTTAGCAAGAATACACAGTTTATTTGTCAAAAACATTTCTACTTCAAGCTATTCAGTGTAGTCAAACAGTTCTAATTCAAATAATTCAGTTTAGTTTAAGTATAGTTTTTGTTTTCACATAGTTAAATATCAAAACAGTTCTATATCTAACAAATCAGGTTATTGTAAGTACAGTTTAAATGTCAAAAACAGTTCTATTTCAAGCAATTCAGCTTAGCATAAGCAAACAGTTTAATTCTATTTGACCCATAGATAGGCCCCTATCAGGTGCTACCATTCTGGGCCAGAGTGGACCTGGGAGCGATTGTAATAAAGGAGTACTCCACATTCCCCAAAGCTCCAGCATGACTGCAATCTTACCATCAGATTGTTTGTCATATTAGAACACTCGTTGGGGCAACTGCAGAGATGCAGTCAGTGCATTCTATAGTCCCTGCCAAATTGGCTTGGCACAAAGTCAAAAGGTCCTTGGTGACTGTTTCTCACCGATGCAACACTATTGATTTTATGCCAGACTAAGGTAGTGGTTTCTCAATTTCTGCCTAGTACCACATTCTTGTGACCTTATGCCAGACTAAGGTAAGTTCTGTAAATATCATGAGTAATTTCAACCTGGGCAACACTAGATTTTCTTTGGTGTTTATAATGTTATTCAGTCCATATGTTATTTTAAATGCAAACATTTTAATAAAAGAGAACTGTTTTTTTTTCTTTTTATGTGGGCTGGTGAGAAATATATTTTTATAGATATAAAACAGACATGCCGAGTTAGAGATAAGATGTATGTCTACTAAACCCATATGAATTTTAAGCTTTTTTTTTCACCTTTCTCTAATTTTGTTTATATTGAAAGTGGTGGTAAGAACATCTGCTTAAGGTGCCAATTTATATGATATATAGTTACACATACAGATTATATATATATATATATATATATATATATATATATATATATATTCTGACACTCAAAATCAGATATACTAGTTAAAAAACACAAAATCTAATCAATTCTATATGTACTAATGCATTTAGTATATCATTCTTATTCATAGTTGGATTTTCAAAGAATGTCTGGGAACTGATGGTAATTCCAAGTTTAAATGGCCACTTCTCTACTGTGGATTCATGGTTTTCTTTATATGAAATTGTTTGGAAGACTTGGTTACAATATTTCCCTGTGATTGTCTTCTGTTGTAGTCAGTGTCAGAAGAGTCGTTTTTCTTTTTTTTGTTTGTTTTTGTGTGGGATTAAGGTGGAAGTTCTTATGTGCCAACAAATCTGTTTTATGAACATATAAGTGATCCAAGAGATATGAATTAAGTTGCCACTGATTTTACTATAGAAATGCATAGGGCTATCGTATATATAATACAAATGCATTGTCACTGATTTTACTATAGAAATGCATAGGGCTATCGTATATATAATACAAATGCATTTTCACTGATTTTACTATAGAAATGCATAGGGCTATCGTATATATAATACAAATGCATTTTCACTGATTTTACTATAGAAATGCATAGGGCTATCGTATATATAATACAAATGCATTGTCACTGATTTTACTATAGAAATGCATAGGGCTATCGTATATATAATACAAATGCATTTTCACTGATTTTACTATAGAAATGCATAGGGCTATCGTATATATAATACAAATGCATTGTCACTGATTTTACTATAGAAATGCATAGGGCTATCGTATATATAATACAAATGCATTGCCACTGATTTTACTATAGAAATGCATAGGGCTATCGTATATATAATACAAATGCATTGTCACTGATTTTACTATAGAAATGCATAGGGCTATCGTATATATAATACAAATGCATTTTCACTGATTTTACTATAGAAATGCATAGGGCTATCGTATATATAATACAAATGCATTTTCACTGATTTTACTATAGAAATGCATAGGGCTATCGTATATATAATACAAATGCATTGCCACTGATTTTACTATAGAAATGCATAGGGCTATCGTATATATAATACAAATGCATTGTCACTGATTTTACTATAGAAATGCATAGGGCTATCGTATATATAATACAAATGCATTGCCACTGATTTTACTATAGAAATGCATAGGGCTATCGTATATATAATACAAATGCATTGTCACTGATTTTACTATAGAAATGCATAGGGCTATCGTATATATAATACAAATGCATTTTCACTGATTTTACTATAGAAATGCATAGGGCTATCGTATATATAATACAAATGCATTTTCACTGATTTTACTATAGAAATGCATAGGGCTATCGTATATATAATACAAATGCATTGCCACTGATTTTACTATAGAAATGCATAGGGCTATCGTATATATAATACAAATGCATTGTCACTGATTTTACTATAGAAATGCATAGGGCTATCGTATATATAATACAAATGCATTTTCACTGATTTTACTATAGAAATGCATAGGGCTATCGTATATATAATACAAATGCATTGTCACTGATTTTACTATAGAAATGCATAGGGCTATCGTATATATAATACAAATGCATTTTCACTGATTTTACTATAGAAATGCATAGGGCTATCGTATATATAATACAAATGCATTGTCACTGATTTTACTATAGAAATGCATAGGGCTATCGTATATATAATACAAATGCATTGCCACTGATTTTACTATAGAAATGCATAGGGCTATCGTATATATAATACAAATGCATTGCCACTGATTTTACTATAGAAATGCATAGGACTATCATACATATAATGAGCGGATGTATTAGTTTAGTTAATTTTTATCATTATCTCAAGAATATAATAGAGTAATGACGATGGCAACAATGACAAAAATGTTTTAATCTGACACAGATGTTCTCATTTGGAATAAACCTCCTGATTGTGGAACTTAATATAAAATAATAACCTCTGGGAAACCAACAATGAAAGAATAACTTTATTTAATAAAGATATCAGATATGCATATTAAAACCAATCCTGTTCTGAGAAAAACAAAATAATTTAGAAAAAATATACTAGGGTGAGACAAAAGTTTTGCAATATCTTATGTGCTAAGTTGCGGTGTGCATATCACAGTGAAGTAGTTCAAGTCGTGGTAGGCACTCACCATAGGTGGTAGTATCACGGTAGGTGGTGCACTGACACGTTGTGTATTGCATCACTTTATATGCAACTTAAAAGCTGTGCAGATGAACATACAATGTTGTCTCATTCAGGAACTTAGGCTTTACATGGTGGAACAGAACCACAATACAGCTGAAGCAACTAAAAAAATTTGTTATGAGAAAAGTGAAGGCGCCGTTGATCTCAGAGGGTTTAAGAAATGTTGCTTGGGTTGAAAGAACTATCAGGTAAAGATCAGGTAGGCTTTAAACTGTGGATTCTGAGGTTGTGTTCTAAGCCACAGAGGAAAATCCAATGAGTAGCATTTGGAGAGTATCAGGTGAGTGAGGTTTGTCACCTTCACAACCATGATAAAAGCAACTCAATTTTGTCTCATATCAACAAATATTGTAAAACTTTTGACTCACCCAAGTATGAAAAAAAAAAAAAAAAAAAAAAAGGAAGAAAGAAAGAAAAGAATTCGCTTTGGAATATTTTCTGCCGGTTTCCTCTAGAGTGATGGCTCTCTGACAATATGTAACAGTACATGCCATAAAATGTATGCACAAAAACAACATTAAAGACATAACAGCCATCGTTGAAGAACATTTAACAGATAAGAAACAAAAATTAGAATTATTTTTTATCATTAAATACAGAACGGCTACAATCCTTTCACCAGGTTGATTGTTTGGTTGGGTTTTATGGCATATCAACCTTTGTAGATTATTTAATGCCAAATCCTGCTTATAAATATTCATATCAAATATATGATTTATAAACACATAGTTTTTATTTAACATTTTAAACAAACCAGAACTCATTAGTTTGCACACAGTTAAATGGTTTCAAGTACAGTGATTTAACACTGATTATTCTATTCAACACCATTCATTTGCAAACAGTTAAATGATTAAATAGTTCTATTTAATTCATAGATGAAACCCTGACTGCTACTAGCACTCTGGGTCAGAGTGGACCTGGGAGTAATGGCAAAGTAAAGCGACTCCACATTCTCCAAAGCTTCAAGGGAGGAGCCTCACAATTAGATGGTTTAGTGTCATATCTAGGACGTTAATGGGTGGGGGTTGTCTTACTTCTTTGTAGACATGCAGTGTCATATCTAGGACGTTCATGGGGGGGGGGTTGTCTGACTTCTTTGGAGACATGCAGTTGGCATATTCCACAGCATCAGCTGATTGAGCTTCTTTTCACCAGGTATTCATGTGAAATATAAGGTAAAGAATTGGACTTCTATATCCAGTGATCATGGACTTAAAACCATGAAGAGTTACTATTTGATACATTTTAGATCTTCATGAGCTGTATGGTTTCAAGTATTCCTATCTAATACAAATAATTTGTACACACTTATATGGTTTCAAGTATTCTTATCTAAGTAAAAAGTCGTTGAATATATGAGGGTGACCGGAAGGCTTTCTTTTCATTAGCTAGTACACTAAGGTGTAGGGGAGAGCGCTACTCCTTTCCCTGGATTGCTCCACTTTACTCTTGATCCATACCTTATAATGCTGAAGGGTAAGCAAGGAGGCATCAAGTACTATTTTTCCCTGGATTGCTCCACTTTGCTCTTGATCCATACCTTATAATACTGAAGGGTAAGCAAGGAGGCATCAAGTACTATTTTTTTTTTGTCTTTGGTATGACTTGACCTGGGATTGAACCCCGGTTTCCTGGGCCATTGGCAAACACTCTACCCACTAAAAAATCATTACTATCTAATGATAATCATTTATCTGCATACAGATATATGGTTTCAAATAATACACAATAATAAAACAATTATAGCTTTAAGTAATACAAATAATTTACAGTTATATGGTATTAAATATTCCAAGTGAATATGAATAATTTTCAAACAGATCTATTTGACCAATAGATGAGACTAACAGGTACTACCACTCTGGGTTAGAGTGGACCTGGGAGTAATGGCAATGAGTGTGGAGTGGGGAATACTCCCCTCTAAATCTGGAGCTTCATTATCTGATACAGTCTTAGTGTTGTATCCAGGACACTCTTTTTTTGGAAGGTCAGTGTTTCTCCTCAGCAGGAGATACAGTATATTCTTAACCCAACTGAAAAGGGAATGAAAATATCTGATGACAGATAAAGTGCAAAAGATATTTGTATTAAGGGAACAGGAGAAGCTCCAAACAGAATTTGAACTCTGAATTGCCAATTCCCTTTTTCATGCTGACAGTTTACTCCATCTTGTACACACAAATTTACACATTGTAATTTGCTATACAATATACCTAACTAATTATATATTATTACTGGCTCATTGGCCTAGTGGGTAGAGTGTTTGCCAATGGTCCGGGAGACCTGGGTTCAATCCCAGGTGGTGTCATACCAAAGACTTTAAAAATGGTACTTGATACCTCCTTGCTTAACACTCAGCAATATAAGGCAAATATCAAGGGTAAAGTGGAGCAATCCAGGGAAAGGAGTAGTGCCCTCCCCTACACCTCTGTGTAGTAGCTATAAAAAAGGGAGCCTTCTGGTCGCCCTTAACTACTACGGTCACTAACTTTACTTTTACATTTTAAGTTTGTGATCTCCATTTTTTGTATTCATTAAACATAAAATGTAATATTAAATCTCGTCCTTGTTATGTCGATGTATGTTTGTGTGGGGAGAAAGAACAGTTGCCAATTAAATAATGCATTAAATGCTAATTTAGTTTAAATCAAAAAGTTTCCCATTGAATGAAGCATTAGATATTGATTAAACCCAGATGTTGGGAAAAAAGAAAGAAAAACGAGTCTATTGACAGACATCAACAGCTGAAGCTCTCCCATGTTATATAACTCTTCTCTCTCAGGATCATAATTAGACTAAATAAGCCCACTCCTTAAAAAAAGAAAAAAAAGTCTTTTGTGATAAATTTTAGGGTTTCAATCAGAAAAAAAAAGTGGCACAAATTTTATTTTATTGGATGTGTTTATCTAACTTCTCATCAACATAAGGTCTATTCTTATTTGGAGTATGGCTTGTTTGAATTCTCTAAGTCTGGTTTGCAGTTCTGGAGATCCAATTACCATTACTCTCAGGTCTACTCAGATCTGGTGTAATACCTGTTAGGGTGTGTTCTACAAGTCAAATAGATTTGTTAAAAAAATTATTTCTATTAAATAGGATTACTTGAGACTTAGTGAAATCATTATCATGATAGGAAATGGAATTTGGCATCTTGTTTTCATATCCTGGTCAAAGCTGTTTGTGTTTCACATGAATGCCCTTGGAAAAGGCATGAATCCATCTGTTCTATCTATTATGAGAAATACTAAGGCAAAACTGTTTTTTTTTAATCTTGGTAGAGCAACAGCAAAGAAAGAAAATTCTGAATTCAAACCAGTTTTACTTAACTTAAAAACTGACCTATATCAAATACTACTTGTGGCAGTGGAGTTGAGTATATACATACTTGCCGTGCCCGTGGTGTAATGGTTATCATTGTAGGAAATGGACACGGCAACACAAGTTCAAATCCTGGACGAGACTGATTGCATTTCACATAGCACTAATACCCTTGGGAAAGGTATGAATCCAATTACTCTCCCTCCAGCTATGGGTAAATAGTAGGGCAGACTGAGTTCTTCAGCCTTGGTGAGGCAACTAGTCTAGGAGAAGGAAAACTCTGAATTCAAACCTGTTAAACTCCACTTAAAAAATTGACCTTGTGTCATATCCTGCCTGAGCGGAGGGGTAGGTAAATATGATATACATACTTGAAACATAACTGAACCAATAAATTATCATTTAGTAGGAATACTTACTGTTGCATACTCATATGCATATGCATGCAGAAACATAGTCAACACAATAAAGATGAGCAGACACAGTTCTTTAGAAAAATATACCTCTCACTTTATTTGAAAAGGTTTGAAAAGGTTACTAAAGGTTTTACTGTGTGAGAGGTGAGTTGGAGACTGAACAGAACTGCAGCATATTGAACCCCACTCTTCTGGCTATATTTCTTTCCCGTTCTCCTGGGCTGCTCAACCGGGGGCCTGGGAGCCCAGCCTCTGCTGGGACATGGTTCTCATTCCAGCATCTTCTCTCCAACTGATCTGAACTTCCTGTCGCCGAGGTTATATAATAATTTGACGCCCACCTACTTTCTGCGAGCGTCACAATTCGCACTCAATTCAACTCCTCGACAGTCAAGGTTGCCCCTGACCTCCTGATATCTTCGACTGGATGCACCTGTTATTTACACAGGTGCATTTCTTCTTTTGACAGCTTGGCCGGGTCGGAGGTCAATATGCAACATTACTTTATAACAATTATGCATGGATTATTAGTATTAGATAGTAGTATGGTTTCAAGTATTCCAATCTAATACTAATTATTTTCATAATGATTATAATCATATCTATTTTCAATTTTCATTTTTTAAATAATTTGTTTACACTGTTATATCAAGCATTCTTATGTAGTACAAATGATTTGCACACATTTGCATGGTTTCAAGTATTCCAATCTAATACTAATAATTATTTTCAAGTTATTATTTCTATTAAATAACAATCATTTATTTGCACACTGTTATAAGGTTTCAAGTGATAATTTTTCATAACATATGATGTATTCCTATGTAATACAAATAATTTGCACATAGTGGTATGATTTCAAGTATTCCTATGTGCAAATTAGTCTCTTGGCATTCTCTAAGTCTGGCATTCTCTAAGTCTGGTTTGCAGTTCTGGAGATCCAATTACCATTACTCTCAGGTCTACTCAGATCTGGTGTAATAGTACCTGTTAGGGTGTGTTCTACAAGTCAAATAGATTTGTTAAAAAAATTATTTCTATTAAATAGGATTACTTGAGACTTAGTGAAATCATTATCATGATAGGAAATGGAATTTGGCATCTTGTTTTCATATCCTGGTCAAAGCTGTTTGTGTTTCACATGAATGCCCTTGGAAAAGGCATGAATCCATCTGTTCTACCTATTATGAGAAATACTAAGGCAAAACTGTTTTTTTTTGTTCGCGACCAAGTAACAAGTCACTTGGCATTGTTCGCTACATATTAGTGTATTTCATTTAATCAGCAGTGTGCTTTATAATCACAAGTAAAATTTTGAGGAAGACATTTACTTACCATAATACCCCAGAGTTCTCCATCATCATCACAACAGATATTGCCCGGGCAATAGAGATGGAACCAGCCTTCTTTGTTCTCTCGTATACTAAGCATTGTTTGATGAGTATCACAATGGTCATCACTTGCTATAATCCGGATAACAGTTTTCATATGCCTGGATACAAGGAAAATCATTAAAATTATTAAAAAAAAAAAAATGAATATTTTAAACATTTAGCATTTAAATCAAAATATTCATAAATAAAAGATATCTTAATATAAAAATATTTATGAAAAGAAAAGTGCAAATTTACTTTTTTTGAAAGCTCATAAAAATATTCAAAGAAAGATTTATATATTTTAAAAAAGAAAATATTTCTAATAAACTCCAACGGGAGTCCACATGGTGTAGTGGGTAACACACTGGACTGAACTTGTTTACTCTGATGTTGCAAACTTCAGTTGGTTTATAGCATTCACTCTCTGACTAATATCTTCAGGAAAGGTATTAACCCACTTATCCCTCATATGTGCTATAATCAAACAGGTGACATCTCCGCACTAGACAGAACCTCTCTGTAACTGGTAGACAAATTCACCTACCAAGGAAGCAGTGTCTCATCAACCGAAAAAGACATCGAACTGCGGCTTACGAAGGCATGAACAGCTATTGATAGGCTATCGATCATATGGAAATCAGACCTGACCGATAAAATGAAATGCAGTTTCTTCCGGGCAGGGGTCATATCGATACTGCTGTATGGATGCACTACTTGGACGCTAACAAAATGGTTGGAGAAGAAGCTAGATGGCAATTACACAAGAATGCTGCGAGCAATATTGAATAAGTCCTGGTGGCAACACCCCACAAAGCACCAACTATATGGCCACCTGCCTCCCATCACGAAAACTATCCAAGTTAGATGAACCAGACATGCAGGACACTGCTGGAGAAGCAGGGACGAGCTCATTAGTGATGTACTCCTATGGACCCCCACATATGGCCGAGCAAAAGCAGGACGACCAGCTTGAACATACATACAGCAACTATGTAGCCCTGAGGACCTGCTAGAGGCGATGAATGATAGGGAGAAGTGGCGAGAGAGGGTCAGGGATATCCGTGCTGGTGGCATGACATGATGATGACGATCCCTCCAGCTATAGGTCCAATAGTACCACTATACTTTTTCTACAAGGAGGAATTTGGGTTTAAATAACCTATGAAGGTTGATATGCTATTAAACAGAACTTAAACTCAAATTCCTTATATATATATATATATATATATATTCTTTTTTTTTTTTCTAAAAAAATTGTTTAATCTTTTGTAGTTCAGTGTCTTGTATTAGTGCTGCTATCCTAGCTGAAAATGTAATAGCAATGTAGAAAAAGGGTTTTCAGGAATTATATTTCTAGTTGGTTTTCAGCCTAGTCCTCATAGGCGTGGTGGTGGTGGGAAGCTAAGGATTAAAGACAAATTAAGAGCAAAGGAAAAAGCCTATTGCTGTATCAAACAAAAGTTTTATACTTACGAAGTGAAGAAAGCATGACCAACAGCACTGTAAAACAAAAAGTAACTCAAGATTAATAGATGGTTTGGCACGACAACATTAGAAAGGGTCATGAATTGTGTATATCTATAGAAAATAGGCAGGGGTGTTAAAAAAGATTATATATTTTTCTGCATGCAGACATATCTTAGAAATGTTATAAAACTTTTTTGTATCAAATAAAATTTACAAGTTATAAGAAAGAATTAATTAGCTGCATCTACATGATCAACATCTCATGATCTTGACAAAAGTAAAAAGATTAACTCATAGAAAATTGATATAGAAAATAAAAATTTATTTAATTGTCTTGTATGAAATGATCAATATTTTCCTTAACAAGTGAATTAGAAAGCAAATATGTCTGGAGAATTTATCATTCAATTGATAAAATATTCTAACCAAGATGCAAATACGCTCAGATTCTTTGTTATAGATTACAATTTTAAAGACTTGATGTCAACATTGTTAATTCTAAAGTGTCCAACAATCAAATAAAGCAAATAAGGTCAATGGAAGATTGTATTTTATGGCCCACAATGGAAGACAGTATAAGAGTGAAATTACTCTATTATACTTACTCATCAGGAAAAGGAATTGGTTGCAAAAGACTTCCAAGAATATATCGCCAGTCATCATACTGTGACCTGGAGAATGACAAGACAGACTTTAAAAGATGCAAAAAAAATTAAAAGAAAATTATTCTAATTTAAAATCAATATAATAACATTTTAAATCAGGATTTAAACTGCTTGAAATGATCAAATATAGATTCAATATGGTATTCAATCTGTAAGATTTTGAATACAGTTAAACTAAACAGAAATTTTAAAAAGTCTTTGTAATCTAAAAAAAATTCAGTATCAAATACTGACTTGACCTAATATCAACCAGATAAAATTTAATGGGAAAAAAAAAATCTATGTAATGAATATTCATAAGATCAATGATATGCTCTATTTGTACTTTAATGTACTCATGGGTTGCAGATCAATGGCCTGGAATAAAAATTTGTGCGTTCAAAAGGAGAGTCACACCAGGCATGTACTATGTCTATTCATTTGTATACTGAGTCAAAAATACATGCAGTTCTTTACAGTATGTTAGGTAAAGCAGGGATCTGTAGTTATAATATGCTCAAGCAACTCAAAAAAAAAAATCTCTTTATAATCTGGAATTCTATATTAGGAATATTTATTAGGTTGATGCTAAAATTCCTAATGGCATCGTTTGCATAATATTAGGGAAATTTTAGAAGTGTCTTTGAAGCTTACCCAGTGCTACACAGGTGTCACAAAAAAGTATCAAGACTGAGAATTTCAATTTGATAAAATTTTGAAATTCAAATCAAGATGGGGACAAAATTTATTAGTTGGTTGGTTGGTTTTATGGCATATCAACCTTTCTATGTTATTTAATGCCAGATCCTGTTGATACATATATATATATATACATGAAATATATATGATTTGTAAACACTTTTTCTAGATAAGATTTGTAAGTGAGCCCGAGTTCATTTTTTGGCACATAGTTAAATTGTTTCAAGTATTGCTATCTAATACAAATAATTCTGTATATTGTTAATCATTTGTTTGCACAAAGTTTCAAGTCCTGCTATTTAATACTAATAACTATTCAACATTATTCATTCATTTGCACACAATGAAATGGTTCCAAATATTGCTATGTAATACTAACAAGTCAATTTAGGCACACAGTTAAAGAATTTCAAGTATTGCTATTTGACAGTAATAATTCTATTCAATATTAATCATTTGTTTGAACACAGTGAAGTGCTTCCAAGTACTGTTATGTATCATTAACAATTCAATTAAAGATCAGTCATTTGTTTATACATAGTTAAATGATCAAACAGTTCTATTTCAAACAATTCAATTTAGCCTAAGTCATTTGTTTGTACTCAATTTAATTGTCAAACAGTTCTATTTGACCCATAAATAGGACCCTATCAGGTGCTACCACTCCAGGCCAGAGTGAACCTAAGAGTGATAGCAATAAAGGTGTACTCCACATTCCCCAAAGCTCCAGCATTACAGAAGCCTCTCCATCAGATTGCTTAATTTCATATCCAGGACACTCATTAAGCGGGGTGGTCTTAACCCTCTGCAGAGATACTGTTAGCATATTCTACAGCCCCAGCCAACTGGGCAGAGGGCAAAGTTGAGTAATCTACATAAAGTGATGACACTTTGGTATCTTCCCTGTCATTGCTAGTTAATATTTTTTGACCAGCAGTTTTTGAGGAAAACATTTTTTTCTCTGGCCATAGGAGTCAATTTGTTCTATAGCTCTTCCTTGACTGTTCTATATTATATTGGCCTTGCTTTACAATTAGTCAGTGTCCATCTACTCAATTCTCTTCAGTTCATTCTTCACTTTGTCTCTTCAGTTGGTTGTCTTGGTCTCTCTAGGGTGTTTTTTTGTGCTGTCATTTTTATTCTAATTCATTGATGAGAAATTACAATGCAACTACAATTTTATGTGCACATTTTGTTTTAGCAACTTTTGATCATTACCTGCTCAGCCTAAATAAAGAATCAGTGAGAGTAGAACGATACCTTCAATTGCTTTGTTTGAAAATCTCATTCATTGACTAACTTTTTTCCAATTTTAGAGCCATTTTGGAAATCATCCAATCAGAACCTTGGTCTCAGATTGACCCAGAGTTCAACAGCTGTCCATCATATTGGTTGATTGTTGTATTTTTCCACTAGTTTTTGAATCTGGACCTAATTTGAATTCTACTCTTCTTGTTAAAAATAGATTTCTTTGATTATATAGAAAATTGATAATTCTGCCACATGACAACACTTACCCTCATGTTGCATTCTTTAAATATATTATTCTAAATATACTATAATTTTGTCTACTTCTTAGGATAAAGTCAAAATGTGAATAAACAAAGAGAAAAGAAAAGATGAAATTGCAGTAATATTTGATGTAACAACCAACAATTATTTAAAAAAAAAATTCCCAGCTGAAATGACAGTGGTTGGGGTGGAAAAGTGAAGTTTTATGAGTATATGCCATCAAATACGTTAAGCTCTCAAATTTTTTTTAAGTGCTTATACTTACATAGTTTCAAACATTCTTATATAACACAGAAGTTTCCTGTTCCAATCCTCTTCACTTGCATTTGAATAGTTTAACAATCCTCTGTAAAAGAGAAAACAAAAACATTCAGTCAAAACGATGTGCGGGAAGGAAATAAAAGATTCAGATATTTTTTAAATAAAAAGAAATTAACATTTTGAAAGATTAAGCTGCAGTGATTGTAGCCAAGATTTTTGTCTTTCAGACATCTACATGGGATTGTGAATATTATGATTGCAGGATATATATTTTTTAAAGGGTGTCCTTTATACTGATCTGATCTCATTTTTATGCATCTGTCTACTATGAATCGGAGGCATATAAAAAAAAAAAAAAATCCGGATCATCTATCATTGAGATAACATCAGGATTCACAAGTAGTTCCAC
Organism: Sepioteuthis lessoniana; assembly: GCA_963585895.1. Classification (NCBI taxonomy): domain Eukaryota; kingdom Metazoa; phylum Mollusca; class Cephalopoda; order Myopsida; family Loliginidae; genus Sepioteuthis; species Sepioteuthis lessoniana. Next base: position 119,233,084 of record OY757906.1, read on the forward strand.
TCAATATATTAAGATAGAGTTGAATCTCTGCTGGAATAAATGCCAATAATATTAGAAAATTGGTTACTTTTGATCATTTCTGAAACTTATTCAATGTTTATTTTTCTTTCCTAAGTTTAACTGATGTCAACCCTTGGATTATCTTATGCCAAAGGTGGTCTAACAATTCATATTTACCAACCCCTCCGCTCGGGTAGGATATGACAGAAGGTCAATTTTTAAGCAGAGTTTAACAGGTTTGAATTCAGAGTTTTCCTTCTCCTAGACTAGTTGCCTCACCAAGGCTGAAGAACCTAGTCTGCCCTATTATTTGCCCATAGCTGGAGGGAGAATAATTGGATTCATACCTTTCCCAAGGGTATTAGTGCTATGTGAAATGCAATCAGTCTCGTCCAGGATTTGAACTCGTGTTGCTGTGTCCATTTCCTACGATGATAACCATTACACCACGGGCACCTCCATCTTTACACCACGGGCACCTCCAAGGTGGTCTAACAATTGTACTCTTTAATTATATCATCATGTCGCACCATCAGCATGGATATCCCTGACCCTTTCCTGCCACCCTTCTCTATCATCCCATCGCTTCTGGCAGGTTTTCAAGGCTACATCCCGTATTGGTATAGAGTTGTTGTATGTAGGTTCTAGCTGGTCATCCTGCCTTTGCTCATCAATGTGAAGGGGTCCACTGGAGTATGTCCCTTATGAGTTCACCCTTACTTCTCCAGCAGTGTCCTGCATGTCTGGTTTGTCTAACTTGGATAGTTTTTGTAATGGGTAGTATGTGGCTGTATAGCTGCTGCTTTGTGGGGTGCTGCCTCCAGGACTTGTTCAATATTGCTCACAGCATTCTTGTGTAGTTGCTGTCAAGCCTTTTCTCCATATGTTTTGTTAGCGTCCATGTAATGCATCCATATAGCAGTATTGACACTACTGCTGCTTGGAAAAAAAACTGCGTTATTGGTCAGGCCTGACTTTCATATGACTGATAGCCTATCAATAGCTGTCCATGCTTTTGCTAGTCACAAGTTGATGTCTTTCTCGGTTGATGAGACGCTGCTTCCTAGGTAGGTGATACAGTATAAAAATCACAATCATTACAGGTAAATACCCATTATGTTAGAGAGGCTAAGAATACACTGACTGCATCTCTTGAAGAGGGGTGAGACCCAACAAAAGGAGCATCCTGTTTATGATAGTAAACATAGCGAATAGGCTACATTTGTTTTGAATGATAGATTCAACTTTTCAGCCATTTCTTGAAAAATCTTGTTAAATTCAAGATCATTATCCATAAATAGCAACCCAATTTTGCATGAACTTATCTACGATGGCACCCACCTTTTTACGACGGATTATAATAGCCATGCTTAATCTACTAAATAAGTCAATCATAAGTAAATATCAGAGACCAGAACCAAGTTCATGAAAATCAAAGCCAACAGTTTTTGATGTTCAGTAAGATTTGCATTGTAAGTAATTTTAGAGTCAATAATGTATGTGTTAATTTTTGAATTGGAACATTTATTGTTTAACTGCTCAAACTATATAGTTGAACATTGACATTGCCTCTGTCTTTAAAAGTTTCAAATTTTGTTTCATACATTTCGTATGTCTTTTCCTTCTCATATAATTTATCCAGTTCTGTTAGAACATTTTTAACACCATCCTTAGTTGTTTGAAGAGATTTGTCTATAGATATGGCAATTTCCAAGAAGAGTGCCAGTGCTATTCCTTATCTTGTTTCATCCATCTCAGTAAACATCCGCCATACCTTAATCTCCAATTTCGATTGTGAATAGTCTTTTCCTCCAAATGTGGGAGGGTGCTTGTATGAAGTCATCTTTAATGCTCTGCTCTGCTACCATTGATAGTTGTAAAGATCTGGCATAGTGCCTATAAGCAAGTCATAGCTAAGTTTGGATTGCTGCCATACACTATTTGATATGGACTAAATCCATGTACATTGACTAAAAAGTTCTTTGCATTCACAGCCCAACTTGTACTTTCCCATGAAATAATAATAATTAGCATAGACAAATAAAGTGTGATTTTAAAAAATTGACTTCAATGAAACATGGAAAATAGTTCTAAGAATCAAATATTTACAAATGAATCAAATTTTGATATTAGATAACCCATAAGGGATTGATATACCATTAAATAAACCAAACAAGGAAAAAAAATTATACTTAGATGCAATATCAATATTGCAAAAGCCAATGAATTAATAAAGTTCAATCATTCTAAACAGAGAGACACTTCATACTTCGGTGTAATGTCAAGGCATTCACAATCATTTTAAACAGAGAGACACTTCATGCTTCAGTGTAATATCAAGGTGTTCACAATCATTTTAAACAGAGAGACACTTCATACTTCAGTGTAATGTCAAGGGGTTCACAATCATTTTAAACATCATCTTAAACAAATTTGACTCATAGATGGGATACTAACAGGTACCGGATCTACTCTTGGTCAGAATGTGTATGCTGACATCAGTTTCAGTTGATGAGATACTGCTACTGAGAAAAATATTTTGATTTCTCAACTCTAAGAATTTAATGGAATGAATGGATCAACATTGTGTAGTTTTATTGTGATCCCTAGCTGAGCCACAGAGACATGATGAACCCTAGTTACAAAAGGTTAAGCCACTGTCTTTGACAGATTTTTTTCCCAAGCCTTAGAATTTCATAGATTAAAAAAAAAACAAAAAAAAAACTGTGTTGAAATGTGTCATGAAACAAAAAAAAATCCTGTCTCTCCTACTGCCGTAGCACAGTCTACACCTCTCGGAATGTCTCTCTCCTTCTCTCATTCCAGCTCTTTACACAGAGCTTGGTAACTTGCCTACATAAAACACCACGCATTTGTATAGACAAGCCAGCCTCCAATCACAGTTTCTATGCCTGCTCACCTCCACTCGTTTTGGGGGGGGGTGTCCTCGTGGTGTAATGGTTAAAGCGATGGACTGCGGAATCGTAGTACGCGAGTTCGTACTCCAGTCACGCTATTACATTCACTTTCGGGCAAATACCCTTGGGAAAGGTATGAACTGCCTTATCCTCCAAGCTATGGGTAAAATAGTACCACTACTGTTCTTCTAGGTGAATGGCTTTGGCATTAAATAACCTAAAAAGAGTTGATATGCCATTAAACAAAGAAACCAAACCATCCACTCGTTTTGGGGATGTCAAGTCGACCGACCGACACTTTACAAAAACCCCATCAGTTTTGTGTAATATTCTGGTCAATTTATTTCTTCTTAATGAGAAGAGTATTCAATTAATACCAAACATTTGTGGTGTAATGGTTACAATCATAGGTAATGAACATCATTTCAAACAATTCAGTTAAGCATAAGTACACAGTTCAATTGTCAAAAACATTTCTATTTCAAGCTATCTAGTTTTGTCAAAAAGTTCTTATTTAAGAAATTCAGTTCAGTACAGTTTTAGTTTACACAGTTAAATGTCAAAACAGTTCTATTTCAAACAATTCAGTTTAGCGTAAGTATAGTTTCAGAGACAAAAACAGTTCTATTTAAAAAAATTCAGTTTAGCATATGTACGCAGTCTACATATCAAAACAGTTCTATTTCAAGTAATTGAGTTTAGCATAAGTATGCAGTTTAGTTCCATCTAACTCATAGATAGGGCCCCACTAGGTGCTACCACTCCAGGCTAGAGTGGACCTGGGAGCAACAGAAATGAAGGGGTTCTCCACATTTCCTAAAGCTCCAGCATCACTGGAACCTCACCATCAGATTGTTTAGTGTCATATCAGGACACTCATTGGGTGGGTGTTTTTTTTTTACCCCTCTGCAGAGATGCAGTCAGTGTATTCTACAGCCCCAGCTGACTAGCCAAAGGTGTTTCATGTTGAACTCAGGAGCATACACAGAACTTCAAGCCAAACTTTTTATTTGATCCATATGTCACGTGGTCTCCCACTGAGACGATAGAAATAAGATGACTACTATCCTTGTGTTTGAATTAACAGTAGCAAGCCATCAGAGAATGACCGTTAAGAAAGAATGTGGGTCACAGTGGAGACCAGATGTTTATACTTGGTGACCTCACTCGGGTCGCCTGACACGGGAAGGAAGAAGGTAGAAGCCAAACGATTGGCTGGGACCCTAAAACAGAAGTGGGGACTCCTTCCCGTCAGCGGAAATAGATAATAAGAAAAGTTAGTTGTTGGACAGGGTTCGTGGCGGACAGAACCACAGCCAAGTACTCCGGGTAGAAGAAGACAAAAAAATATCTCGGAAACAAAGGAGCCATTTCTTCAAGCCAGTACTAAAAATAGCATAAAGTCTATTAGCCCGTAAAAGAGGAAATATTCTCCACAGGAACCCCGTCGAAAAAAAAAAAGATAAGTAAACTTTGAGACTATTTCTCCTTATACCCAATTTTATATACCCTCTCTCTCTCACAATTTGAAGAAAAACGAAAGAACAGAAAAGAAGAAAGACATTTATGTTCATGGACTGTTCATTTATGATATATTTGACACGTTGAAGGTGTATATCTATGTGTAGTAAAAGATTGATATACTTTAATGTTCCCACGTGGTTGAAGTTGTTATTTGCAGTGTCTTCTACGAGTTTGTTATGTCACATTTCTTTTCCAGCTTCTATTCGTCTTATGATATGCTTGCTTAAAATTGTCCTATAAATTCCTTTAAAATATCACACGGGAAACTGGAATTGCCGACTACTACAATATAATATTATTATGTCTAAACCTAGAGGTCCATGTCTTCCATTGTTCTAGGGGAGGAAGTCTCGCGGCCTTGGTGGGTGTGTGTATAGTGTGAAAATTGGAACCCCTTGCCAGCGGCGGTCAGTCTAGCCCTAAATTAATCCCCCACATAATATGCCAGTTCTTATATGGCCGAGAAAAAAACTGAACAAGGACTTATTCTACAAGGGATCAAGTGCCAACCTGCCCCGTCTTCACACGTGCAAAAATAAAGTCCCGTTGTGGGATAAAAGTAAAGTTTTCACGTCACACATAGGAGTAGATTGTTCTAATTCCAATCCCCATGACTGGGTACAGGTGTTAGATTATAATAAGTAATCCTTGTTATTTACCAGTAGTTGGGATTGAACCTGCAACCTCTAGATAATCTTATTTAGAAGCACTTTGAATTAAATGTCTATATCTATTGTGCCTTGTGTTCAGCTTCATCTTTGAAATTTAGACAAATGAAAATATTAAGGATGACATGTCACCTTTTACTATTTGGAGAGACTCCAGAGGGAAGCCTCAGATGTTGACACCTGTCACACAAACATGACCAGAAGTCGATTATAATGGGCGGAAGTTGCAGAAATGAAGGAAATTAGACGAGGGAGACAAACTCAGAGAAAACAAAGAAATGTTGTGGCAACAAGAAGAAATTTAAAAAAAAAAAAAAATATAAAAAAAAATGGGTAAGTGCTGGAGAAACTAGATAATATTTACCCATACTAACTTGCTTATCAAGAATGAACAAGACGCCGATGTACATGTCAACACAGATAAAACAAATCAGTTTTAAAACCGTTTTTTTGTTTTCTATTCCTAACTGGCACTCCTAGCTGCAATTTGTTTTTCAGTACGAATCTTTGACAGAGTTTTCTTTTATTTTCTTTTCACTTTCCTTACAGCCATTATACTTACAAAATCTTCTGTTGTCCATACTTACCAGGTTACAAAATCAACCTTTTCATACCATTTTCCGTTTCTCTTCACAGCAAGCATTATTTGTTGATATCACTTACAGAGTTGGTTTCTTTTCATAGATTTTTGACATGTCACAATCCCTTATTTAGTAGAAATATGTAATCATACCCACTCAATACAAATATTATGTTAATCTTCATGTTCACACTTTTATGGGATTTCATGTAAAGATATATCGTGCCCATTGTGAGAAGTTTTTATAAGATCATTTCTCATTTAAACAATAAACAAGCCATTCAATTTACATTATGTATTTTACTAAAAGCTTCGTTATTGTTAGTATTAAACAAAGTGTCATTTTCTTCATTTAATCTTTCTTGAAATGCTGACAGCAACTGCTAAATTGAAAATACTCTTTAATATTACAGATAAAAATCAACATTAACTCTATGATATTGCCATGTTACACAAACTTACTACTCCATAGCAATAGATTTATAATACTAACTTTTTAAACTTGAAAAAGATGCTCTCTCTCTCCCACTTTGGTTGGTTTGGTTTGGTTTCTTTGTTTAATGGCATATCATTGTAGGTTATTTAATGCCAAAGCCATTCTCCTAGAAGAACAGTAGTGGTACTATTTAACCCATAGCTGGGACCCCACTTTGGAATAAATAAATATATATATATTGAATAATGTAATAATATATAATAGTAATATCGGTTTGGTTATGTTTAATGGTGTGTGTATATATATATATGATTTGTAAGCAAATAGTTTGTGGGCAACATTTTTAGATGAACCAGGTTTGGTTTGGTTGTTGCTTTATGGCGTATCAACCCTTTTTGGGTCATTTAATGCCAAATCTATTTTCAAGCAATTCAGTATAGTATAAGTATAGTTTTTGTTTACAAACAGTTAAATGTCAAAACAGTTCTATTTCAAGTAATTCGGTTTAGCATAAGGACACTGTCTAGTTTTATTTGACCCATAGATAGGGCCCTATCAGGTGCTACCATGCCAGGCCAGAGTGGACCTGGGAGTGATGGCAATAAAGAGTATCACTGGAACCTTACCATCAGATTGTTTAGTGTCATATTCAGGACACTCATTTTGATGAGGGGAATCTTACTTCTTGGCAGAGAAGCACTCAGTGTATTCTACAACCCCAATGAATGAGCCGGAGTTCATTTGTTTGTAAACAGTTAAATGATTTCAAGTATTACTTACTAATTCTATTAAAGGTTAGATTATTTGGTTTAAAGACATGTCAACTCCTGAGAATATATATGATGTTAATAATAGTAATATTGATATATAATAATTATAACAGAAGTAATAGTAACAATAATGTAATAATATGTTATAAATATCCTAGTTTCAGGCAAATAGTTAAAAAAAATTTTTCTCTTTTTTACAATAATCACAAAATAAAAATTACTTACTTTTTCTTTTCTTCATAACATGAATAAATGGAAGCAAGGCAAACTGCCACCAAATTTGGCAGAACCCTTGGATGGGGGCAGGTACTTGACTGTCCATGCATACTGAAAAAAGACAAAGGAGAAAAAAAATGATTATTTGGTGATGAATGTTTAAAAAAAAAAAAAAAAAGTAACTCTTAACCAGATATGGGACTAATCTTGACTCTTGGGGTGAAAAAAGGGCCATTGGCCCCCTTAAATCATTTCACCATACCATCCATTCCATGTAGCTGTGTACAATCTTCTGTTTCTACTATTCTAGGTCTTAAAAAATATGGAGAAATCTAATTAATTTTAATGGTATGTCAACCTGTCGGATTATTTTATGCCTAGATATTAGAAACTTGCATAAATTTTTTGTGTATTTTTTATTTCAGTTTTTTTTTAATCTGTTGCCTTCATCTGGGATTATTTTCTAAAAAATGGTTAGAGGATCAAGTTGAGAGATTAATTTGTATGATATTGATTATTTTTTGCTTATAATTTTTGACATTCTATTTCTCTTTAAGAACAAAATACCATCTATGCTGACATTTTCAAATAGATCTTTCATATTGTGTTGAAAAGTGTTGTCCAATGAGAACAAAAGCTCCACATTCTATAACAAAATGTTTGACTGTGTTGGGTATTGAACATGTTATACACTGTGGTTGTTCATTTTGTTTATATGTCAAGGAGAGTGTAAGTATTGTGTGACCAATGCACAATTGTTATATTGTGACTTGTCCCTTTCTGAATTTTTTAAAAGCTGGTGTCCGTTTTATTAGGAAGAGTTTATTGTGTATGCTATTTATTATTATATAGTATATAATTATCAATATTGCATATTATCTCCTTTTTCAACAACTGCAGCCTCATGAGAAGGAAAATTTTGGATTGGTTGGTCATTTGGGTTTTATCGCATATCAATCTTTGTAGGTTATTTAACATCAAATCCATTTTATGCAAATTATCAGTTCTTTTTAAAACAATTCAGTTTAGCATGAGTACACAGTTTAATTGTCAAAAACATTTCTATTTAAAGCTATTCAGTTTTGTCAAACTTCTAATTCAACCAATTCAGTTTAGTATAAGTATTCATTTTGTTTTCACACAGTCAAATGACAAAACAGTTCCATTTCAATCAATTCAGTTTAGCATAAATATGTAGTTTAAATGTAAATACACAGTTTAATAGTCAAAAACATTTCTATTTCAAACTATTCCCTTTAGATAAAAAGTTCTAATTCAAACAATTCAGTTTAGCATAAGTACACAGTTTAGTTCTATTTAACCCTTAGATAGGGCCCTATCAGGTGCAACCACTCTGGGCCAGAGTGGACCAGGGAGCGATGGTAATGAAGGGGTGCTCCACATTCCCCAAAAGCTTGAGCGTCACTGGAACCTCACCATCAGATTGTTTAGTGTCATATCAGGACACTCATTGGCAGGGTCTTACCCCTCTGCAGAGGTGCAGTTAGTGTATTCTACAGCCCCAGCTGACTGGGCAAGCAAATTTTTGAGTCCTCATCTAAAGAAATCTGGAGGTTGCTCTCAACCCACTAAGGTTTGAAAGTGTGAAGAGTGTGGAGGAATCTCATCTTAATCTTTTCTTGGGTTTCTTTAGGCTTCAGTCATTAAAAAAGAACCTGATTAAATTTTTGATGAGAATATCTAAATAAATAGAACTTACATGATAATTACATAAAAATAATTATTATTATAATGATGTAATAAATATTATCATAATTACTTTCTGAATATTCTTGTATATGAAAACTAAAATGTGACACTCACAGTACTAACTGTTACTACAAGTTTAAAGTGACAAAAGAAAACATTGCCACAATCATCAAAGTAGAGACGATTGTGGCAATACTTATTCTTGCTGCATTTAACTTTTAGTAACAGTGTTAGTGTTTATATATCTCTACTTCTAGGCATTTGAACTCTTTGCCTAATGAGTAGAGTGTTCACCAATGGTCCGGGGACTGGGGTTTAATTCCAGATCGAGTTATACCAAAGGCTTAAAAAATGGCATTTGATACGACCTTGCTTAACACTCAGCTTTATAAGGTAAGGATCAAGGGTAAAGTAGAGCAATCTAGGGAATGGAGTAATGCCCTTCCCTACATCTCGGTGTTGTAGCTATAGAAAAGGAGGCCTTTGGATCACTCTCTACTAAGGTCGCCAAATTTACTTACTTATTTAAGGCAGCAGATTCTCTCTTAGACATGTTTGATTAAACATGACGGGCATTATTCATTTGCTTTTTTTTAAATTGATCTTGTTTGGTTTGTTAAATGGCATATCCCATTTTGTGGGTTATTTAAAACCAAAATCATCCTTGTAGAAGAACAGTAGTGGTACTATTTAACCCATGACTGATTTTGGTTTGGTTTGGTTATATGGCATATCAACCATTGTTGGTTATTTAATGCAAAATCCTGTTTTTGCATATATATATTAAATATATGATTTGTAAACTCATTTTGTAGATCCACACAGTTAAATGACCAAACAGTTTTATTTCTAACAATTCAATTTAGCATTAATCAACAAAGATAAATGACTATGAGATTGCTATGTATCACTAACAATTCTATTAAACATCAGTCATTTGTTTACACACAGTTTAAGGATCAAACAATTCTATTTCTAACAATTCAATTTAGCATAAGTCAGTTGTATGCACTCAATTTAAATTTCAAACAGTTTTATTTGACCCATAGAGAGAACACTATCAGGTGCTACCACTCTGGTCCAGAGTGGACCTTGGAGCGATGGCAATGAAGGGGTACTTTGCATTCCTGAAAGCTCCAGCATTACTGTAATCTCACCATCAGATTGTTTAGTGTCATATATCAGGACACTTGTTGGTGTGTGTGTGTGTGGGGGGTCTTACTCTACTGCAGAGATGCAGTCAGTGTATTTTACAGCTCCAGCCAACTGGGCTGCCCATGACCGAGAGAAGATAAGGGTCGTTCATATTTTTACTAGGGGAAATAGTCTGAAGGTGAGAGAACGCAGTTCAACATATTAGCAACTATGCCATGGGAACTCCTGTTAATCTTGTTTGGATACTGGGTCAGATGAAGCCCTTTGACTGAGTAAGACAGCAACCCATCTTGGGGATTTAATAATAGGTCAGGGTGGGGATGTTTTATTGCTGATATTATCAGGTAAGACAATATAACCTGTTGTTAGAGGAGACAGGTCATCAAACCATGAAGGAGAATTAATAATGCAGGCAAAGAGTGATACTCCAACAATGTAATTGGCCATGAAAATGTCTCAATTAGTAAAAAGACAACAACTACTTAAAATAAAAAAGCTTTTCAATTTTTATATTAATATGAATATCATTTTATGGTATGTATTATACATTTGATTATTCCCTTGAGTGACACAAACAAAAATTGATATATTATTTGGTGATATTTGTTGGTTGGTTGTGTTCTATGGCATATCATCCCTTGTGGGTTATTTGATGCCAAATTCTGTTTATACACACATTATCTGAAGAATTTCTTTGAATAAAGAATTAATTACCACTACAAAACCCTTTGTAAGTAACTGATTTATCCACTTTTCCACTTAGTTCATCATGTATTATTTCCAAGCAAATAGTTTGTTGGTAACTTAATTTTTAAACAGGCAGAACTCATTTGTTTGCACACAGGTAAACAGTTTCAACCATTGCTATCTATTGTTTGCATACAGTTGAATGGTTTCAAGTATTGCTATTTAACACTAATAATTCTATTCAATAGTAATGATAATCCCTAGCAAAAAATTAATTCTATTTGACCAATTGACAAGACCCTAACAGGAACGACTATTCTGGATGAGAGTGGACCTGAGAGTAATAGAAATGAAAGGGGTACTCCACATTCCCCAAACTCTAAGATTGGAGCCTCACCATCAATTGCAGTTTAATGTCATAACCAGGACATGTAATATTTGTGTTTTTTTGTTTGGGTTTTATGGCATATCAACCTTTAAAGATTATTTAATGCCAAATCCATTTTTATACAAATAAACAGTTCTATTTCAAAAAATTCAATTTAGCATAAGTACACAGTTTTATTATCCAAAAAATTTCTATTTCAAGCTATTCAGCTTAGTCAAACAGTTCTAATTAAAACAATTCAGTTTAGTTTTTGTTTACACAGTTAAATGCAAAAACAGTTATACTTTATACAATTCAGTCACATATACAAACACAGTTCCATTTCAAACAATTCAGTTTAGCATAAGTACACAACTTAGTTCTATTTGACCCATAGATAGGACCCTATCAGGTGCTACCACTCCAGGCCAGCGTGGATCAAGGAGCAATGGAGGACTCTGCATTCCCTAAAGCTCAAGCATTACTGGAACCAAACCATCAGATTGTTTAGTGTCATATCAGGACACTCGTTGGGCGGGGGTCTTACCCCCTCTGCAGAAAAGCGGTTGGTGTATTCTACAGCAAAGCCAACTGGGCAAGTAATATTTGTGATTAAAAGGCAACTGACAGGTGAATATAAGTACTAAGCTGCAAGCAACTTGAAAAATCAATAGTTAACACTATTAAGATGAAGAAAAAAAAATCACATAAAGGAGAAAAATGTCACTTACCTTCTAACGAAGGCTTGAACCACCTTAAAGCCATCATTTTGAGAGTTTAAGGCTAGAATATATTCCTGGACAAATCTGCGCATATTTGGTAACTTGCCAAAGTCCTGAAATTAAATTAAAAATAAAACGTATGTATACTTACGTAAATATATGAGAGAGAGAGAGTTATTCAATTGATAAAGGAAATTAAAAAAAAAATAATAAAAAACAATTTTTTTTCCAAGAAATCTAAACTTTGAATTGTTTATAGCAAAAGTTTTCTTAATTTCCCATAAATATTTTATTTTGAGGCAATTAAAAATGGTGGCAGCTTGAACAGAGGTCTGTGATGAAATGTTGGATGGCTGAGAAGTGCAAACCATATGAAATTTACAGATGAATGTGAGATGAGTACAGAAAAGTATGTTTACAAATGGATTAAACATGGGTTTGCCACTATGAGCTTGAATAAAAAAAAATAGTCCATTGAGTGGAGACATTGACTCTCTGGTAAAGAAAAAGTTCCAGGCACAGCAGTCAGTAAAGAAGGTTACACTGACAGTCTTCTTGAACATAAAAGGACCCATCACTTGATTTTCTTAAAAATACAATGGTAAACAGTGTTCCTATTGTCTACTTCTTAGGCAAAATTAACCTTATTTATTGAATGACCCTTGTATATAAGGCAAAGTTCTGTAGTGTTATAGATCCAGTACTAAGATGGGTTTGGTTTCTTTGTTTAATGGCATGTCAACCTTCATGGGTAATTTAATGTCAGAGCCATTCTTGTAGAAAGACAGTTGTGGTGATACTATTTAACTCATAGCTGGAGGGATAAAAGGGTTCTATACTATTGTGGTATCATCCTTATTTTTGATGCACAATGGACTCTTCCAATAAAGATATAACATTTGACTGAAATCCACTCGGCGACATAGTATTACCTGTTTCACTGTTATATATAGCCTTTATTCTTCTCTCAAAATACATGTATGCCTTATTTTACGCCCTTTTCTGAGGACATAACACATACCCTATTACTTGGAGTTTTACATGATTGAACAACATGATTGAACAACATGATTGAACAACATGATTGAACAACATGTTTGAACAACATGTTTGAACAACATGATTGAACAACATGTTTGAACAACATGATTGAACAACATGTTTGAACAACATGATTGAACAACATGATTGAACAACATGTTTGAACAATGTCACGTGATGGCTCACGTTGAACTAAAATTATCTAGCAGTCAAAAAGTGACCGTTAGAAATGATTGTGGGTCACACAGATGTTTGCACCTAAGTGACCTTGGGTCGCCGGACATCGGAAGGGGAAGGAGAAAATGAAGCCAAATGATTGGTGGGGGGACCCTAAACGGAAGTGGGGTTCCCTTCCCCTCAACGGGAGGAAATACAAAAAAAGAGAGTTTTTGGACAAGTCTCGTGGCAGACGGACGATAGCCATTGCACTCCGGGCTAAAGACAAAAGACTGAGACACGAGGGACTCCAAAGTCTCTCAAGCCAGCATTAAAAGCAATACGAAGTCTATTAGCCCGTGAAAGAAGAGAAATTCTCCAGTGGAACCCCGTCAAAAAAATAAGATAAGTAACTTTGGGACATTTTCCCTTTACACCCAAATTTTTGTTACCATTCTCTCTCAATTTGAAAAAGGATAAAAGCCAAGAAAAGACATTTATATTCATGGACTATCCTATTATATATTTTTGACACTTTGAACATATATATGTATATAACCGTAGTAAAGAACTTATGTATTTTCATTTTACCATGTGGTCTATGTTATTATTCCATGCTTTCCTTTCAGCTTCTATTCGCCTTATATTATCTTGCTTAGAACTGTCCGATTAATCCCTAAAGTATCACACGGGAAATTGAGTTGCCGACTGTAGCAATATTAATATTATTACAACTCAGACCTATAGGCCCGTATTCTTCAATTATCGGAAGGGAAAGAAGTTTAGTGGCCTGGTGGGTGTGTGATAGTGTGAAATTTTGGACCCCTTTGCCAGCGGTGGCCAGTCTGGCCCTAAATTATTCCCTCACGTAATATGCCAGTTCTTATCTGCCTGAGAAAAGAACTCTGAACAGGACTTATTTCTGTAGGGGATCAAGTGCCAACCTGCCCCGTCTTCACACGTGCGAAAAATAAAGTCCCATTTTGGGATTTTAGTTCAATTTGCCGTCACAGACCTAAAATGGGGGCTCGTCCGGGAATATTTTAATCTTTTATTCCTGACCCCAGACCTTTTATGGGGGCTCGTTTCCGGAATGATTATTATTAATAATATTTATTGCTAGTAGTCGTGTGACAATTCCTGCCGTTTAAATCTACCCTGGGAGACCGTGAAAGAAAAAAAAGGAATATTGCTGAAACAGTCAAATTACTTGTTGATATAACTGTTTGGAAAAATTAAAGAAAAAATGGACAAAATAGAGAACTTTTTAAAAGAACCCTCCATGGAAAAGTTGGAGAAGCTGAGAAAAAGCGAGATAATAAAAATTGGCGAGAAGCTTGAGTTAAATGTTGAAAAAACTATGAGGAAACATGAACTCGTTATAAAAATAGCAAGACACATGGTCGACGAAAATGTTTTCGAGGAAGCAGTATTAGAAGAGCTACCAACGGAAATGATAAGAATGACTCCAGAAGAAATTGAACTGGAGAAAATTAAAATACAAGCACAAATGGAACTACAGAGAAATAAAATGGAACTGGAGAAAATAAAAATTCAGCAAGAAACAAGGCTGCGAGAAGTCGACTTGGCAATAAGAGGACGCAAAGAAAGCCATGACAGTTTCGAAGTAACGAAGCAAGCGAGGCTAGTCCCAAAATTTGAAGAAGCCAACGTGGACGAATACTTCGCACATTTTGAGCGAACTGCGCTAAATCTTGGATGGCCGAAAGAATGCTGGTCGATGCTACTCCAAACTGTGCTGACAGGAAAAGCACAGAGAGCATATGCAACTCTGCCCACAGAAAATTGCGCCGACTATGATTTGGTGAAAGCAGCGGTTCTTAAAAGCTTCGAATTGGTTCCAGAAGCTTATAGACAGAAATTCAGAACACAGAGAAAAACGGAAAACCAGTCTTATGTGGAATTTCTGAGAGAAAAAGAGAATGCACTGGATAAGTGGTGTGACTCCAAGAGGATAGACGGAGACGCTGAGAAACTCCGGCAGCTAATATTAGCTGAAGAATTTTTAAACTGTGTGCCAGAAGAAGTCAGGGTTCACCTAAGTGAAAGAAAAACTGACGTGACCTATGAAATGGCCGCACTAGCAGACGAATACATCCTCACACACCGAAAAACAAAGGAAAAAACGTTCACGGGAAGTAAAGTGAAATTCAAAGCTGAATTAAGTCCTGAAGGAAGACCTAAGGAAGGAAATAGAAGGACCTTCCAAAGTAGCAGCAGAACAGTGGTCTGCTACAAGTGTGGAAAGGCTGGACACATAGCCATAAGGTGTCAGCTTGGAAAAGGTCCTGAAAGAAACCAGACCCAGCCGAGAAAACCTCAAGGAGCTGTGACAACAACTAGAGGAAACCAGTCCTATCGACCCTGGACGAAAAAAGGGATGATAAGAGGCCCACACGGAGGACCAGTGGAAGTCTCAATTTTACGAGATACCGGAGCATCTCAGTCGTTACTTCTACGAAATAAATTACCTAAAAGGGTAATAGAAGCAACACGTGAGACTGTGATGATAGAGGGTATCGGCGGAAAGAGGGTAAAAATACCGCTGTGTAAAATAACCCTAAAGTCCCAGTGGAAAAATGGACCTATGAAAGTTGGTGTGGTAGATAAACTACCTATGAAAGGAATTTCCCTCATACTGGGAAATGAAGTAAGAACAAAAAAGTGTCACCCGGAAAAGATGGCGAAAATAAGCACCATAAATGAAGATGGAAAGAGGGCGAGAATGAACGCCAAACATGGAAAAAAGATGGCGAAAATGAGCGCCAAAAATGAAGAAAAAAAGATGGCGAGAATGAACGCCAAACAGGAAGACAAGATGGCGGCTGAACCACGTGGGCGGCGCAAACGACATGGTCGCTCGCAGAGGGAGAAAGTGGAAAGGAAAGAAGTGAACCTTCCACCCCTCAATAAACAAGAAGATAAAAGGACCAGTCGTCAGAAAAAGGATGAAGGTCCAACGAATATTAGGAATAAATTCCCTAATACTTATCGAGGGGATAAGAGGAAAATAAGAGGACCCTCACACAGGGCTAAGGAAGAATTTGAGAAGGGCGACGAAGTCCTGCTACTGTCATCAAATAAAGGACCCCACTGTGGTGGACGATATATAGGTCCTTATGTAGTAACCCGGAGGATAGACAAGAGGACATATAGGATTGATACCCACGAGGGAAGGAAGCAGACACAAGTGTGTCATGCAAACAAATTAAAAAGATATGTCCGTCAAGAAGGCCCACCTCGAAAAATTAAGAACTCGGAAATGCCGAATAAATTCGAGGAAAAATTAGGCCAGCTGTCTGTTTCAGAGAGAGAGGGCTTAGAAAAATTAATAAAAAAGTACCCAAATTTATTTCTCTAACGCCCCACAAAAATGTAGTAGCAGAATATTCTTTCATAGTTGTTGAGAGAAAGAAAGAGAGAGAGAGAAACTACAGGAAATGAGGAATTCTCGTCCCCAATGTTGAAATATGAGATGGACGAGAAAGTGGTTCGTCAACAAGTGACGAATAGGGGAAAGAGAGAAAAGGAAAGGAAGTTTCTTCCCCCAGAGCTTAATAACCAAGCTTATAAAGTCGTCAAAAGTGACGAAGAAAGAAAGAAAGAAAAAGGGAGTTACCTCCTCAAGATTTGAAATATGATACGGCCAAAAGCCGGGAGAGAAAAAGAAAGAAAGGAAAACGAGATTAAAGAAAAAGAAAAGGGAGAGAGAGAGAAAGAAAGAGAGGTGAAATTGTTTTCCTCTATAGTGAAAAAAAGGAAGGACGAAAAAAAAAAGAGAAAAGGAAAGAATTCGTCAAAGCGTGAAGAAGAAAGGGGATGAAAGAAAAGTAAAGTGAGAAAAAAAAAGTGAAAGAAAAGGAGAAAGAACAGTGAATTGAATTGCCTTTTTTTTTCTATGGTATTTCTATTCATCTCCCTTTCTTCTCTTAAGCGGGGAGGTGTCACGTGATGGCTCACGTTGAACTAAAATTATCTAGCAGTCAAAAAGTGACCGTTAGAAATGATTGTGGGTCACACAGATGTTTGCACCTAAGTGACCTTGGGTCGCCGGACATCGGAAGGGGAAGGAGAAAATGAAGCCAAATGATTGGTGGGGGGACCCTAAACGGAAGTGGGGTTCCCTTCCCCTCAACGGGAGGAAATACAAAAAAAGAGAGTTTTTGGACAAGTCTCGTGGCAGACGGACGATAGCCATTGCACTCCGGGCTAAAGACAAAAGACTGAGACACGAGGGACTCCAAAGTCTCTCAAGCCAGCATTAAAAGCAATACGAAGTCTATTAGCCCGTGAAAGAAGAGAAATTCTCCAGTGGAACCCCGTCAAAAAAATAAGATAAGTAACTTTGGGACATTTTCCCTTTACACCCAAATTTTTGTTACCATTCTCTCTCAATTTGAAAAAGGATAAAAGCCAAGAAAAGACATTTATATTCATGGACTATCCTATTATATATTTTTGACACTTTGAACATATATATGTATATAACCGTAGTAAAGAACTTATGTATTTTCATTTTACCATGTGGTCTATGTTATTATTCCATGCTTTCCTTTCAGCTTCTATTCGCCTTGTATTATCTTGCTTAGAACTGTCCGATTAATCCCTAAAGTATCACACGGGAAATTGAGTTGCCGACTGTAGCAATATTAATATTATTACAACTCAGACCTATAGGCCCGTATTCTTCAATTATCGGAAGGGAAAGAAGTTTAGTGGCCTGGTGGGTGTGTGATAGTGTGAAATTTTGGACCCCTTTGCCAGCGGTGGCCAGTCTGGCCCTAAATTATTCCCTCACGTAATATGCCAGTTCTTATCTGCCTGAGAAAAGAACTCTGAACAGGACTTATTTCTGTAGGGGATCAAGTGCCAACCTGCCCCGTCTTCACACGTGCGAAAAATAAAGTCCCATTTTGGGATTTTAGTTCAATTTGCCGTCACAACAACATGATTGAACAACATGATTGAACAACATGATTGAACAACATGTTTGAACAACATGATTGAACAACATGATTGAACAACATGATTGAACAACATGATTGAACAACATGATTGTGTGAAACTTCAGCTAATGGATCTATAACATTACATAAATATAAAAAGGTTAAATGATCTTGTATTTATCTTGTCTCTCCTCCTGTTGTAGTCAGTGTTATTATATCACAGTTATACTGATGTTAATATTGGTCCTTAGAGAATGAGGGCTCTACAAAATATCTTCCCTAGCACCAAGCTTTTTAATAACACCAACTGATGTACGAAGAGACAGCAGAGATATCCTGTGAAATTATTCCAAATATCTTATGTGGTTTTGACCCTTTCAAATAAAAAAATAAATAAATTTAAAAAAAAAAAAAAAGAGCTTGTTGAAGGGACTGTTTTTTGGTTAATCTTATTTTCAAATTAAAAGAAAAAGGTTCATGTGTATATGGAATTAAAATCATTCAAGAAAAGAGATATGATAAACTTGGACTTACTGTATTGTGTTTCAAAATTCTTTGGGCTACTGGGGTAAAAAGATCAATAACAATACTTGAACGAGGGCTTTTTTTGCAATGCTGTAAGAAAAAAAAATGAAAAGAAAACTTCAAGTAATGCAAAATCAAAGTCGAGAAAAAAAAATACATACACACACACAAATACAAATCTATATTATAATGATTATATTTCTTTATGTGTTTGTTACAGCTAGATGGCAAAAAATGAACATTGTAGTGCAAATTTTGTACATTACTATTTAAAGGTTCTTTGAGAATAAACCAATTTTCAGTCTAATCAGGCCAAAAACTTCTAATTAATTTTGAATACTGCATCAGTAATAAATGATTCCAAAAAAAGTGAATCCAAAAATTCTGAAATGATTTTTTAAAAGATTTCTGTTCTTAGGTCAAGTGTGGTTGGTTTTATGGCACATCAGACTTAGTTGGGTTATTTAATGCTGAAATCAACCTTTTTTTTCTTTTTGCAAGCAATTATATGGTTTCAAGTAACTTATGATTTGGTTTGGTTTGGTTAGGTTTTATGGCATATCAACCCTTGTAGGTTATTTAATGTCAAATCCTGTTTATACATATATACTGAATACATATGATTTATAAACACATTTTGTTGATAACATTAAAATGAGCCTTAGCTCATCTGTTTGCGCACTATTAAATGGTTCCAATTATTGCTAACACAAATAATTCCATTCAATATTAATCATTTGTTTGTAGACAATGAAGTGGTTCCAAGTATTGCTATTTAACACTATTTATTTATTTGCACTTAGTCAAATGGTTCCAAGTACTGCTATTTATTACTAACAATTCAATTAAACATTAGTCATTTGTTAAATGATCAGACAGTTCGATTTCTTGCAATTCAATTTAGCATAAGTCATTTGTTTGCATACAGTTTAAAAGTCAAACAGTTCTATCTGACCCATATAACCCTATCAGGTGTTATTACTCTAGGTCAGAGTGGACCTGGGAGTAATGGCAATGAAAGGGTACTCCACATTTCCCAAATTGCTCCAGCATCACTGGAGCCTCACCATCAGATTATTTTATGCCATATACAGGACATTTGTTGTGGGGGGGGGGGAAGTCTTACTCCTCAGCAGAGATGCAATTGGTGTATTCTGCAGCCCCAGCCAAATGGGCTAAGTAACTAATTGTTATAATCTTTTATAAACAATTATAGCTGGGATGGGGTAATCCATCTGTATCTGAATGTCCCAGAGAATTTTACGCATTTTATTTTCTTTGACAGATTCTGGTTCGTGCATACACCATGTGTCAGTATGGTCAAATTTTAATCTTTTGCACAACTTCCAGCAGATCACCTTTCCTACCCAGTCATGTATTCTTTTTGTACCAGAGTGCTGCATTCACTTATTATGCAATTAACTGTTTCATCTATCATCACGTAACTTGCCCTTGCTATTCAAGGTATTATCAATTTTTTTGACATAACTGGTTCTTATGGCATTATTTTGTACTGCTATTAGAAGGAAAAAAAAAAACAGGCCATTGGGCTAATGAGCGGAATGTTTGTCAATGGTTCGGGAGACCGGGGTTCAATCTCAGGTCGAGTCATACCAAAGACTAAAAAAATTGGTACTTGATGTCACTTTGTTTAGCACTCAGCACTATAAAGTGAGGATCAAGGGTGAAGTGGAATAATCCAGGGAATGGAGTAACATCTTCCCTTACGCCTTGGTGTAGTAACTATTGAAAAGGGAGCCTTTGGGTCACCCTCGACTTAGGTTGCCAACTTTTACTTTTTACTTATTAAAAGAAATTCAGTTTCTCTTTTGAGGTCTTGTCTCTCCTTCATAGCTATGACATCTTGTGCAATTTCCTAGTTTGTTGCTTGAAGTATCCATACAGTTGTTTTTCTCACATTTTTGTTTTCTAGATGTTTTTATTGTTGTTTTCCTGTTTGTCCACTCAATATTGATCTTACTGATTGATGCAATAAATCTTTCTTTGCTCTATTTTGCATATTTTTTGAGTCCCTGAATTGTTGCATCAATGAAATCTTCAATGCTGGTGTAACCTCTTCTTTTTTTGACACTAAGTCTGTTAATGCCATATCTCAGGTGTAAAGCCTTGACCAATGTCATCAATTTCCCAGTTTTTTTAATTCATCTGTCCAAATTCCTCCTTTGTCCATTTTAAGAATGGTCCAGAGTATCTTACAAGAGGGAGAGTTCAAGTACTTATTGTTTTGACTACAGGAGAGTTTGGTTTTGAGAAGTTTTCTTAATCTTTTGAAATACTCCTTTATATATTTTTTTCTTTTATATCTGTTTGCTTGATGGTGACCCCTTCTAATATTCCCGGGTATTTGTAGTTTTCTTTATCTCCAAGTCTTCTGATACTTTCATGATAGGTCAGTTCTATTCTTCTCATTTTTTCTCCTTTTTTTTTTCATTATAAGCATGGCCTATTTTTAAGCCCAAATTCCATTCCTAAATCTTGGCTGAAGATTCTAATAGTTTGTATAAAGGTTTCTAGTTCTTTTTCATTCTTGGCAACTATCTCAATATAATCCATGTACATGTGGTCGTTTAGCTTTTCTTGCAACTTTGTAGCCATACAGTTGTTTTTCTTCCTGTTTTTGTTTTCTAGATTTTGTTGATTTTCTGTTTGTCCCTAAATTTTTGCAGCTACACAGTCCTCAATGCCAGCAGGTCCTCAAACTTCTTTTCTTGATACAGAGTCTATGTCATCTCTTAGGTGTAAGGCCTTGTGTATAGTCATGAATTTTCTTGTTCTTTGGCCTATCTGAATTCCTTCTTTGTCCATTTCAAGAATAGTCCTGAGAATCTAACAAGGGGACAGCCCAGGTGTTTATCCCTTTGATGAGACTTCTGCAGTAAAGTTTTGTTTTCTTCTTCTGAGGTATACCTTTTTATGGTTAAACAATATTAATAGCTATATCTATTAGGTTGTTTGGAAAATACTGTCTGGTTTTAGTATAAATTATTTAAGCTCTGTTCTTGCATATTATTTTAATAGTTTTATTAAAAACTCACATTCCTAATGATAAAGTGTCCCCTTTGTTAATTTTCTATCTCTTCTAGCAGAATTCAATTTTGGAGGTTATATGTCCCTAATCATGAAGATGGCGATAAGAAAAAAATGATGCATTTACTTTTTTTTGCCTGAATTCAAGCTTGGTTATAATACCTCTCAAACTGCTGTCAATGTCAACAGAGCATGCAATGAAAGATCCACTTGGGATCGGATAGTATTTTACTGATTTCAGAAGTTTTGTGGAGGAGGCATATGTATCTTGAAGATCAAGATGATAGAAATGAATGTCAGTTAAGCAAAATGTGTCTGACACTGGTTAACTGATGAGGTCCAGTTTTGCTTATTGACAATGCTTGGTCACACATTGCCAGGATGACACCGAAGAAGATCTCAAACTTGGGATATGAGACGCTGCCATATCCACCATATTCTCCTGATCTCTCACATATCGACTACCGTTTTTTTGAGAATCTGGACATTTTTTTTAATGCTAAAAATATTCTGTTCCAAAGAAGAAATAAAAACTGTATCTAAAGATGTTTTGGTATCAAAATGTTTAGCATTTTATTATATAGGTATAAACAACCTTGTCAATTGATGGCAGAAATACATAGATGTTAAGGGATCATATTTTGACTGATTAAAAGACTTTAATTAATTAAGGAATAAATGTTTACTCAAAAATTGGATATTATTTTCTGAACAGTGTGATGATCACAATATATAAAAGGTGACTTACTCTGATTAAGAATTCACAGATTTCTTGTGTTGGATGGTTGTTCTCCAGTAATGGTGTCAGGGCGATGATAATGTTCTCATGAGCAGATTTGGATGATAATTCAGAATTCTGAAAAATTAAAGTCATTTTTACAAATAAATTTCATAAAGTATTTTGTAGAACATTGAATGCTATACAAGCACATATACAACTTATAAGTAATATCTAAATTTAGGCAAAGATGAAATATAAAAAGTTCATGTTTAACTAAAATTCATTAACATGGATTCCACATTATCAGTAACTCCCCTCAAGATTCAGAGTTTTCATAATACTATTTTTGTAACTATCTTGTTATTTGGTTTCTTTGTTCAACGGCATATCAACCTTCATGGGTTATTTAATACCAAAGCCATCCTTGTAGAAAAACAGTAATGGTACTTTTTAACCCATAGGTGAGGGGATAAGGGGGTTGATACCTTTCCTAAGGGTATTAGTCTGAAAGTGAATGTAATACTATGACTGGAGTTCAGAACTGCTTACTATGATGTTACAGTTCCGTATGTTAACCACTCTACCATGAAGACTCCCTACTAGATCTTTTGGTTTGTTTGGTTTATTTAAATGGCATATCAACTCTGTATGAGTTATTTAAAGCTGAAATCTGATTCAATATCAAACGTCTGATCAAAATCATAAATGTGTTTTAAAGTGCCCATGGTGTAATGGTTATCGTCGCAGGATATAGACACGGCGACACGAGTTCAAATCCTGGACGAGCCTGATTGCATTTCACATAGCACTAATACCCTTGGGAAAGGTATGAATCCAATTATTCTCCCTCCAGCTATGGGTAAATAGTAGGGCAGACTAGGTTCTTCAGCTTTGGTGAGGCAACTAGTCTAGGAGAAGGAAAACTCTGAATTCAAACCTGTTAAACTCCGCTTAAAAATTGACCTTGTGTCATATCCTACCCGAGCGGAGGGGTTGGGTAAATATGATAAATGTGTTTTAAATATGCCATTGCAATCATTTTTTATAATCTTACTCTTTTTTTTATCAATTATCATTTCCTATCAAATACAAATAACTATCTCTTATGGTTTCAAGCGTTTCAATTTATTCTAATAAAACCAAATAGCAAAATAAAAAGTAAAATTGGCGACTGTAGTCGAGGGTGACCCGGAGGCTCCCTTTTTGATAGCTACTACACCAAAGTGTTGGGGAGGGCGCTACTCCTTTCCCAGGATTTACCCACTTTGCCTTTGATACATACCTTATAATACTGAGTGTTAAGCAAGGAGGCATCAAGTACCATTTTTTGAGTCTTTGGTATGACTCGACCTAGGTCTTCCAGGCCATTGGCGAACACTCTAACCATTATGCCAATGTCCAGATTGAGCATAAATTAAGTAATTATTCTTATAATAATAATTTGCTTGCACAGTTATATAATTTCAAACATTACAACTCAATACTAATTTTCAAACTTCTATTTGATTCATAAATAGAACTTGTTGGACCTGTTGTGGATGTAAGTTGTTGTGAAAGTAGTCCATTTTATTTATAGACTTGCCAGTCAGCAGCAGGATTAGAAGCAGCAGGAGGAAGCACTTTCAGTGAAATTAGCCAATCAGCGAAGACTAAGAACATATAAGATCAGTGGCAATTACCTTTGTAACCTGAATTACTGTTCTACAATTTCTACTGGCAAGACGTATCTTTTGTATTAAGAATCTTTGAACTGAAGTCTAAAATGGCTACCTGAATTCTAACAGAATCATAATAGGTACAACCAATTCATATCAGAATTGACCTGGGAGTAATGGCAATAAAGGTGTACTCCTCATCACCGAGAGTTCAAAAACTGGAACCAAAACACTGGATGGTGTTTAGCATCCTTCTTTAGACACTCTTTTATTTTGGTGTGGTTGGGGGGGGGAGGTCAGCTCTCTGCAAGGGATGCATTGGTGTATTCTAAGTCCTGTGCACTAGGTGGTCTTCTGGTTTGAAAAAGAGAGGAATATAGAGACAGTAGTTTCCACCAGTTCTTGTGTTTTAAGAACTAGTCTATCAAGATTGCTCTGTAAACTCCTGAAGAAATGGTAATTAGATTGAGCTGGATCTGGAGAGTAAAGAAAGGGGTAAATTTTTTTTTCTGCAGATTAGTTGGTTGGTGTTTTATGGCATATCAACCCTTGAGGGCTATTTAATACCAAATCTTATATATAATTTTTAAAGGAATAGTTTGTTGGTAACTATTTTTAAATGAGTTGTTAGAGTTCATTTATTTGCACAGTGAAATGGTTTCAAGTATTCCTATCTAACACTTATAATTCTATTTATCAAGTATTCCTTTATAATATAAATTTTTTGCATGCAGTTGTATGATTTCTAATGACTAATAAAGTAAAGCTGGTGACCATAGTCGCGGTTGATCCAAAAGCTCACTTTTCATTAGCCAGTACACTGAGGTGTAGGAGAGGGTGCTACTCCTTTCCCTGGATTGCTTCACTTTACACTTAATTGATACCTTATAACACTGAGTGTTAAGCAAAGAGGCATCAAGTATTGGTGTGACTCGACCCGGGATTGAACCCTGGTATCCTGGGCCATTCAAGAAATTGTTGTGGTTGACAAATTAACACTTGAAATTATAAAAAAAAAAAGAAAAAAAATCTCACTTACTGCTGATTGTAAAAGTTCAGAAACAAGTTCAAGTGGAAACTGATAGACACTTGTGTCGTGTATAGGTGTATTGAGGGAAACATCAATCATATTCTGTAAAAGAAAATGAAATAATCATCAAATAGTTGTTGAAGTTGCTTTCAACTCTTGAAAAGTGTAAAAGTCATCAGGTAATAGGAAGAGTCAATATAATATTCTAATATCACAACATAAAAAGGTTGGTTGGTTGTTTGGGTTTTATGGCATATCAACCTTTGTTGGTCATTTAACGCCAAATCCATTTTTAGAAAATAATCAGTTCTATTTCAAACAATTCAGTTTAGCATGAGTACACAGTTTAATTGTCAAAAACGTTCCTATTTCAAGCTTCATCAAACAGTTCTAATTCAGCTAATACAGTTTTGTATAAGTATGGATTTTGTTTACACGGGTAAATGTCAAAACAGCTCTATATTAAACAAGTCGGTTTAGTGTAAGTACAGTTTCAATGTCAAAAAACAGTTCTATTTCAAACAATTCAGTTTAGCATAAGCATGCAGTTTAAATGTAAGAACAGTTTAATTGTCAAAAACATTTCTGTTTCAAGCCATTCTGTTTAGTCAAACAATTCAGTTTAGCATAAGTATGTTGTTAGTTCTATTTACCCCATAGATAGGGCCCTATCAAGTGCTTCCATGCCGGGCCAGAATGGACCTGAGAGTGATGGCAGTGAAGGGTTGCTCCGCATTCTCCAAAGCCCCAGCATCACTGGAACCTCACCATCAGATTGTTTAATGTCATATCCAGGACAACATAGAAACGTTGTGTGTATGAGTATATATATATATATATATATATATATATATATGTGTGTGTGTGTACGTGTATGTTGTGAATGAACTTATACATGCTGGGTCTGTGTAATATACTAGCTTAGCTGGCGATGGAGAGCCAGGATGAACTTAGCAGATTCAATGTGGTTGCAAGATAAGACCAACAAAGTGGTTTCACAGGAAAGAGAAAAATGTAATTTATTGCCTATGAATAGAATGATAGATATTTCCATTTGCAGATACGATCAACAAATTACTGGAAAAAAAACCCTCGGAAGTGTGTAAGTTCTGATAACCAGCCATAAACAGAAAATATGTGGGACTTGAAAGACAACATAAGGTCTGTAATTTTGGACTGAAGGCAGAGAGTCACAGGTCGCTCAAGCAAAGGGGAAGATCCACTGGTCTCTCAAGTGAAGGAAGAGACACGCTGGTCCCTCAAGCAGACCTGTCAGCTTCCCCATGTGTGTTCTCTGGCCATTGCACTACTTCACAAAAAGGGTCCCCACCACAGAAGAAAGATATGTGTGAACTCTGACTGTATTCCTACTTCACACAAATGTTGCCGTTGAAGAATAAAAATATAAATTATATTTTTATATATCGAGTTTTTCGTTGTTTGTCCAGTGGTTCAATATGTGACATCTGGTTCAGTGCCAATACAGATTTGGAATGTGAGAAGAGGAGTGAGAGAGATGAGAGTAGGGGAAGGATAGAGAGAGAGAGAGAGAGAGAACAATGGGGAGATAGAGAGTTAGGGGGAGATAAAATTACAAGCAGGAAGCAGTTGTTAAACAAGGTAATATAAATTTGTCATAGCTCAGTATAAAGTTTGAAATATGGGGCACCCAGTGAGAGGTGAACTCATTAACAATCGCTTGTTGGCCTAGCTTGCTAACCATTACACTACTCAAAGCTTCTTGTCACAGAATTTTAAGAATTTATTGGTGAAATCACAACACTAATTGTAAAAAAAATTGATATTTTGGAGAACTTTGATTTATTGAACAGATTTTTTTCTACTGTAGCAGTGTGTTAGTTTTTAAAAAGAAAAGACAATTCATTCTTAAAAGAAGATTTTGATTTTTCAAGATTCTAAGGGTTGCAAGTTAACAAATACTTAAGGAAGTCAAGGACAATACTGCGGTGACTCAGATTCATCCCAATGATTAAAATGAGGTCTAAGATAGTAGCTTTGATTTACATGAGGGTAGTGAGTTGGTTGGTTGTTTGGGTTTTATGGCATATCAACTTTTGTAGGTTATTTAACGCCAAATCTATTTTTGTGAAAATAGTTCTATTTCAAACAATTCAGTCTAGCATAAATACGTAGTTTAAATGTAAGTACAGTTGTGAAAAACATTTCTATTTCAAGCTATTCAGTTTAGTCAAGCAGAGCTAATTCAGTTTAATATAAGTACAGATTTTGTTTACACATTGTCAAATGTCAAAACAGCTCTATATTAAACAAGTCAGTTTAGTGTAAAGTACAGTTTCAATGTCAAAAACAGTTCCATTTCAAACAATTCAGTTTTGCATAAGCACACAGTTTAAATGTAAGTACGGTTCAATTGTCAAAAACGTTTTTATTTCAACCTATTCAGTCTAGTCAAACAATTCAGTTTAGTATAAGTATGTTGTTAGTTCTATTTAACCCATAGATAGGTCCCTATCAGGTGCTACCATGCCAGGCCAGAGTGGACCGGGGAGCAATGGAAATGAAAGGGTGTTCTGCATTCCTCAAAGCTTCAGCATTATTGGAACCTCACCATCAGATTGTTTAGTGTCATATCCAGGATACTCATTGAGGGAGTCTTACCCCTCTGCAGAGGTGCAGTTGGTGTATTCTATAGCCCAAGCCGACTGGGCAAAGAAGTCACTTGGGCAGTGCTGGACTTATCTATAAGCTAAATCAACTACAGCTTTAGGGTCACACACCCTGAGAGCTTCATTTTCTAAAAATATATTATTTTTGTTTTAGTATTAGTTTTTATTCTTTAACACCAATTCATCAAAAATTACATATTACTTTTTCTTTATAATAAACATTAATATAATTTTTTTTTTAGAGAAGTACTTTAAATGTCATCAAACTTTGAACCTCAGCAGGTGAAAGTCCAGGCTTGCACTCAGGCATTGAATAACCCCACTTTTATTCCACTATCATTGTGACTAAAGAGGATTATTAAAAAAATTGATATCATTTTGTAATCGAATATCTTGATCAATTCTGATTCAAATGATCTCAAATTTTAACAGCCTGTGTAGAAATAACTAAAAATTCTGTTTAATGCTTCGTTTTTTTTCTTTTCAGATATAGAAATGTCATTCACTGGAAAAGAAAAGGTATTTAAACATTAAGCATAGAATTTTGAATTGTTTCTACACATGCTAGAAAAATCTGAGATGATTTGAAGGAGAATGGGTCAAGTTATTTGATTATGAAATGATATCAATTTTTCAGAAATATCCTGTGCATTCTCAATTGATATCGATTTTTTTAAAATTCTTAAACACCCCCATATATTGAAAATATTCTCTGAAACAATTGCTGTATTTAAAAAAATTAAACCATACAAGTTTTGAACATATTTACTCATTTGATAGCAAGTATTGGTGTAAAATTAATCTTTTCAGTTAATCCAATTTTGATTATGACTGATTAAGTTAAACAAGTACTTAAATTAATTTGTCAAAATTTTAGGTATAACTTATTGTTCTTGAGTAAATATTAGATAAAATATTATCCCCTACCCCAGTATCTGGTCAATCAAATATTTTCTAACATATTTTACATTCTTTTTTGGGAGAGTAGGGGTCTAACCCTACCCCTTTGTACAAGAAACAGTCAAAAAGACATTTATCTCACTGACTCATACTTTAAATTTAGACTACAAATCAAACCAAAGGGACCCAAAAGCAAAGGTAAATGGTTCTTGAACTAATAGGTTTTGACTTATACAAGAGAGAGAGAGAGAGAGAGAGAGATATCCAGCAATAACAGCTTTCGGAATGTAATACCTAGTTGCAAAATATGAAATGGTTTTTACTTCTGAGCCTGACTAAAATGTAAAAAACATGGCTGCTTCTTTGGAAATAGAAGAGTTGTTGGCGACTATGGTTGAGGGTGACCTGAAGGCTCCCTTTTTAATAGCTACTACACTGAGGTTGTAGGTGAGGGCACTACTCCATTCCCTGGATTGCTCCATTTTACCCTTGGTCCATACCTTATAATGCTGAGTGTTAAGCAAAGCGGCATCAAGCAGCGTTTTTTTGAATCTTTGGTATGACTCGACCTGGGAATGAACCCTGGTCTCCAGGAACATTAGCAAACACTCTACCCTCAAGGCCAATGGCCTGATAGAACTAGAAAAAGTCAGTTGATATGAAGTGATTGGACTGGAAACATTACAAGAGACCAAAGCGTGAAAAGTTAGTAGTTTTGTCTTCCTGAATGATAACAAGAACACAATAATTTTCCATATTTTCTAGCTTAGAAGATATAGTTTAAAAGTACATTTAAGGGACTACTATTTATTGAAACTCACCTAAACTTGATAGCTGAATGTTTCATGTTTCAGTAAATGGCTTCCTTTTCATTGAATGCATTGATATTTGCATATGTTTTTTTTTAAATCTGCATTTTATAAGTGTTTGTTAAGACCAAATAGAAATATCTGGAAGTTGATCTGAGGGTCAAGAGATCACAAAGACAATTGAGTTCTGCAACAACCATAATTGGCAATAAATTCTTTGGATGTTTGGTTTGGTTTTATGGCATATCAACTGTTGTTGGTTATCTAATGCCAAATCCTGCTTTTACATATATATTAAATATATGATTTGTAAACATATTTTTAGATACACACAGTTAAAGGTTCAAACAATTTTATTTCTAACAGTAAATCAACAAAGTTGATTTACATACAGAATGAATATTACCTTTACAGCTTAGACTTGTCAGGGAATGGATCACCACTGATATTCTGGTGAGTATCACTTTTATGATACTGTGAAGCAGCAAAGTAGGATTTTGTAGGAACCAGCTCAGACAACCAGTGTGAAGAAAATTGCATATGAGTTAACATGGAAATAGAACAAAGGAGGGATCACAAATAGCTCTGGGTTGATTGTTGAAAAATCAATAGGCAATATAAAAGTGTGTAGTTGACTTAAGTTTTAAATAACAACAAAAAGTTAAGAAAAAGTAAAGTTTTTCTTTTTTATGTTTTTGAATAATCTAAGGGCCAGCTATGGTGGCCTTTAAGCTCTATGTTGCAGCTTATTTACAGAATTTAGATTATAATTGAGAGAAGTACTCTATAATTCGTATTTAACAGTTATCTCTCTTGAGAAATTATGATCTAGGTGAGCATGAGTGCAAATCACACACTACTTACAAATTGAACTGGAAATTATTGTATTCTTAAAATTGGAGTATTTTAATGTCAACAAATACCTCACAACAATGACCCATATTTGCTGTTTTATAAAGTACAATATGATAATAGCTTGGGTTTGTTTAATGGCATATCAATCTTTGTGTGTTATCTAATGCCAAAGCCATTCTTGAAAAAAAAAAGATGAGGTATGATTTAACCCATAACTGGTTCATACCTTTCCCAAGGATATTTGTGTGAAAGTGAACGTAATAGCACAACTGGAGTTTGAACTTGCTTACTATGCTGTTGCAGTATAGCACATTAGCCACTACACCACAGGGACTCCTTCTCCCAAGAATTATAGGAAGCAAGAATTCCACATTCTCTCACATAACACACACTTATCAAATAATCACAAACCAACAATCTGACTTTCCCCAGGCACATATATAATCTTCAAACATTAGCCAATCCTTCACAGATGTTTGAGAGTTGAAGCAAAAAGTCTCCATGTCAAGTGGCTACTGATATTACTAATTGAAGCTGTACTTCTTTTACACAATGCCTGACCAAGTTTTTACAAGGCAAATGCGGAGGTCATTTGAACAAACTTCAAGAATGTCATTTTCAGAGAACATTCCTAGCAAACTGCACTGTAGTAGAGATGAAGATGAAGAAAAGGAATTATTGCCTCATGTGGCCAAAACAGACTTAATATCATCATCATCTCTTCCATTATTACTATGGGAACAGACACAGAATGCCTTACCAGAGAGAAAATTATAGAAAACCAAAGAAGAATTTTTGAGTAATTCAAAAGAATGTCTAATATTGTAGTATGCTGACAAAGAGGCATACTTAGTATATATATTTACACAATCCAGTGAAAATATGTATAATAAATGCAATTCCCAAACCACTAGGCCTAAAATAACTCTTGATGGATTGACATTCCATTAAAAATCAATCATTTGTCAGTATGTATTTACCCAACCCTTCTGCCAAGAGCAATACGTGACACAAGGTCAGTTTGTAAGCAAAATTCAACTGGTTTGAATTCAGTTTCCCTTCTCCTAGACTGGTTGCTCTAATGAGGCTAAAGAACCCAGTCTTTCCTTCTGGGGGAGAACAGAAAGATTCATGCTCTTTTTGAAGGGCATTAGCATTAAAAGGAAACACAAACAGCTTTGTCTAGGATTTGAACTTGGGTTGCAGATTTCACTTCTTAAGAAAACAACCATTAGGCCATTTGAACTTTATTTCAGTTACTTTTTATCGCACATTCTGATCATCAATCATTCTACGACTTATTTATAATATAATTATAGTAATAATTAAGTTTAATGATAATTTAAATAAAACAAGTACTTATTTTTTATCATTCTATATCAAAAGCTAAACACTCTGAATGCAAGAAGTCAATAAATTTATTTTAAAGGTGTAGTTTAGTAGTTATTGCTCTTGGAACTGGAATCAGTGACTTGAATTCAAATCCTGGATGAATCCATTTACATTTCCCTTTGTGCCATTACCCCAGAGAAAGGCATGGATCCATGCAACCCTTCCCCAGCTATGGGTAAATTGCAGAATAGACTGGACTTTTTAGCCATGGTAACCAGTCAAGGAAAAGAAAAACTAAATTTAAACTAGCTGCACTCCACTAAAATATTGACCTTGTGTCACATCCTGTTCATGGTGGAGGGGTTGGGTAAATATATAGTGAAAAATGTATAGCAGAGAATTCAAACATCATTGCAAGTGCGTGTTCAAAAACAAAAAAAAATTATTTCGTATTCAAATATCAGATCATGAAGAGATTCAATCCCATTAAGAAAAAAGTCCTGTGCAATTAACCCCTCCCCAAACTCAAGTATTCATACTTTGGGTTCTGCTGATTGTATAATATTTACCAAGACAGCAAAGCATTGTGTGAATTCAATCCTGATCAGGTGCCCTATCCGTTTGGTCTTTTATCACAAATAAGTTTACTAAATAAAGATTACTCATTACATCATACAAACAAGATAGCACCTCGCATAGACTATCTTGCTGACCATTAAACAAACCATTACTGGTAAGTTTGAGTCTCACTGGGTGCCTCATACTGTTATATAGCCGTAATACAAATACAAGCAAACTCAAATACACAGGTGGCCGTTGTTCAGGAGCGAACGGTTTTATTAACTTTTGACTTTGGTTCTTCGACACGAGGAGAGAGACAATTCTTAAAAGTCTTTCGTAATCATACTATGCTAACAACACCCCCAACGTTCAGCACATCT
Source organism: Sepioteuthis lessoniana (assembly GCA_963585895.1). NCBI lineage: Eukaryota > Metazoa > Mollusca > Cephalopoda > Myopsida > Loliginidae > Sepioteuthis > Sepioteuthis lessoniana. The sequence goes on from OY757906.1 coordinate 119,265,465, forward strand.
CGTGGTGTTTTAGATCTCAATTCATCTCTGCTGGTAGAGATCCGAAAAATTCAATCGTCGCCACAACAGTAGAAAATTCAACTCAATGGCAGAGAACTCAATTCTCTACCCCAATGGCAGAAACTCAATTGTCTACCTGCATGGTCCAATCTCAAATCATGATCAGACTTCAACTGCTTAACACCATTGTCAGACCTCAACTGAATTTTTTTCAAAATCTTCCAAATTCTCAGCCCACCTCTTCTGGGCATGATGTCATACACACTCCAGCCTCATTTCCTGTCTGGGGTTTATTATGACAATGGTGATTGTCATATCCTTTGTGCGTGAGTGTAAACTGCTTCAATTGACTACACACCTGAGCTCTTAACCCGAATAGTTCATAGCCCAACCAAACTGAATGATAAAATATAATTAATGAAAATTGATTAAAATAAAAAAAAAATCATTCCTTTATTATATAACAATACATCCAGCCTTGTGCTATATCTAAGCAAAGCCTAGTAAATAACTATACATACAAGATATGACTAAGTTTAGTTTAGTTCGGTTTTATGGTATTACAACCATTATTAGTCATTTAATGACAAATCTTATTTAAACAAATAAATTTTGTTGATAACATTTTTAAATGAGATTAAGCTTATTTTTTGCACATAGCTAAATGGTTTCAAGTATGAATAATTCAATCAAGCAACAGTCATTTGTTTACACAGTTATATGATCAAACAATTCTATTTCTAACAATTTGATTTAAAATAAGCTATTTGCTTGTACATGTTAAACATTTTTATTTGACCCATAAATAGGATAATATCAAGTGCTACTACTCTGGGCCAGAGTTCACTTGGGAGTGATAGCAATGAAATTGTACTTCACATTTCCTAAAGCTCCAGCATTACTGGAGCCTCACCATCAGATTGTTTAGGGTCATATAATTAGGACATTCATGCGTGAGGGGGGTCTTACCCCTCTGCAGAGGTGCAGTTGATGTATTCTACAGCCCCAGTCAACTGGGATAATTTGAGGATGTAAAGGACATTTACAAGAAACATGACAGCACAGCTTCACATGATATGAAAAAGAGGAGTTTCAGAGAATACTGGATCTTGGCCAAGTTACCAAGGCCCAATCTTGATCATTCATAGAATTTTTACTCACCTTAATTTCTTTAACCACTACTTCAGGTCTTCGTGCGGTCTTCAGTAACTTTTCATACTTATGTACATGTTTCTAAAAGAAAAGAAAAATAGTGTCAACCATATTCATACAAAATACAATTGTTTATTGAATAAAAAGTGTTACAAAACAGATAGGTGAGATCTAGTATTGATATGTAGTGTTGCATTCAAATTAAGTCCTGAAGCATTAAACATGTGGATAAACACAATGACGTAATCAGTATGATTGACAGCTATTGAACTTGAGGTCAATCCTAAATCACAGATCTCATTGGATAGTTTCAATTAGTTCACCAAAGCGGTTCTTGAGTTAGAAATAAGTTAGCCAGTTAGCAAGAAATGCTCAACTTGTGTGGTTGAATACTCCATCTTGCTCACTGATTCCTTGTTTAGTTGGACAGGTGATGAAAGGAAAAGTCACTAAGAAATAAAAGCAAAATGTATATATGAAAATCCCAGCACAGAACAGAACATTGGGAGAGGATAACAAGGTCATGAACAAGAACAGAAATGGTCACACCAGGTTGAGTAAGCGCCATCTAACTAGATGATCTGAGAGTAAATAGAGTATGTAACAAAATGTTAATATTGAATAGAGATGGAGGAAAAATATGCTATTTTTAGAAGAGTTGTATAGTGGCTCATACCACATGACTTCTAGCATTGTGGAAGTATAAAAGATGCTGTGTTTCTCAAGCAGAAAGAGAAGCAGAAAGAGAAGCAGAGAGACAGCTCTGAAAAGGACGTTGGCCAGGAGTTAGACCAACTTGGGACGTAACACCAACAGCGCGAGACTTATAATACTAGTCGTACTGTAACACTCGAGTTAATAAACATTTAACTTTATTTCTCTGTGTATCTTTTCCCTAAAATGATACAAGAAGAGACATTTACAAAATTGAGTTCAAATAAATGAAACAAAGAAAAAAAAATCTATGTCATAAAAATTCTACTTTCTAAATTTTTTAGAGAAATCTGATGGAATGAAAAAAGAAAAAAAGTTAACATGTTCTGTTAGAGGTTGAGTGTTACTGGAATGCAAATAATTTTATTACCAAAAATGAATGTACTTTAAAGGGAGAGAATTGTAATTTATGTAAAGTGTCTGGATGTTTAAAAATTGAAATGTGCTTTTATTACTATGAAAGGGTAGATTTAAGTCAATCATACTAGGGTGAATCAAAATATTTGAACAACATGAGGGACAATTTGGCTGGTCCGGATGCTTTTGCTGAGGTCATGAAGATGACAAAGATCACTGGACTGGGAGATGCTGAGCTTGCCTCTGCAAGGGCTACTTGCCATTGCTTCTAAGGCTTGGACCATGGTCTTTAAATCCATCGTTTTAGATGTACCTAACCTTGCCTGATCATCAAGGTTTTTACGACCGAAGAGAAATTTCTTGAACTATCTGGTAACAGTAATGTGATTAGCTATGTTTTCACCTTTTGTTTGGTTTCTTTGTTTAAAGGCATATCAATCTTTGTCGGTTATTTAATGCCAAAGCCATCCTTCTAGAAGAACAATAGTCATACTATTTAACCCATAGCTAGGAGGAAAAGGATGTTCATACCTTTCCTAAGGGTATTTGTCCGAAAGTGAACATAATTCAAATTCAGTAGTCCATTCACCTTTAGTGCAACAAATGTTTTTGGTTGTTCTTGTAGTGTTATGACCTTGTTTGAACTCATAAAGCATTAGTTTCTGAATTAGACGATGTTGCACATTCATCTGTATGTTTTTCAAATTGCACATGAGTGAAGCAATATATAACGTGTCAGTGCATCAACTACCTTAATACTACCAACCACAACTAACTGTTTTCGTCACATGATATATTCATGGTAAACAATAATGTACCAAAATATTGCAAAACATTTGACTCACCTTTGTATTATAAAAAAACAAAAATCTATAGATCATTAAAATTCTTATTTATAAATTCTAGAAAGAAATCTGATGGAATGAAAAAGGAAAAGACTGATATGTTTCTCTAGAGGTCTAGAATCATTAGAATGCAAATGACTCATCTTGAATACTTAAAAAGGTGGCCACTTAAGCAACAGCCGATACAGTAAACAATCTGAGGCCTGTGTGCCATATCTAAGCAAAACTTAGTAAATAACATTACAAAACATGACTGAATACATGCCTTTTTTTTGCTTAAATGAAACAAAATTTAGTTCTTATGTTGTGTTTCTGTTTTTACCCTCAAGAAAAAGGGATTTGAAGCAAATTGACAGTTCATACTCTTAAAACATGCCCATGTATCTCTCTCTCTCTCACACTCACACACACACATTCAAAGACAATTTTGAAAATCTGATTAACGTTTTGCAAGAGGTCTGGAATCATCAGAATGTAAATTATTTTATAACCAAAATTGAATCTATGTTAAAGGGAAAGAAACATTATGTAAAAAGGTCTTATGGCTTAATTTTAAAATCTGCTTGTGTTACTATGAGAAAATTTCTGTAAAATTTTATTTATTTTTTGTTATTGTTGTTTATGTCTTTCATGAGGGAAGGGGGATATATTGTTGTTGTTAAGTCTTTGGTGAGGGAAGGGGATATATTATTGCTGTTAAGTCTTTGCTGAAGGAAGGGGATATATTGTTGCTGTTAAGTCTTTGCTGAAGGAAGGGGATATATTGTTGTTGTTAAGTCTTTGGTGAGGGAAGGGGATATATTATTGCTGTTAAGTCTTTGGTAAAGGAAGGGGATATATTGTTGTTGTTAAGTCTTTGTTGAGGGAAGGGGATATATTGTTATTATGTCTTTGGTAAAGGAAGGGGATATATTGTTGTTAAGTCTTTGTTGAGGGAAGGGGATATATTGTTGTTGTTAAGTCTTTGTTGAGGGAAGGGGATATATTGTTGTTGTTAAGTCTTTGTTGAAGGAAGGGGATATATTGTTGAGTCTTGAGGGAAGGGGATATATTATTGTTAAGTCTTTGTTGAGGGAAGGGGATATATTGTTGTTGTTGTTGTTAAGTCTTTGTTGAGGGAAGGGGATATATTGTTGTTGTTAAGTCTTTGTTGAAGGAAGGGGATATATTGTTGTTGAGTCTTGAGGGAAGGGGATATATTATAAAAATCTAATGCCAGAGATCTAATGGAGTCAAGGCAAAGTAAAACACTAAAAAGTTATAACAAAAATTAAATTTAATTAGCTGAAATTTATCTTTCCCATTGTGATACAGTTAGATTTAGATTTAAAAATAAACATCCAGACACATAAATTACAATTCAGTCCCTTTAATGTCAATTAATTTTGGGGAATGAGATCATTTACATTCTGATGATTCCCAACCTCTGGTGAAAAATGTCAATTTGATTTTTCCAAATTGTCTTTTTCATATCGGTGTGTGTGTGTGTGTGTGCGTGCATGCGCACATATGCGTGATTGATATTAACAGCATGTCAACCAGATTCTCAATAAAATGGAGATAACCATGAAATGCAAATTAGAAGACATCACTCCTTCCTAAATAGAAGCACCAATATCATCATGGACTGCTGTTACCATACAAGTTTGTGGTTTGTCTTGTAAAATTTAAAAATAGATATGTACTGATACACAGTACAGTATCAATCTTTGTTTATTATAATCATAATTTAAATCTTCTAGCCAATAAGTTTTTTGATAGTATTTCTTATATGAACGACAGCATGTTGTTTTGAAGTAGGACTTAGTTACTGGAGTGTTGTAAACTAAATAAGAAACTATGATTAGTACATTAATCTAAAGAGACAAGTACGGCATTCATGCTCACTATCTCTTGCTAAGAAGTTGTTTATGATATAAAAAAATGTTTAACCCTTTTAAAGCCAGTACATTTAGCAACAAATTTAAAGGCTGGAATGCACCATGAAATAGAGCTGGGAAATTAAAAAAAAAAAATCATCAGTTTCACAATTACAATACTACAATATACTGTTGGTGTTGAAGGTTATATCTCACGAATATGTTTCTAAGATAATTTTTCTTATTCCCTGATACTTCTAAAAATGACTGCTTCATGAAACTTTTAGGAGTAATAAAATCTTCATTTGGCCTAATGAGTAGAGTGTTTGTCAATGGTCCAGGAGGCCAGGGTTCAATCACAGGTTGAGTCATACCAAAGACTCAAAAAATGGTACTTGATGCCGCCTTGCTTTTACAGGGCCATTGGCCAAATGAGTTGAGAGTTCGTCAATGGTTTGGGAGACTGAGGCTCAATCCCAGCTCGAGTCATACCAAAGACTCGAAAAAAAAAAAAAAAAAAAAAAGAGAAAAAAGGTACTTTGTGCCACCTTGCTTAACAATCCGCACTATAAGGTAAGGATCGAGTGTAAAGTGGAGCAATCCAGGGAATGGAGTAGCATCCTCCCCTATACTTTGGTGAGGTAACTATTGAAAAAGGAACCTTCGGATCACCCTTGACTATAGTTGACAACTATATCGAACAAGAGGCACAATTTGGGGAGGAAAGTTTCTTTGTATAATGGCATATCAACCCTCATGGGTCATTTAGTGTCAAAGTCATCAATGTAGAAGGAGATTAGTGAAACTACTTAACCCATAGCTAAGGGGATAAAGAGGTTCATACCTTCCTGAAGGGCATTAGTCCAAAAAGGAACATAACCATGCCGCTAAAATTTGAACTTGTTTACTACAATGTCACAGTCTAGCATGGTATCTGCTATGCTACAGGGACTCTCCTATTATTTTTAAAACAAGGAACAGTACAAATTAAAGATAATAATAATAAAGGACAAGCCCTCAGTGAGACTCAAATTCACACTCCACCCTGCTGACACAGTTTAGAATATGCTGAAAGGGGTGTCCTGAGTATGAAACTAAACTTGACCTGATGGTGAAGCTTCTGTTCTGGAGATCTGCAGAAAGTAGAGTACCCTTTCATTGAAATTAATCCCAAACTCACTGAGTGGTAATCCCTGTTTGGGACATATTAGTCAAATAGATCTGTTTAAAAATTATTTATATTTAATAGGACTGTGTGCAAAAAAAAACCCTCTTAAATAACTACACAAAAAATGTAAATATGAATGTATAATGAATATGTATAATGAACCTCTAGGCATAAAATAAGCCCTAAACAGATTGACATGCCATTATAATCAATCAATCAATCTTTCATTCTCATGTGTCTCAGGAAAACCTGTTTATCCATACCAGCTACTTTAAAAAGTGAACTATGAGACTCATTGGCATTGAAGAAATCTAAATCACACCTATAACTTATTCCCAAACTTGTCACTCAATCTGTCAGCACCATGTTTGCCATTTTTTTAAACATTGATGATGTTCATAATACATTTTATTAATCATGGAAAAAAAAACAAACTAAAAAAACAAAAAAAACAATGCTATTTATATAACTGAACCCCACCCCCCCAAAAAAAACAAGTAGGGGATAAGATATAGGTTTGATTTAGACTTCTGTGATATCAATGGTGCTTGTAGCTTAGTTGGTAAGAGCTGCTATAGATAATTAAGCTTTTGAGTGAAAGGGGTTGCAAGTTAAAGTTTTATGGAGAAAGTATCCTTTACTATTGTCTAAGATAGATGATATTATAGAAATGATGACCTAATTGATTGATTATAACAGGACATCAACCCGTCTAGGGTTATTTCATGCCTAGTGGTTAGGGAATTGTGCTCACTGTACATTTATAGAGTATTATTCAAATATATTCAGTCTTTTGCTTATATGGTTTCAAGTATTCTTATCTAATACTAATAACTTTCAGATAGATCTATCCAACCCATAGATGGGACCCCAACAGTTATCACCACTCTGACCTAGTGTTAACCATGAAATAATGGTAATGAAGGGGTACATCACACAATCCAGATTTCCAGAATTTGACCCTCACCAATAGATGCAGTTTAGTGTCATACTCAGGACTTCCTCTTTTTTGGGGAGGTGTCTTACTCCTCTGGAAGGAATACAATCAGTGTAATCTAAGGTCCACTGACAGGGGTGGTGTCGTAAAAATGATGACAAGAGTGAGTGAGTTGTGATAAAACTATATGGGACTCTCCAGCCATTGGCCTGATGAGTCGAGTGTTCTCCAACGGTTTGGGAGACCAGAGTTCAATCCCAGGGTGAGTCATACCAAAGACTCAAAAAAATGGTACTCGATGCCACCTTGCTTAGCACTCAGCACTATAAGGTAAGGATCAAGGGTAAAGTGGAGCAATCCCAGGAATGGGGTAGCGCCCTCCTTTATACCTCGGTGTTGTAGCTATTGAAAAGGGAGCCTTCAGGTCACCTTCGACTAAGGTCACCAACTTAACTTTTTACTTTTTATATGGGACTCTAACAGAAGGTTGTAAAATACACTGATTGCACCTCTACAGATGGGTAAGACCCCCCCCATGAATGTCCTGGATATCACACTAAACTAACTAATGGTGAGGTTCTAGTAATACTGAAGCTTTGTCATCACTCCCAGGTCCACTCTGGCCCAGAGGGATAGCACTTAATAGGGTCCTATCTGTAGGTCAAATAAAACTGTTTGACATTTAAACTGAGTGTAAACAAATGACTTATGCTAAAAAGAACTGTTTGATCATTTAACTGCGTATAAACAAATGATTGATGTTTAGTCAAATTGTTAGTGATACATAGCAATGCTTGGAACCATTTAACTTCATTGTTTTATGCAAAATTGAATTGTTAGAAGTAGAACTGTTTGACATTTAACTATGTATATCTACAAAATGTGTTTACAAACCATATTTGATATAATTATAAAAACAGGATTTGGCATTAAATAACCCATATTTGATTTGTAGGTGAATAGTTTAAAGGTAACTATTTTTATTTGGTTGCACCCATTTAATTGGTTTCAAGTATTCCTATCTAACACTAATAATTCTACTTAATATTAATCATTTGTTTGCACACAGTTAAATGGTTTCAAGTATTACTATTTCACATCAGTATTTCTTTTACCAAGTATTCCTATTTAATATAGATAATTTTCACACTGCTGTATGGTTTCAAATTAATAATAATCTTATCAAATGACTGAACAGTTCTATTTGACCAACAGATAGGAAACTAACAGTACTAAAAGTCTGGGTCAGAGTGGAACTGGGAGTAATGGCATTGAAGAGGTACTCCCATTCCCCCAAAGCTCCAGTACTCAAGCCTCACCATCAGATGCAGTTAAGTATCATACCTAGGACACTTATTGATGGTAGGGTAACAACCCTTACTCCCTCTGCAGAGGTGCAGTTGTTATATAATACAGTCTCAGTTGACAGAGCAATAATAATTTGTGTTCTGAATATCATTTATTCATTCATATATACATGTCAAGAGTCACAACTATACATATTAAAACATATTTGGTTTTTGCCTTACTGATTCAGTGACTCCTCCACGTTGTCTCAGGGTTAGTCAGCAACATGGCTGACTTTAGTAGGAGCAATATTTCAAATACAATCAATCGTTATTTTATTATAAAGTTTTTAAGGTATTTTGAATATTTTTCACTTTTTCTTTGAGTATTTTGTTGTCTTCTAAAATCTTAAGACATCTCAATCTATCAGATTTTACATTTGTTTATATATATATATATATATATATATATATATAGATAGATAGATAGAGAGAGAGAGAGAGAGATTTTAATGGCATGTCAACTTGTCTAGACTTACAGGTTTGGGAATTGGATTCATTATACATTTATATTTACATTTTTTCTTAAAGTTTTTTCCTCACAGTTCTGTATCAAATATTCTTATCTAAATACAAGTAATTTGCACATATTTGTATGGTTTTAAGTATTCCAATCAAATACTATTGATTATATAGTTTCGAGTAATTATTTCAATTTAATAATAGTCATTTGTTTGTACATAGTTATATAGTTTCAAGTAATTAATGATAAACCTTAAACAATTATAGCTTCAAGTAACTATTCTTAATATAAGTAATTCACAGTTATATGGCATCAAGTATTTTTGAATATGAATAATTTTTTAAATAGATCAAAACTCATTTTAAAACTTAAAAAAAAAAATACAAAACAAAAAAATAATATTTTATCTTAAGTTTTTGTACCGATAAGCTTTTTTTGGATCAAGTAATTATTAGTAAACTAGTTCTTAAGACTGACAGAATAACAAATTTGATGAATAAAAGAATTATATATGGTGTGTGTGTGTGTGTGTGTATATAAAACTTTAGAAGACTTTCTAATAAAAAAGAAAAGAAAAAACCCAAATGTCATTGACCCTTAAACCTCAAAGAATAAATAGATGTTTTCTCTTAAAGAAAACTCTAAACTGAAAAGCTGGAAGTTTCAAAAGAATTACATGTTGTTTTCCAAGTATTTATTAGGCACTACATATGGTGTATAGGTTAACAAGCTAGATTAGCAGAGCTTTGTTAGCGAGTTTAATTCTCACTGGGTATCCCATATTTTGAGCTTTGTGCTGCAACTTAGTTAAGCTTAGTAAATAAATAACAATTCAATTATTAAACTCAGTCTGAAAATAATTGAATAGCATGTTCCTTCTTTGAGACAATCTTGTTATATTCAAAAAAAATATGTGGAGACATTGAGCATAATTTTATCATAGTAGGAAATGGAATTGACCATCAGAGTTCAAATCCTGGACAATACTGCATTTCATTTTGTGCTAATGCTCTTGAGAAAGGCATGAATCCATCAGTTTTCCCTTTAACTCTAGGAAAAATAGGAGAGCAGACTGGGTTCTTTATCTTTAGTTAAGTAACTAAGAGGAGGAAGTCAAACTAGCAGTACTCTACTTAAAAATTCACCTTGAGTCACATCCTGCTAGTGATGGAGGGGTTGGGTAAATACATACACATTAGTACTTAGTGAAGTAGCAAGAGTCATTATTTTTGCAAATTATACACATCTGCTTGAATATGTTCTTTTGTGTCTGATATGGACATTTGGGTTATGGTAATGTTATTCTAAGTACTTGTATTTTATTTTTGTATTTTATTGTTTTTATTTATTAGTCTCCACAGTATATATATATATATATATATATATATATATATATATATATATATCAATCACAATGAATATGTTTCAATTTACTAAAGATATTATGTACAGTTAATAAAGCTAGATTAAAGTAAACACTGTACTCATTGGCCTAATGAGTAGAGTGTTTGCCAATGGTCCAGGAGACTGGGGTTCAATCCCAGGTCAAGTCATACCCCCCCCCAATGGTAATTAATGCCACCTTGCTTAACATTCAGCATTATAAGGTAAGTATCAAGAGTAAAGTGGAGCAATCCAGGGAATTGAGTAGCACCCTCTCCTACACTGAGGCATTGTAGCTATTGAAAAGAGAGCCTTTGGGTCACTTTTGACTAAGCTTGCGACTTTACTTTTTTTTTTACTTACATTAAATAATCACATATACAGATTATTATGTTTAGCTTCCAAAATAAGGGATGTATCAATAGTCCTTAAACTCCATATCAACACACTGCATATCAGTCTTTGATGTTAATATAAGCTTTTACTCTAAAATGCATATAATCGCACAAATGGCAAATAGTAAGACATTATCCCAAACGAAAGAGTGACAACATTCAATCAGAATATCTATTACCCTTTATAGTTTGCACATAAAGTTCCTAGGTCAAAATTAATGTTTTCCCCGTTATTTTCTGCCAGTATATATACATTTTTGACTGGCTCATTATTTAGTGGGTAGAGTGTTCACCAATAGTCTGGGAGACCCAAGTTCAATCTCAGGTCGGGTCATACCAAAAACTTTAAAGATGGTACTTGATACCTTCGTGTTTAACTCTCAGCAATATAAGGTATGTATCGAGGGTAAAGTGGAGCAATCCAGGGAAAGGAGTAGCGCCCTCCCCTACACCTTGGTGTAGTAGCTATTGAAAAAGGAGTCTTCAGGTTGTCCTCGAATACGGTCACCAACTTATATATATATATATTTTTACTACGCACCTTATCTTCCTTCTTTTATCAAAGAACAATATGGTAATTCTTTAGTCTGTTCATCAAGCAGTTCATTGTTTTAAACCTCGGCTTCTAAAAACAGACTGAAGACAATAATAAAAGTTGTTCATTATTTCTTTCTTTGAGGTTATTTTAAACAGTTTTTCTACCCCCACGCAAATGCTTACTCGTATATTATTACCCAGAGAACTTACCCATAATGTCTATGGGCTGTAAGATGGTCAATATTAAAAATAAAAAAGTCAAGTTCTTTTTATTGAAATTTAGAATTACCTGTATTTATTATTTATTTACTATGATTTACTGCCTCGTTCAAAGTGAGCAAAGCGTACAGAAAATTGTTTTAGGTTTGTTTGGAGATTTCAGATACTGTCGAAAACCCTAAAGAATTGTGGGTTATTTAATGAAAAAGCCATCCTTGTAGAAGAACAGTAGTGGTATGAACCACCTTACCACTCAGCTATGGGTTATTTAACTCATAGTTGGGGAGTAAGAAGGGTTCATATCTTTTCCAATGGCATTGGTACAGTCAGAGGTGGTCTAAGAACATATAGAGAGGGAGAGATGGAGTGATTGATTTTAATGGCATGTCAACTTGTCTAGGGTTATTTTATGCCTAGAGGTTTATTTAACTCATAGTTGGGGAGTAAGAAGGGTTCATATCTTTTCCAATGGTATTAGTCCGAAAGTGAATGCAACTGCACAACTGGAATTTGAACCCACATGCTAAAATGTTGCAATCCACTATGTCAGCCATTATGCCACTGGGACACCATCTTTATTTCTTAATTTCCCAACTTAAAAGGGCAAGTATTAATGTGAACTTTTTTTAAGAAACATTGAATTTCTAAGATTTTTTAAAAGCCACAATGAAAATTATTTCTGTCTTAGCAAAATGCTTGGTAATGTTAGAGGTGATCAAAGAACATATAGAGAGGGAGAGATGGAGTGATTGATTTTAATGGCATGTCAACTTGTCTAGGGTTATTTTATGCCTAGAGGTTTATTTAACTCATAGTTGGGGAGTAAGAAGGGTTCATATCTTTTCCAATGGCATTGGTACAGTCAGAGGTGGTCTAAGAACATATAGAGAGGGAGAGATGGAGTGATTGATTTTAATGGCATGTCAACTTGTCTAGGAATCGAGTTTATATTTATATTTTTTGTGCAGTTTTTTTTATTGAGAAGTTCTTATTCTAATAAATACAAATAATTTCCCAACAGATCTATTTGACCTGCAGATGGGACCCTAACAGGTACGACCACTTTGGTTTCAAGTGGACTAGGGAGTAATGGCAATAAAGGTGTACTCCACACTCCTCAGATCTCCAGAGCTAGTGACTCAACATTAGATGCAGTTTAGTTTCATACCCAAGACATCACTTTTTTGGTGTGTGTGTGTGTGGGGGGGCCCTTATACTGCTTCAGGAGATACAGTCTGCATATTTTAAGTTAAGATAACAGAGCACAGAGAGGTAGAGGCTTATCTTCCTCTTATGATAACCAAGAGAGTGATTTACTGCTGCTGGGAGTGAGGTAGGCTGAGAGGCAAAGAATGGGAGAGATACTACCTAAAAACCAGTCCGAGTTGGATTGAGTAAAGTTTAAAACCTTTTCAGGCATGTCTAACAATTTCTGAAAGTTTGGTTGAAATCAAGCCAAAACTAGTGGTGCCTTAGCCATATGGATGGATGGATGGACATTTGGTGAATTATGATGAGATTATTATTAGAAATGTTCTTTAAAAGCCTACTTCTAATAATAACTGTCTTAATGTATTGTATGAACGAGAACCATGGAAATTTCATTAGTGTTTCATTGTAATTTAGAAATAGAACATTAACTCATATTTTTATCACTGAAAGAAATTAACTATTTTATGATTTATCCATTCATGAACTTATGTTGAAGGAAACATGACTGCTTATCAATAAAAGTTCACAAAATGATAGATTGATGGATGAATTGTTGGTTTTACAGTATGACAACTCCTGTTGAGTTATGTTATACTTAACACTTATGGGTTTCTAGTTATATATGATTAAAAATCTATCTGGACACGGCGACACGAGTTCAAATCCTGGATGAGACTAACTGCATTTCACATAGCACTAATATCCTTGGGAAAGGTATGAATCCAATTATTCTCCCTCCAGCTATGGGTAAATAGTAGGGCAGACTGATTTCTTTAGCCTTGGTGAGGCATCTAGTCTAGGAGAAGGAAAACTGATTTCAAACCTGTTAAACTCTGCTTAAAAATTGACCTTGTGTTATATCCTGCCCGAGTGGAGGGGTTGGTAAATATGGATACAAAAATCTATCTTCATGAATGTTCTAATGAGGGAAACTCTTCATTATTTTAAACAGATGATTTTACGACATAGATGTGACCTTAATAAGTACTTCCATTTCATTTGATTGATGCAAAGAGTGGTCAGTCTGGTGTTACTTATAACTTTGTATGCAAACATTACATACAAAGTATATTCAGTGCATGTATAGATATATTTAGCATTTTTTGATGCCATTTTGACTTGGGCATTTTAAAAGTAGCATGCAAGCCAAAAAACAAAACAGAGTGCACCCATTTTATATATATTTTATTTGGTCCAGTTAAACTGGAGTTGGGAGTAATTCCATCAGGAGAAAAAAACCATTCAATAGTGAACATTTAAATTTTCCTGGTAAAAAGCTCAATGTAATTGACATTACAGAGCAATAATTTCTTTAAGAAAAAACAAAAACCAGTCACATTAGGATTATAAATTTATTTCCATCCTGTTATGGGTTTTTGATATAAATCAAAAACACCCAAAAAAATTAACAGGACTTTGTCAGATCTTATGGATAAAAAAAAAAAAAAAAAAAAAATATATATATATATATATATATATATATGGGAGTCTGATCTATCTGATTAAATAAAATCAGGTTTCTTCCAGGCTGTGGCTGTGTCAGCACTGCTGTATGGATGCACCACATGGATGCTAACAAAATGCATTGAGGTAAAATTACATAAGAATGCTACAAGATATTTTATAACAAATCCTAAAAGCAACACCCAATGAAAGAATAGCTGTATGACCTCCCATCTCAAAAACCAACTAAGCATGATGAACAAGACATGCAGAACACTTCTGGAGAAGCAAAGATATACTTATAAGTGACACTCTTCCTTGGAACCATACACATAGATGTGCAAGTTTTGGCTGACCAGCAAGAACTTATTTACATTAACTTAGTATGGATGCAGGATGTTGTTTGGAAGACCTGCTGGGAGCAATGGATGATAGGGACATATATTTGGTATGATTTGACTTGCGATTGTACCCCAGTTTCCTGGATGATTGGTGAACCCTATTATGCCAATACCATATATATATATATATATATATATATATATATATATATATATCTCACATTATGACTAACTATTTCAGTTGGGTTTCGATATTTTAAATGTACTAGAAAGCCTTTTACTAAAGAAATGCACTAAAACTTACAGGAGAAAGAAAAAAAAGTATTTCAGGTCAAGAATCAAGGCTGATCTTATTCATGATTGGGTTTTTATATGCATAATAAATACAGTTATTCTCATTATTCTTATTATCATAAGCTTAAAATGTGTTTTGAAGAGAGGCACTTCTTCATAAAGTTACAAGAGCATGTTATCACAAAATTAATACTTCTAGCAGATAAAGAAATAGCCAGATAATCAAAATGATCTCATAACCTTTGCCCTTTTATCTGGTTTGTGTACAGAATATTTTTCACATGCCTTAATTAGGGAATCTCAGAAAAAAAAAAATGCTATATGCCCTCTATTTCCCTTGGCATTTCTCAGCTGGGATAAGATTAATTGACAGAGATGATGACATGGAGGTGTCATTTGATCTAAGTTAAGTCTGTGATGGGTTTTGTTCCATACCTTGAGTGTCTGGAGGTAGAAATTACTAACAGAATAACTCATTTAAAAGAAAAAAAGAAAAAATAAATAAATAAATAAAATAATTAAATAATTTCCCCACAGCTTCTATCTCATCCCCTTTTCAAAATTAGGAAATTTGCACAGCAATAACTGTCATTCACTTTAAGGGTTTAAAAAAAAATTATAGCAATTTTTCAGATTATTTCAGCATGCCACCATATCCATAAGATGATTCATTTGGGTAAGTCAAAAAAACAAAAAAAAAAACAAAAACAAAAAAAAAACAAAAGAATTTTTTAAAAAATTATGGAATCCCAAGTTTTAGTTCATTCATTAGAAAAAATTGTGTAATAAATTGTATAACTTAATTTGTGGATTTCTTTGTTTTCAAGCTGAAACAAAAATATGTCAAATTAATAACTGAAATCTATTCTGGAGGCATTTGTGCATAATAGTTATTTTGGTGAAAAGTGGAATCAACTACCTGAGTTCCAACCCTGAAAGAGGCAGCATGCATTCCACATAATGCTTATACCCTTGAGAAATTAATCTCCCTCCAGTTATGGTTATGTAGTAGGGCAGACTGGGCTCTTTAGTCTTGGTATGGCAACCAGTCTAGGAGAAAGAAAACTTAGAATACAAACTAGCAGTACTCCACTTAGAATGAATCTGTCTTTTCCCCAGCTATGGATTAATAGTAGGGCATACTTAGCTTCAGTCTTGATACAGCAACCAATATAAGAAAAGGAAAACTTTAAATTCAAATCATCTGTGGTCTGCTATAAAAAAAAAATTGATCTAATGTTCTATCCTGCCTGTGAAGGGGTTGGGTCAATTCAAGAGCAATTCCAGTTTCCCTTGAGATCATTTGATTGTATACCTGGAGAGGAATGTAGATATGCTACTTGAATAGTGCTGCCACCTGACCAAACCAGATCAGAGTATTTGTGTGAAAAGACTCTGGAGGGAAACAAGTCTTCAAATGAACATTGATGCTTCAGGAGGAATAGTTTAATATCTTAAATTTGAGGTATTGTGGATTTTCTTTTTGAAAAAGTCTTATATTAATTTTTATTATTCTGATTATCATTTTGCCATTGCCCAGTCAGCTGGGGCTGTAGAATACACTGACTGCACCTCTGCAGAGGGGTAAGACCCCCCCCCATAACGAGTGTCCTGGATATGACACTAAACTATCTGATGGTTAGGTTCCAGCAGTGCTGGAGCTTTGGGGAATGCGGAGTACCCCTTCATTGCCATTGCTCCCAGGTCCACTCTGGCCCGGAGTGGTAGCACCTGATAGGGCCCTATCTATGGGTTAAATAGAACTAACAGCATACTTTTGCTAAACTGAATTGAGTAAACTGAATAGCTTGAAATAGAAATG
Source organism: Sepioteuthis lessoniana (assembly GCA_963585895.1). Classification (NCBI taxonomy): domain Eukaryota; kingdom Metazoa; phylum Mollusca; class Cephalopoda; order Myopsida; family Loliginidae; genus Sepioteuthis; species Sepioteuthis lessoniana. The sequence continues at coordinate 119,281,952 of OY757906.1, forward strand.
TTTTTGACAATTAAACCGTACTTACACTTAAACTGCGTGCTTATGCTTAACTGAATTATTTCAAATAGAACAGTTTTTCGACATTAAAACTATATTTACACTTAACTGAATTATTACATATAACTGCTTGAATAGTTTGAAATGGAAATGTTTTTGACAATTAAACTGTGTACTTATGCTAAACTTAATTTTTTAAAATAGAACTGATTATTTGTATAAAAATGGATTTGGCGTTAAATAACCTACAAAGGTTGATATGCCATAAACCCAACAAACCAAACCAATCATTTTGCCGTGTGAAAAAAGAGGATGAAATTAAACTTGGTTTTTTATCGGTAGTCACACTAAAGCACTCACCTGCTGCCACTACTATGGGACTATTTCCTCAGCTTTTATTTCTCTTTCAATTCCTGAACCTCTCTTTGCCATACCTAAGTAAGTATACTTGGGTGACTATTTCGGGCTTCATGCCCAACTGTAGATGGTAAAACTTTTATGATAGATAAAAAGAATACTAGGTTGACTGTTCTTTGATCTCTTTTTTTTTTTTTTTTTTTTTTTAAATAGAAACTAATACATTATTTACATTTTTCGGACTATTGTCCTCATCTTTGTCGCCATGTTTATCACAACGTTTTGGCCGTTGTACACTCCTGCCTTCTTCAGGTGGTTGGAATGTTGAACTTAGCCCTTTATTTTGCTCACTGGGGTTGACTGTTCAAGTTCCATGAGCCATGTTTAATGGATGTCAATTATCAGTTATCTCCTGTTAATTTCCCCACTGAAAGTTCTCCACTGCCTTCACCAGGTATTGAACTCACACTCTTTTTGGGTATGTCTCTGGATCTAACCAACGCCTTTATCCATTGTGCCATGTGTTCTTGAGGACAATACCCAGTGAAGGCAGTGGAGAAAACATTCAGGACACTTGTGGAGGGGGGGGGGTTTAACTATCTGCAGAGATGCAGTTGATGTATTCTACAGCTCCAGCATATTCTAATCCTTGTTAACAGGACAGACTTCATATTCTAGGAGCATATCTGACATGAACATTGTCTATATCAATTTGTCATGGAAACTAAGCAGAACTTAATTTACAATTATAAATCTACTTTGTTTTTTTATTCTTTTATTTATGTGGCTTCCTTTAACAGTCAGAATATAATGACCTAAGTGAAGTGATAAAAAAAAAAAAAAAAAAAAAAAAAAAGAAAAAAGTCAAACAAATAATGAAAATAACTTCATTTGAAAATCCAGACAACAGTAGAATAATATCTTTTACCATTTCAAAGACAAAGCAATTTGAAATTTAATGAGAAAGATCTAAGACTTGAAAAAAAAAAAAAAAAAAAAAAAAAAAAAAAATCATTATATTAGTAAAGTGTTGGTTAGTGTCAAATTAAATATGAAGTACCTAACAAAAAAAAAACAAAAAAAAAACAAAAACAAAAAAGCAACATCTGTTTATGATATTCCAAGAGGGATCAAAACAAACATAAAAAAGACCAAATTAAATCTTTTTGTTAATGATACATTTTCACCTGTTTTTTAACGAGTCGAACTTGGTCCTTTTATTGCTAATAAGATAAGGTTTATCCGCAATTATTACAAGTTTTGGTTTTGTTTAGTTTCTTTGTTTAATGGTATATCAACCCTTGTGGGTTATTTAATGCCAAGTAGTAATAGAAAGACAATAGTGGTACTATTTAACCCATAAAAGGAGGGATAAGGGAATTTATACCTTTTCCAAAGTGAATGTAATTGTGCAACTTGACTTTGAGCTTACTGATTGCAATATCACAGTCTACCACATTTATCACAATGCCATGAAGACATCCCCATTACAAGTTTTAATTTATCATGTGATATAATAAACTCGGTTAGTGTAGAACCACTAATAAAACTAATAATCAGATTTCTTTTGACTAGTTGCATACAAATCTATAATGATAATATACATATATAGAATTTTTTGTTTTTATACTTGAACTTTTTAATTGGTAGTAATTTTTATACATTTTAATAATTATAAAAACTATTTTATATTCTCCTTACTAAAACAAAACAAAAACAACCCAAATAAAAACATCCTAAAAAGTTAACTTTGTACCATATTTATTCAAATGCATTAAAAATATTTCATCTTATGAAAACCGTTTGATTAAAAAGTTTTATTGATTCATTTTTTATCATTATCACAAACTTTCCAACCAAAAGTTATTTAGCCTCTAATTACCCCCCCATAAAACATGATTCTACTTTCAAAGAAAAATTGGATGATTTAATGAAAATTGCTCTTGTTGCTACTGAGATGTCATTGCCTGCCACGTTCTGTTTAGGTGGGACCCAGCTGTATAAGTGGTGGGCAATTGAGTGACATCAGTAATGTTCAATCTAGTGAGTCAAATTGGTGTTATGAACAACACACAGTGAAAAAAGGTGTTACAGTTCAAATAACAAGAATTTTTTTTTTTTTTTTTTTTTTTTACACAATCAATCAGATACCAGTTTCTTGGGAAATAAATGATGTCCAAGATGAAGAAGAGTTCATTACACTCTTCTCCATTATAACTAGGAACTAAAAGAATAATCTTTTGAGACAATGAATGTTAGAATATTTTAGGTTATTTTCAAATCTTGCACCTTAAATTACTTGTGCCCCCCCCCAAGACAATTTTCAGTGAAATGAATTTAGATTTGAAAATATTGTTTTCCAAAATTCTGGGTTTATTTCTTTCTTAAGTAGGAAAATCAGAAATTATGTTTCGGATGCAATTCATTTATCATGGATAAGCTCTTTTTTAATGTTGTATGAAAGAAAAGAGAAAGAATGAGAGGAAATGGAGGAAGAGAGGAGAGGGGAGAAAAGGGGGAAAAAGATGACAGAGAAAAAGAGAAGAGTGAGGGGAAAAAGAAGAGGAGCTAGAAAAACAATAAAAACAAAAACAAATAAAACAGGAAAAGAAACAAAGAGAAACAAAAATAAAAAAAGAAGAAAAAAATAAAGGGGAAGGAAAAAAGAGGAAAAAATGAGAAAAAGAAAATAGGAAAATGAAAAAGGAAAACGAGAAAAGAGAGAAAAGAAAAAAGAGAAAAGAGAAAAGAAAAAAGAGAAAAGAAAAATAGAGAAAAGAAAAAAAGAGAAAAGAAAAAAAGAGAAAAGAAAAAAGAGAAAAGAAAAAAAGAGACAAAAAAGAAGAGAAAATTATGTTGAAATAGGTCAGTCTTACTTTCCATTTTATTGAGTGAAGCCACTGGTCTCTTAAGTAGGAACTGTTTGCCTGCAAATAAATAAAATGAATTAATAAAAAAAAAAAACAACAACCAGAAAAAAAAAAAAAGAATGAACAATGGAATTAATAATATTACAGCATCAATGTTATTTTAGGAACATGATCATCTACCAACAAGTACACAAACTTGATAAAAGACCAGACCTAATTTTTCATTGATAATATTAGATGCAGTCTCATTGCGAAGAGCTGTTTTTATAAAGTTAACTATTACCTAACTGGACAACCAAATTGTATGTATTTCTCATACAAGTGATTAACTAAAATAAAGCTTATTTCTATAAAAGCTCCAATGGATAGGGCAGGTTTTCAGCCATAAAATATTATTTTTCCACTTAGTAATTGCTTTTTTTTTGCTTTGCATTTTTATCAGCCATGAATAGGAGCTTACACGTAGTGCTTGTTAGAAATCTGCACCAGTGGAGGCGAACCATTTTTTTTTTTTCACAGCAGCAATGCTGGCATCGTTAGCTTAAAATCTTGACTAGGTAGTCCAGCTTTTAGTCATCTGGTTTTTGCCAATAAACTTTGTGTTTTTCTATACTTCGGTAGCAGTCATTTACTGAACTTAGCTTAGTCTGGCACAAGGCCAGAAGAGTGAAGCATCAGGTGAAAATCAAATTCACTTAAAGAAGTCTGCTGGCCTAGCTCATTAACAAGTATATCAAGTAAATTAGTTAATAAGAGTGAGGGCCAATCTATACTTATATAAATAATAATAATAACAATATGAAGGTGTAGTGGTGGGTATAGATTGATTGTTTTTAATGGCATATCAACCAGTCTTGGGTTATTTCATGCGTAGAGGTTAGGGAACTGCATTCATTATAGGTTCATATTTACATTTTTTTGTCTATTTGTTTTTAGGAAGGTTTTTTAGTGCATGGTCCTATAGATTACAAATAATTTTTAAACAGATCTATTTGACTAATGGTACCCTAACAGGTACTACCTCTCCAGATCTGAGTGGACCTGGGAGTAATGACAAAGAAGAGGTACCCAATGCTTTCCAAATCTCCAACTGGATTTATTTGGTTGGGTTGGGTTTTATGGCATATTAACCATCATAGGTTATTTAATGCCAAATCCTCTTTATACATGTGCATTTTGTAAACAGTTTGTAGATAAAATTTTTAAATGAGTCAGAACTAATTTGTTGGCACACAGTTAAATTGTTCCATATATTCTAACATAAATAGTTCTATTTAGTATTAATCCTTTGTTTGCACTCACTTAAATGGTTTCAAATATTACTATATAACAAAGAGTTTTATTTGCACACAGTTAACTGGCTTCAAGCATTGCTGTGTAACACTAACAATCCAATTTAGATACACAGTTAAAGAGTTTCAAGTATTGCTAATCAACACTAATAATCCTATTTATCAACCCCTCCGCTCGGGAAGGATATGACACAAGGTCAATTTTTAAGCAGAGTTTAACAGGTTTGAATTCAGAGTTTTCCTTCTCCTAGACTAGTTGCCTCACCAAGGCTGAAGAACCTAGTCTGTCCCACTATTTACCCATAGCTGGAGGGAGAATAATTGGTTTCATATCTTTCCCAAGGGTATTAGTGCTATGTGAAATGCAATCAGTCTCGTCCAGGATTTGAACTCGTGTCGCCGTGTCCATTTCCTACGGTGATAACCATTATACCACGGGCACCTCCTAATCAACACTAATAATTCTATTTAACATTACTCATTCATTTGCACACAGTTAAATGATACTAAGTGTTGTTATGTATCACTAACAATTCAATTGAATATCAGTCATTTGTTTATACAGTTAAATGGTCAAAGAGTTCTATTTCTAACAATTTGATTTAACATAAGTCTTTTGTTTGCACACAGTTTAAATATTAAACAGTTCTATTTGACCCATAGATAGGACCATATCAGGTGCTACCACTCAGGGTCAAAGTGGACTTTTGAGCCATGGCAATGAAGGGGTACTCCATATTCCCCAAAGATTCAGAGCTGGAGCCTCACCATCAGATTGTTTAATGTCATATCCTGGACACTTGTTGTTGTTGGTGGGGTATTACCCATCTGCAGAAATGCAGTTGGCATATTCTACAGCCCTAACAGATTAGGCTCCCTAATGAGCCTCATGATTAGATATGGTTCAGTGCCATACTCAGGATAGCCCCCTTTTTTTTGGGGGGGGTCTTAACCCCTCTACAGGGGATACAGTCAATGTATTCTAAGCTCTAGTAATGTGGCAAGGTAGGGGTAGAGGTGATTGTGTAAATGTTCTGTACCCTTAAAGAGTATAGGGTTGCAGCCTCACCATGATGGTGTTTCAGTTTTGAAGAAAATAGGTTTTTATGGGGTGAAGTTGCTTGCCCCAAACTCACTGGTTTCGAATTCAGGGTTTTCCTTCTCCTAGGCTGGTTGCCTTACCAAGGTGAAAGAGCCCAATCTACTCTACTATTTACCCACAGCTGAAGAGAGGGAAGAGAGGGATTCATGCCTTTCTCATGCATTTGTATATAAGTGAAATGCAAACTGTTTCCTCAAAGATTTGATTGCCCAGTCACCTGGGATTGTAGAATACACAGACTGCTTCTCTGCAGAGAGGTAAAACTCCCCCCTCTAATGAGTGTTCTGGATATGACACTAAATCTGATGGTGAGATTCCAGTAATGCTAGAGCTTTGGGGAATGTGGAGTACCTCTTCATTGCCATCGCTCCCAGGTCCACTTCCTCACAGAGTGATAGTATCTGATAGGGTCCTATCTATGTGTCAAATAGAACTAAACTGTGTACCTATGCTAAAGTGAATTGTTTGAAATAGAACTGTTTTTAAATAGAAGGGTTGATATGCTGTAAAACAAAACAACCAACCAACCAACCAAGATTTGAACTTGTTTTGTTGAGACCATTTCCTAAGATGATAACAGTTACACCGCAAACCGCCATATAGACATATGTAGATTAATGTGCATGTGTGCATACATGTACATGCAAGAGAGTGTATATTCAAGTGTTTTTGAGTGTTCAGAAGGAGACAATTTCCAACCATCATCTGATGTCAGAATAAAGAGAGAGAGAGAGAGAGAGAGTGTGTATGTGCCTGTACCGTTGAAATAAGGGAAAAATGCTGTGATTCTCATATCCCCAGAGGCTAAATGAATCATTCTCTGGTACCCCAACTCAACAACCCCACCCTATAGCCAACCATGAACCTCAGCAAACATTGAACTCTCTCCCAACTCCACACACACACATACACAAGCAGCACTTCTCCAAAGTCAATATCATCTTGCCAAACTATAAAAGCAGCAGCAGCAGCAGCATTTGCTGGCTTGATTTAAAAAAAAAAAACCAAAAAAACCTTGGGCATTTAGGTATTAGGAGAAGAAGATAATTATAAGGCAAACCAAGACACCAAATGTTCAACTATTTTCTTGATAAAATTGGCAAAAGACCAAATTTATTTACTGATTTGCTTCTAATAAATCCATGAAAGATGTGAGCAGAGAGGGAGGGGGGGGGTTTGAGAAAAAGAAAGAAACACACTGATTTGCATAGAGGGGGTAGCACAATGGTTAGCAGGCTAACCAGAATGGAGTTAAAATTTTTATAGGCTGCTGCTTGTGGTCATGATGTAAAGAGATCTTGGGAAAGGGTGTAAATTCATTTCTCTCAGTGCTCTCTCTGCTATTGGATATCTTTGTAAAACATCTCATCACTGGCATATCACAATCACTGCCCTCCTCAAAAAAAAGTAATCAATTAGACAAACCACTCTCCTCTAACTATATTACATGCCAAGGTCATTGCAGCAAAAAGGTATTATTGGAATTATCAAACCTCCACAGCGTCAATAATGTATATCAACCCTCTGTTTGGCTTACATTTGGAACCAAGATTTACTATGTTCAAAGGGAAAATAAAGAAAAGGTTAATCAAAAAAGGAAAAAAGAAAAGAGAAATAGCTTCATGTGAACCTGATAATTCATTGGAAAAAAAGTTAATATGAGGGAATGTTGCGTATGTATCTACCTAATCCTCTGGCATGGGCAGGACGTGACACAAAGTTAATCTTTTTAGCAAAGTAAAACAGGTTTGAATTCAAAGGTTTTGTCTTCCTAGACTGGTTACCATATCAAGGCTAAAGAACCCAGTCTTTCCTTCCTTCAACAACTAAGAAGATATTGACTCATGGCCAAGTGGAGATATAATTTTGGGAACTTAAATGTGTGTATTTTCCCAGCCCATGTGCTGCAGACCTAAAGTCAATTTTCAAGCAGAGTAAGTTAGTTTGAATTTGAAGTTTTCCTTCTCCTAGACTGGTTACCTAACCAAGGTTAACGAATACAGTTTGGTCTGCAATTTACTAAGAGCTGGTGGGGAAGAAGAGATGGATTCATGCCTTCCCCTTGAAGCGGGAGTATGTGTATTTACCCAACCCTTCCACATGAGCAGGATATGATACATAGTCAATTTTTAAGTTTAACTGGTTTAGGTTCAGTTTTCCTTCTCCTAGACTGGTTGCCTAACAAAGGCTAAAGAAACCAGTCTACCTTACTATTTACCCATAGCTGGAGGGTGCCTTGGGTAGCGTAATGGTTAGCAAGCTAGACTAGCAAACCTACACAAGTGAGTTCGAGTGATCAGGTACCCCATTCATATGGCCTTGTGTCACATTTAAGCAAAAATCTTAGTAAATTACAACCCATAGCTAAAGTGAGAATGATTGGATTCATACCTCTCCCAAAGATACTAATGCTATATTGAAAGAAATCAACCTTGTCCAGGATTTGAACTTATGTCGCCATGTCCATTTCTTGTAACAATAACCATTGAACTACGGGCACCTCTCGAGGCATGAGTGTGATATGAAATGCTAACAGCCTTTTCAAGGTTTTGAAATTGGGTCACTGATTCCATTTCCTATCACAATTAGGCTAATTGCACCTCCACAGGCAATATTGGGTAATGGGATGCTTGGAGTTAAACTCATGACATTGGATGTGCAGGTGTGATCTGCATGTGGGTTTGTCGGTGAGAAGAGAAGAGGTTAGTAAAACTGGAAAGGTTACCAAAGTTGACACAGGGGAGTGTGATGAAGCTGGAGGCTTTTCCAAGATTTAGTTATCCAACAAGACGACAAACAAGCAAGCTCATATTCAGCACCCATCAACAAAAAAAAAAAAAAAAAAAAAAAAAAATGGAACTCAGATCATGTACCAAGATAACTATTTTTATTTAATAATAATAATCATTTGTTTGCAGACTTATTTGGTTTCAAGAATTTAAATGGGTGCATTCTATTTCTATAAACAGGATTTTCTCTCTTATAACTTATACACAGTTATGGTTTAAGCAAACTATTTCTATTTAATAAGAATCATTTGTTTGCACACTGTTATATACTTTCAAGTATTTTCATTGAGAACTGAATTACCATGGCCAGAAAATCCGGTGAACACTTACACGCAACATACAGAAATACTGGACAGGTGTTTCGACCTTATAAGATCTCATCAGTAGTGTATACCGTGATCTTCACCACTGGAGATCAAACCAGGGACCACAGATATAATTCCTCTACCTAAAATAGAAAATGTAGATCTATATCTTTGCCCATGGGATCATAATAAATATGTGGATGCATATTTCTAATCCTCTTGGGAAGACATGGACCTGGAGGTGACCGTGTCCTCTGTAAAAAGTACAGATGTAACTTGCATGACAAATTTAGGTTAATTGGCCGTACAATTACCATGACTAGTTAATTTGGTGTCACTTGTGTGTGATAGGGACTGATGGCTCATTTGTAGAGTTTCTGCAATCTGTGGTTGCTAGTTCAATCTCCAGAGGTGGAGATCATGGTATACACAGCTAATGAGATCTAATAAGGTCGAAACAGCTGCCCAGTGTTTCCGTGTGTCATGTGTAAGTGTTTGTCGGATTTTCTGGTCATGGTAATTCAATTCACAATATTAATTCCTTTACTTAAAAAAAGAAAATGTAGGTCTATTCTCATTGAGTATGAATAATGTTCAAACAGACCTATTTGACCCATAGATAGATCTCAACAAGTACTCTCACTCAAAGTGGGTCTGAGAGTAATGGTAATGAAGATGTACTTCAGCTTCACCAGGCATAGTGTCATACTCAGGATATCCCTTTTGGTTGGAGCCTTACACCTCTACAGAGAATGCATTTGGGATATTCTAAGCTGACAATAGAGTTTCAAGTCTAACAGAAGAGAAGAAATAAGCAAGTATTCAAGAAAATAACTTTTTGTATAAATAAGTGCTCAAAATGTACTGACACTGAAGCTGTATTTACAAAAAAACAGATTAACAGTGAATGACATGTTAATAAGGGAAAAGGGATTGTCAGTGGTCAGGAATTAAGGCAAACATTATTAACAAAATAGAACTGTGATTTATATTATATATATTATAATACACAAGTTGACTGATTTTAATGTCATGTCAGCCTGTCTACGGTTATTTTATGCCTAGAGGTTAGGGAAACACTTTCATTGCACATCTATACTGACATTTTTTTCGCATACAGTTAAATGACATTAACAATCTGATTTTTAAAAAATATGCAAACATTTATTTGGTTTCAAGTATTCCTATCTAATAGCAATAATTATAGGGATTCAAGTAATTTATTTCTATTTAAATTTTTCTATTTATCATTTGTTTGTTCACAGTTAAAAAAAAAAAAAAAAAAAAGAAAAAAGACCATCCCTAACTCAAACAAAATTAAAAAAAATCGTTTGAATAATTCCTTTGAAGCAATACCAAAAGATATCTTGCACTGACATTTTGCAAGACATTGATTTTCAGGGTTATCCAGAGTATGGCATTAAACATCATTAGATGATGAGGTTGCAGTTCTGGATTTGTTGGGAGTAGAGAGTACTCCTTCATTGGCATTATTCACAGGTCCACTCAGACCCAGAATAGTAGTATCTGTTAGGGTCTCATGTATAGGCTGAATACATCTGAAAATTATTAGTATTTGATAGGAATTCTTGATACCATAATAACTGTGTGCAAATTATTTGTATTAAGAATAATTACTTGAAGCCATAGTTGTTTACTAATAATTAGTTACTTAATATCATGTACAAACATGATTATTAAATAGAAATAGTTTCTTGAAATCAAATAATTGTATATGATTTATTAGTAATTATTGGTTATGAGTTGTTTTAGGAGTTTTTTCTTCCAATACTTTTCCTGGTCATTGAAAAAAAGATCATGTTGTGTTTACACTTGTAGTGTAAGCAATAGTCACCAGGGGGCACTCTTAACTTATTTAATTAAGTTAATAAGTCCTTGCATAAAAAAATTTGGTGTTAGGACCATGTTTATTGCAGCAATAAAAAAAAAATAGGATAAATGAATTTATGGTTAGTTCGTGTAATGTACCTTGGGATTTTAGCTAGTATTACAAATTTATAAAAAATAAAAGAAAATCAAATCCATAAAATACATTTTTTTTTAAATTAAAAAACAAAAATCTTTAAACAAAGCTGATGCTTCTAATAAAACTAATAAGAATTATATTGATCCACTGAAGAGAATTAATTATTCCCAGAAGGCAAGTCATTGGTTGAAATTATAAAAATAGATTTTAAAGTTTCTTATTATATAAACCTGTTTTATTTCTTATATAATATTCGATTTAATTAACTGATTTTAATAGCAAATCAACCCTTCAAGGATTATTTTATACTTAGAGATTAGGGAATTGTGTTTTGCATTTATATATACATTTTTTTATGAAGTTGTTTCTTAAGAGTTTTTTTTGCGCACAGTTATGTAACATCAAGTATTTTAATCTAATGCAAATAATTTTCACATTCATATGGTTTCGCGTGTTCCTATCTAATACAAATAATCTTATGGTTTCAAGTGATCATTTCTATTTAATAATAATCATTTGTTTACACAGTTATATGGTTTTAAGTAATTAATAATAATCCTTAGTAAACAATTATAGCTTCAAATAACTATTCTTGATATAATAATTTACAGTTATATGGCATCAAGAATTCCAATTGGATTTATATATAACTTTAGTTCAATTTATATAATAATTCATAAACAGACCTATTTGATCCATAGATGGGACCCTAACAGATACAATCACTCTGGGTCAGAGTTGACCTGGGAGTAATGGCAATGATGAGGCTATCCCCACTCCCTAGATTTCTTGAACTAGAGCCTTAGCATCAGATGTTGTTTAGTGTCCAATCCAGGAACTCCCTTTTTTTGGAGAGGGGCTTCAGCGGGAGATAGAGTTAGCATATTCTAAGGCCTGCCAACTGTATGGCCATCTAGTTTTAAGTGAACTTCTTTGAATCTGTAAAGTACCATGTTTGAATTAAAAAGGTTATGGGCTGACTTTGTTTCTCTCAGCTGATTTTCAGCCGGAAACACAGAAAGCCTTGCTCTCTGCAACATCCAACCCTGGCCACTAATGCATGACTTTCCAATTAAAAGCAGCTTGGAAAGAAAAAAAAGTTAGGTCTAAATAAAGATGAAAATATGAGTAAATTGCCAAGGAAGAAAAAAGAAAAGAAAAATATCATGAAATAGCAATTATTTGTGCAGATCCTAATCCATTTGTGCTTAGAACAAAAACTAGACAGAAGGGGGAGAAAGAAAGAAAAAAAAGGATTGGTGGTACAATTAAAATGGAATTTGGATTCAAGGCTCTTGATTTGGAAGCAAAGAAGGCGAGGTGGTGAATAATATGATTTTTTTTTGTAGGGGTAAGTGGAGGTGACAAACTTAGGATTAAATTAAACTAGCGATGTCATTGTGCTTCATATACCTAGTCCTGCACTAATTTTTGCCACATAAATTTAGATATGCATGCAAAGAAACTTTTTTTCACAAGATATTAATACACCTCAACACAGTTCTTAGATATAGATATATACAAGTATTAACATTCTACAAAGGTAATTAGCGAAGAGCTGGTTTCTTTATTTAATAGCATATCAACCTTTGTGGGTTATTTAATGCCAAAGCTATTTTCCTAGAAGAACAGTAGTGGTACTATTTAACCCATAGCTGGGAGGATAAAGGGGTTCTTACCTTTCCCAAGGGTATCTGCCCAAAAGTGAACATAATAGTGCAATTGGAGTACAAACTCGCTTACTATGATTCCGCAGTTCATCGCTTTAACCATTACATCACGAGGACACCCCTTAGAGAAGGGAGGGTGTGTGTGTGCGTGTGTGTGTGTATATATAACGGCTTAACTGCCTGATGATAGTTGTTTTGAAAATAAAACATGAAACCCAGGGTCGCAGTCTATATTCCATGAATTAAATATATATATCCAATATATATTTATTTATTATTATATAGTAACTCTATCCTAGATATTGAGCACTCTCCATATTATAATGCACTTGGTTCAACACATACCCACAAAGTGATTTAGTGACAACCAACACTTTATATATATATATATATATATATATATATATATATACACACACACACACACACACATATATATATATATATAAAAACTAAAAGTCTTCATTTCTGTTAATGGTCGACTATGACCAGAAAATTATTGAAAGCAACCTAGCCAATAACCATACCAAGAACATTGTTCCAGGGAAACAGCCTATTGGTGATAAAATAACCCTCACTCAAATTCTACTCAATGAACCCTTATGGGCCAGACTGCTTAAATTAGTTTTGCTAGGTACAAACTGATTTTTACAGAAGTTCACGTTCAACTGCGACCTGTTATGAAGCAAGGTTTATTTTTGAGAAGAGAGTTTTAGGAAAGCATTTTTTCCAGGTTTTTTGTTAAGGAATTGTCAAAGAGGATGTCCAAATTGGTAAATCTGTACAGCAACCCTTCAAAGTATTTTTGACTTGATGATTGCATAACCTAAAAAATGAGTCACCAAGGGCCATTGACTATATCTATGATATCATTACTTAGATATATATGCTCTATTACTGATAATGAGAACTCTTTATTTCTATTATATATATATATATATATATATATATATATATATATATATATAGAGGCATTCATGGTATAATAGTTATAATCATAGAAAATGGACATGTCTATCAGATTTCAAATCTTGGACACAGCTCTTTGCATCTCACATAGTACTAATAACATTGTATCCAATGATTCCCCATTGAGTTATGGGTAAATAGTAGGGCAAATTAGACTCTCAAACCTATATGGCCACTGGTCTAGAAGAAAGAAAACACTGATTTCAAACCTATTAAACTCCACATAAAAACTGACCTTGTGTCACATCCTGCTCATGGGGAGGGATTGGTTATATAAGTATATGCCTACCAATTTTTGAAAATAAAGTTCATTTTCTTCTAAACCAAAGACACCAAAACTTTACTCCTTCTGTTCTTGTGTACAGAGAATAAGAACTGATTCAAAGATATAGGAAAAGCCTGTTCCAACTAGAATGAAGAAGTTAACCCACGTGTTTGTTATCCATTTCTATCTACTTCCACAGTCTCAGAATCTAAATGCAGAGAAAAAAAAAAGCAATGGAGGTCCTAATGTCTGAGATGAGTTGTGTTTTTTTATGTTACTCCTCCCACATCCAACAATTTGTTATCACTAACATAGCAGTCATTGGAGTATACACACAGTCTTATGAAGCATTTAGTAAATATATGATACCAGTAGATTCTTCTAACTAAAAGTAAAATTTACTGCAAAAAGAAGCGATGCAAAATTGAAATCTGGCAGATTCATTGATCGCTGAATTGATGTTTGATAGCAAATTCAGAGCTAAACTAAATTCACTTGAGTTGGCAGCATGGAATTCCTTCATGGTATTTGGAGAGAAGTTTTACTGGTCTCACAGCTGAAACTATACCAGTTTAATAATCATACTAACAAGTATATAAAAATAGCTAGGAGATTAAATGTTTTAATATGTACTCGTTGCATTTCTTTTTAAATGGATGAGGATTTCTCTATATGCAATAGAAATTAAGGATTGAAGCTGTTTAACCTCAAACATGATAAGTGGCTACTGCTGGTCCCTACAATTGGAGACCAACACATACACTGTTCTTCCCTTGGATTTGAATAAAAGTAACAATTTTACACTAAACCGGTTTTATCAAGCATTGGCACACTTTGGCTCCTGGAAGAAGATATGGAAAGAAGTCCTCTCTCTGAGTATATGTGTCTCCATCTATATCAATTAACAACAAAGAGTGCGCTGTTTTGGAGATTAAAATGTGAGATATATTTTTATAAACAAGTGTGTTTCGTCGGTCATTATCTTTGATTATGTTTCCACTTGTATTTGTATTACGGCTAGACAACACAAGTTTCAGTCATTTGTAGGAATCTTGTCAGTGTTTTGGATTAATTCAATTAGGAAAGGTATGAACCCCCTTATGGGCTTAATAGTACTACTACTGTTCTTCTACAAGGATGACTTTGGCATTAAATATCCCACGAAGGTTGACATGCCATTAAACAAAGAGACCAAACAAAAAATATTGTGTGAGAAGTAGATTCCATGAAATAAAAAGAAAAAAATCATTAGACAATTAAAAATTAAGCCCAAAACTTTATAGGGAATTTTATCCTCATAAGGCGAGATATATTTTACTTGTGTCTCCGAGTTAAAATCTAAGCTATTCCTGTTTTCTTTTTTTTTTTTTTTCAAGATAATACATCTTCATGGTATAATTGTTAGAGAGATTGGTTATAGCAGATTATTGTAAGTGAGTTTGAATATCACTGAGTTTGCAATACTTCTTGCTTTGTACTAAGCTATGTTAAGGTAATAAAGACAAACTACAATCTGTTTTTTGCCTTCTTTCTCAGCATTCTTATAGGATGGTTAAGGAAACTTTGGTCTATACCAGATGGCTCTTAGAAAATGTTCAGTTAAAAAAAGAAAAAGAAGCTTTCCTACATAAACTAAAGAATTATAGATCTACTAGACATTGGCATAATGGTTAGATTGCTCAACAATGGCCCGGGAGACCTAGGTTCACTCCCAGGTCGAGTCATACCAAAGACTCAAAAAATGGTACCTGATGCTTTCTTGCTTAACACTCAGCATTATAAGGTATGGATCAAGGGTAAACTGGGTCAATCCTGTGAAAGGAGGAGCACCCTCCCCTACAACTTGGTGTAGTAGCTATCAAAAAGGGAGCCTTCGGGTCACCCTCGACTATGGTCACCAACTTTACTTATTATAAATTAATTTTTTTTCAATTACCTTCTCATTCTTTTAACCAACTTAGTATGATGAATCATTATTGGTTTTAATCCATGAAGAGTTAATTTTTTATTCTTTTTATAATAATTTATTATTTATATGAATGACCACCCTGTCAGCAGGGCTTAGAATATGCAGTCTGTAACCTCAGCTGAGAGGGGTAAAAACCTCCAGAAAATGGTTTTCTGGGTATGACACTATACTGAATTGGGTGGTGAGGCTCCAGTTTTAGAGACCGGGAGGAATGTTGAGTATGCCTTTATTCCAAGGACTCTTTGGTTCATTTTGACCGAGAGTATTTGTTAGGCTCCATCTGTGGTCAAAAAAATCTGGTTGAGAATTATTTCTACTGGATAGGAATACTTGATATCATATAACTTAATACAAATAATTTACACATAGTTGCTTGAAGCTATAATCATTATTAGTTACTTGAAACCATATAATTATTGCTTGGCTGCATTTTATGACATATCAACCCATATAAGGCGCCTCTGGTGGTGTAATGGTTAGCAAGCTCGACTAGCAAACCTACACGAGTGAGTTCGAGTCTCATTGGGTGCCCCTTTCATATGGCCTTGTGCCACATCTAAGCAAAAAGCTTAGTAAATTTCCATATCAACCCATATAGCTTATTCAATGCCAAATCCTGATTTGTAAATGAATAGTTAGTTGGTAACATTTTTAAACGAGTGAAAGCTCATCTGTTTGCACTTAGTAAAATGATTTTAAGTATTGCTATTTATTGTTTGCACACAGTTAAAAGCATTGCTATCTAATACAAATCATCCCATTTAATATTAATCATTTGGTGGTATACGGTTAAATGATTTCTTGTATTCTAAATGATTAAATAGTTGTATTTGACCCATTGATGAGATCCAAAGAGGTACTACTACTCCATATCAGAGTGGACCTGGGAGTAATGGCAATGAAAGGGTACTCTCATAGCTCCAGGACTGGAGCCTCATCATCAAATGGTAATATCTGGGACACTCATTGGGGATGGGAGTCTTCTCCATCCACAGAGATGCAGTTGGCATATTCAACAACTCCAGCTGACTGGGCTGTCATAATTGTGTATGAATTATTAGTTGTATGGTTTCAAGCATTTTTATCTAATACTGTGTGAAAATTATTTGTGTTGGACAAGAATAATTGATATCATATAACAGTGTACAAACAAATGATTATGGGGGTATCTTTGTGGTGTAATGGTTAAAGCGCTGGCCTGCGAAATCGAAGTAAGTGAGTTCGAACTCCAGTCGTGTTATTACGTTCTCTTTTGGACAAATACCCTTGGGAAAGGTATGAAACCCCTTATCCTTCCAGCTATTGGTTAAATAGTACCACTACTGTTTTTCTAGAAGGGTGGCTTTGGCATTAAATAACCCACAAAGGTTGATATGCCATTAAAAAAAGAAAACAAACCAAACAAATGATTATAGACAAATAAAATAAAGTGCATAGAAAAAAAATTATATATATATATTATGGAATGTTGAAAATATAATTTATGATTGTAATCAAACATCTAGAAATGAATCAAATTTCAGTTATAAATAACCCATAAGGAGTTGATATACCATTAAACAAATACACCAAAACATGGATAAGTAATTTTAGCCTTTTTTTCTTTTTTGAATTAAAAATAATTCATAACACTTCATCGGATAAAATCAAATGAAAAATATCTTTGACAAAATGAATTATCTCCCAACTCCAGTGACAGAAGAGTCTAAAAACGTTTTTTTTCCTAATGAGGGTACCTAAAAAGCATTAATACTGAGAAAAAAATTTTTTTTTTCTAATTTATAAAAATCATTCACCTCTTAGTCTTGATTGCTATTAATATTTTTTTTCAGCTAAAAATGGCTTTCAAATTGAATTGAAAAGGTTCCTGACCCCTGTTATACAAATAAGATTGATTTTAATGGCATTAAGTTTTTTTTTGCACATTTTGGGAATACAGTCTGTGTATTCTCAGCCCAGCAAACAGAAATATAGGTTTGGTCTAGTTTGGCTCTATGGCATATCAAATATTGCTGGAGCCTCACGATCTGATTGTTTAGTGTCATATCCAGGACACTTCTTGGAGGGATGTTTAATCCTTCTGCAGAGATGCAGTTGGTGCATTCTATAGCCTCAGCCAACAATTATATGGTTTCAATTAACAATTCCAATTTGATAATAATAATAATTTGTCTGCACAGTTATATAGTTTTACAGTATACCTTTTTAATACCAATAATTTATACACAAGTATTTTTATCTGCCTGGAAGAAACTGCGTTTCATTTTATCGGTCAGGTCTGACTTCCATATAACCGATAGCCTATCGATAGCTGTCCATGCTTTCGTTAACCTCGTTTCGATGTCCTTTTCGGTTGATTCGATGCTGCTTCCTAGGTACGTGAATTTGTCTATTAGTTTAAGAGGGGCTCCTTCTAGAGTGGAGATGTCCCCCGTTTGGTTATAGCACATATATTCCGTTTTGTGTGCATTAACATAGAGGCCTATGCTTGCTGCTGCTCGTTCCAAACTATGCAGAAGTGTTTCGGCTTGGTCAGGTGTATTTGCCAGTATTGCTATGTCATCGGCGTAGTCGGCGTCGGTAATTGTTGTTGCGGGGTACCTTCTGCTTCTTTTCTTCGTCAGTTTGGCAGCGGTCACATCGATACTGCTATATGGATGCACTACATGGACGCTGACAAAACGGCTGGAGAAGAAGCTAGATGGCAATTACACAAGAATGCTGTGTGCAATCCTGAACAAGTCCTGGCAGCAACACCCCACAAGACACCAACTGTACGGCCACCTGCCCCCTATCACAAAAACTATTCAAGTTAGACGAACCAGACATGCAGGACACTGCTGGAGAAGCAGAGATGAACTCATAAGAGATGTACTCTTATGGATCCCCACACATGGCCGCGCAAAAGCAGGACGACCAGCACAAACGTACATTCAGCAGCTATGTGAAGATACGGGATGTTGTCCTGAAGACCTACCTAGGGCGATGAACGATAGGGAGGAGTGGCGAGAGAGGGTCAGGGATATCCGTGCTACCAGCGCGATATGATGATGATGATTTTTATCTAATACAAATAATTTGCAGTTATATAATTTCTAGTATTTCAAGCAATTACATGGTTTCAAGTAACTAATAATAATAATAATGATTCTTTTGTAGATTATTATAGCTATGCTTAATACAAATAATTTGCATGCAGTTACTGGATTTCAAGTATTCCTATCTAATACTAATAATTTCCAGAAAGATTTATTCAACTAATAGATGGGTCCTTAATGAATACTACCGCATTGGGTTTGGGTATTAATCTAAAAGTGAATGTAATAGTGCAAGTAAAGTTTGAACTTCCTTACTTCAAGGCTGCAGTCTAGTACTTTAGCCATTACACCACAAGGACTCAGTCTATTTATAAAAGATATGTTTCAGTGTGATCAAATGAGTGTAGAGACTACCATTTTACAAACTATTCTATTAGTATAGTAAAAATTAACTTAACTTGGCGCTTCACATCCTTGGCCTTGTGCTAAATGCAGAAAACTAAGTAACTAAGGAACCCTACTCTAGATTGATGGTTTGCAAACATTTTCAACGAATTTGGTTTGATCTTCTGCAAACCCTTCCTACATTGTAGCCTTGTGCCATACTTAGATAAAAGATAAATGCATGTGCATATACAAGCATAGTGTAAATCCAACAGTGCAGATGTAAAGAGTGAGGTTTCAATGCATTTGTCCATTAACAAGATCTACTGCTGCTGCTACTACCATTTTTCTTTTTTTTGTTGAGCATGCTCAGACAGTGACTCAGTGTCTCACTCTTCCACTAGGGGGAGTTTCTTTCCAGGGAGATGCAGCATTTTATGATTAGAGTGAGAGAACATTTTTGAAAATGAAAGCAATAAGCGTGAAAATGATGCAGCCAAAATGGGGGCGGGTAGGAGAAAGAAATGCAAAAACGGACACAAACATGAAGATTGAAATAAAAACTTTGTTCCTATACTGCAAAATTATTTTGATTTTCTTCTTTTACAATTATTATTTATTGGTGTATTAGGAGGCTTTTTGATATTCCTAGACACAAACAAAATTGTTTACACATGGTTGAATTTTTAATTTTTTTTTTTAATAAAAAAAAAAAAACTTTTGTAAAGAAACCAGTAAAAAGGAATAAAAACAAACAGATATTCAAATAAAAATAAGACCTTCAATCATCATACTTCAATGAATTCTGTATTGAAAATGATTGGTTGGTTGTGTTTTAAGGCATATCAACCCATGTAGTCTATTTAATGCTAAAGCCTATTTTATATATATATATATATATATATATATATATATATATATGATTAAATACCAACCTGAAACCAAGACACTTATCAGGAAACTTGAAAGGATCTAAATAAAATTACATAGACAAAATGTGTTTTTATTATTTAATCAAATATGTTTAAATGAAAGAGTGCTGCCCAACTATATATATATATATATATACACACACACACATATATGAGTGTGTGTGTGTGTGTGTGTGTGTGTGTGTGTGTGTGTGTGTGTGCATGTGTAAACAAATAGTTTGTAGGTGACATTTTGAAACAAGCCATAGCTCATTTGTTTACATGCCGTTAAATGGTTTCAAGTATTGCTTTCTCACACTAATAATTTTTTAAGCACTGTAAGTCATTAAATAGTTCTATTTGACAAATAAATGGGACTCTGACGAGTACTACTACTTCTCCCTATCAGAGTGGACCTAGGAGTAATGGCAATGAAGGGGTACTCCACACTCCCCAAAGCTCCAGGATTGAAGCCTCACTATCTGATGGTTTAGTGTCATCTCTAGGACATTTATTGGGAGAAAGAGGTCTTATTTCTTTACAGAGGTACAGTTGATATATTCTACACCCCTAGCCGACTTGGCTATGTATTGAAAATAAGGCTTGTAAAGATATCTAAGGTTTATCTCCAGCACATATAAATCATTTGTTTACAGTTACAGGGTATCAAGTATTCCTATCTAATACAGATAATTTGCACAGTAATATGGTTTCAAGTATTCTGATCTAATACTAATAATTTATACATGATTTCAAATAACTATTCCTATTTAATAATAATTTATTTGCTGAATATGGAAGTCAATCTTTTTTTTGCAAGAAATTATATGGTTTCAAGTAATGAATAATGAGCATTTGTAAACAATCATTGCTTCGAGTAACTATTCTTAAAACAAATAATTTTCATAAGTTAAATAGTTTCAAGTATTTGTCCTAGAGAATGACACTCACAAACTCCTATAGGACTTTGACATACAAACGGATCACCTAATCTCGGCCCAAAGACCAAACCTTATAGTAATCAACAAAAAAAAAAAAAAGAGAAGTTGCAAAATTGTAGATTTTGCTGTCCTATCTGATCACAATAAAACTGAAAGAAAGTGAAAAAAAGGATAAGTACCTCGACTTTGCTAGGGAATTAAAAAAACTATGGATCATGAAGATGATAATTATACCAATCATGATTGGTGCATTTAGTACAGTTACTAAAGGACTATTACAGAGACTGGAGGACTTGGAAGTTAGAGGATGAGTGGAGACCATCCAAACTACAGCATTGTTGAGAATGGCCAGAATATTGAGAAGACTTGAGGAGACTTGCTGTCACTCAAACTCCAGTGAAAGACCATCAGCTAACGGTGGCATGAAAAACTTAAAGGGAGTTAATAATAATAATAATAATAATAATAATAATAATAATAATAATCTGTTTACACAGTTAAATGGTCTTCAGTATTCTTATCTAATAATAGTTTTCAAACAAATCTCTGAGTGAACCTGGGAGTAATTGCAATGAAGTAAGCACTGCATACTCTCAAGATCTTCAGAATTGGAGCCTCATGCCTAGATGTAATTAAACATTTTAGAAAAAGGTACATACTACTAAACATTTTAGAAAACGGTACATACTACTAAACATTTTAGAAAAAGGTACATACTACTAAACCAATCTCAGCAACATGGCAACAATGTGTTTTGAAATTAGTGATTTATTTTTGTGATTTTTCATCAATAAAACATTAAATTATGCTACCATGACAACCAAGCATAGACGTGTAAATCCACTGGAGGTTGTGCAGTCCATTTGTGACAGATGCCAGACTTGAAGCGGGGAAAATATAGATGAATTTAGCTCCTATGATGACTGGCTTCAACAGCAGACCGAGTGCATCTACTATCGATAGGAATGCATAATGTATAACTACTGTATTCAGTTTCCACAGAAACAAATAAAACCAGATAATGCGGGTATAAGATGCACTATTTTTCCAGATTTTCAGCCCAAAAGTTAAGGGTGCATATACAGGAAAGCTATAATCATGATCATATAACACCTTACCATATTTGGGTTGGCCTGACTGAAAATAAGTTATATCTATAGTCCAAACTAATGTGTTTTATGCCATCACACAGAAAAATCTACTGGAATGTGTGTTTGTTTATAATTTTGTTTACAAATGTGAGCTTTTTTTGGCTACAAGCCTGTTGCATTTTTGTGTGAACATGTCTGTATGTTTGCTCAAAATACTGGGTAAATCAAACTTCAGTTATATGGTATCAATTTGGTTTGGTTTGATTTTATGGCATATCAACTATTGTAGGTTATTTAATGCAAAATTCATTTTTATACATGCAGTTCTATTTCAAACAATTCAATTTAGCATGAGTACAGTTTTTATTACACACATTTAAATGTAAAACAGTTCTATTTAAAAAATTCAGTTTAGCATAAGTATGCAGTTTAAATGTCAAAAACAGTTCTATTTCAAATTATTCAGTTTAATCAACAAAGTTAAATGGTTCCAAGTATTGCTATATATCACTAATAATTCAATTAAACCTCAGTCATTTGTTTACACAGTTAAATGATCAAACAATTCTATTTCAAACAATTCCGTTTAGCATAAGCACACACAATTTTGTTCTATTTGACCCATCAGGTGCTACCACTCCAAGCCAGAGTGGACCTGGGAGTGATGGCAATAAAGGGATACTTTGCATTCCCTAAAGCAACAGCATTACTGGCATCTCACCATTAGATTGTTTAGTGTCATATCCAGGATACTTGTTGGGGGTGGGGTTACCCCTCTGCAGAGATGCAGTCGGTGTATTCTACAGTCCTAGCCAACTGGGCCATTATATGGTATCAAGTATTCTAATCTAACACAAATAATTTTCACATTGTTAAACAGTTTCAAGTATTCTTAATACAAATAATCTATACACAGCTACATGGTTCCAAGTAACAATTCCTATTTAATAACCATTTTTTTGCTCACAGTTATATAATTTCAAGCATTCTTATATAATACAAATAATGTTCACAGTTATATGGTTTCAAATATCCCAATTCAAAACTAATAATTTTCAAAGAAATTCATTCGACCAGCAGATGAAACCTTTACAGGTATTACCACTCCAGGTCGAAGTGGACCTGGGAGTAATTACAATTGAGAGGTACTTCTCCAGAACTGGATACTCACCACCAAATACAGTTTAGTGTAAGATACAGGACAAGTAAACATTTTGGGAAACCTCTCATATGAAATGATTATAGATAAGTTGTGGTTGGTATATGATGAATGGCATATTAACCCTTGTGGGTTATTTAATGTTAAATCCTATATATACATATATCAAATACATATGATTTGTAAATAAATGGTTTGTTGGTAAGATTTTAAACAAGCCACAGTTCATTTGTTTGCACACAGTTAAATGGTTTCAAGTACTTCTAACACTAATAAATAATTGATATTAATCATTTGTTTACACACATTTAAATAGTTTAATGTATTCCTATCTAACACAAATAATTCCATTTAGTATTAATCATGTTTGCATACAATTAAATTGGTTATATATGATTTGTAAATTAATAGTTATATTAATAGAGTTAATGAATTTGTTTACAATTAAGTACTGCAGTTGTTTGCCCACACTTAAATAGTTTCAAGTATTGCTATCAAACACTAATAATTCTGTTTAATATCAATTATTTGTTTGCATAGAATGAGGTGTTTTCAAATATTGCACACAGTTATGTGGTTTCAAGTATTGCTATTCAATACTAATAATTGTATTCCTTTATTTGCACACACTTAAATGGTTCCTATTATTGCAATCTAATACAAATAATTCTATTTAATATTAATCATTTGTTTGCACACAGTTAAATAGCTTCAAGTATTGTTATCAAACACCAATAGTTTTATTTGCTCTCAGCTAAATGGTTCTAACTATTGCTATGTTACATATGTTCATGATTTAACATCAGTCGTTTGTTTGCTCACAGTTAAATGTGCAAACAGTTTTATTTGATGCATAGATAAGACAAACAACTACTACCACTCCAAGCCAGAGTGGACCTGGGATTAATGGCAATGAAGCGATACTCCATATTCCCCAGAGCTCTAGGATTGGAGCCTCATTATCAGATGGTTTAGTGTTATATCCAGGAAACTTGTTAAGGAGAGGGATGTCTCACTCCTCCACAGAGATGCAGTAGACATATTCTACAGCCCAAGCCAACTGTGCGGATAAGTTGTGTGAAGGTTGCAAGCAGCCCTTCAGTTTTATGTTTGAGATCCCCGATATAGATCAAAGTTGCACACAAAAAGAAAAAAGGTTTTCAGAATCACTTTTTTTATACATCAAAATTAAAACAGATTCTTTCCCCCCCCGTTTTTTGTTATCTGATATGAGACCACAAACACTGTTGAGTTAAACTAACAGAAAACCTGCTTAAAGAACAAGTAGATGCAATAGTAGAGAGACAGTTTCATTGCATAAAGACATTTTATATGTTTCAATGCAAAAGTTTATGAATATTTGCTTTCAAGCATGTATCTGTATTTAATGACAAGGGTGAGTGTGCAACTGGCTTTCCAAATGGTAAAATACCTAATAAGGTACCATATTTTAATTATTCTCCAAGACTTACACCTCCTCTAAGGTCTGTTGACTCAGCCAATCAAAATTCAAGCAATCAGGTTTCTTTGTCTCTACTACACAAGAACTTAACCAAGTTTTTGCATGACATTGATTATTTTATAGACTCCAGACTGCTTTATCAGTTTTGGTTCAGTTCACAAGCCTAATTACCAGAACCACTTTAAATCCCCAAAATATAGCAGTAAGTAACTTTTAACATATTTATATTCTCAGATTTGGTTGGTATGTGTGTTTTTTTTATTTTTATTTTATTTAAACTTCTGAAATAATATTAGCATATTTTTTTTCCAGTCGTAAATAATAGGATTATTTATGTATAAATAATAAGCTCTTCTGTTTGTCTAGAGGTATAAATAGAAGAAACGAAGAAAATATGGAGAGAATAAGTGGAAAGGAAAAAGTAATAACATCAAGTGATGCAGAGAATAGAGAAGACTGCAGTGCACAAAGTTATAAGGAGACAGAGGGAGAGAGATTAAGTTGTGAAGTCTATCTAGTTATTAGCAGAAAAAGAAAAGATGGATATATTTTAATTTCTAAAATGCATATTTTACCATATCCCCTGAATTTCTTACTAGTGTTGTGAGATCAGGTTCCACTATATATATATATATATATATATATATATATATATATATATATATATACACAAAATTCTGAATAGGATTTATAACAAGGTTAAATTTTAAGTGGAGTTTAACAGGTTTGAATGCAGTTTTCCTTCTTATAGACTTGGTGACATAGCAAAGTTAAAGATCCCAGTCTGGCCAAATATTTACTCATAGCTAGAGAGAGAATAGTTCATACCTTTCACAAGGATATCAGTACTATGTGAAATGCAAACAGCTTCATCCAGGGTTTAAACTTGAGTTGGCATGTACATTCTCTATGACTATAACCATTCCATTATGAGCACCTGTGTGTGAGTGTCTCTCTCTCTCTCTCTCTCATATATATATATATATATATATATATATTACACACACACACACACAAGAAGATCGCCTATGTGATTATGTTTACATAGGTGAAAAACAAACAGTTACCAAGTGTTGTTCACTGTCTATGCAAGCCTAACTTACATGTACATATGTTCTATTTCCAATATTGAGCACTTTATAAATGTAGCAAATTATATATATATATATATATATATAGTGCAATTAAATGGAGACTCAAACCCGGTTAAGCCGTCATAATAAATTTATTTCGGCGGAGAACATTGTTGGTATATTCTCCGTCTCATCGGATGACTCTTTTACATGCTCTGTATTGTCCCAGAAATGTGATGCGACACTTGTTGTCTCGATTTACTACAGGACTCATAACTTCTCCAAGGTTTGCAAAACATAGGCAGAAAATGGGCTTAATCCTACCACACTGGCCCATGATATGTTGGTAAGTGTTCTGAAATCAGAGAGCTCAGTCTGTCCTACTATTTACATTAGGCAGAGAAGAGATAGTTTCATGCCTTATCTAATGGGATCAGCATTAAACAAAATAATTTGAATGCAACTTACTGATTCTATTTCTCTCGATTAAAACTACTATTTGTGCTTCAATCATTATATATATATATATATATATATATATATATATATATACACACACCTTTAAGAAAAACAAAATCCAGCCACTTTAGAATTATAAATTTATTTCCATCCTCCTATGAGTATTGATATGATTCCATCCTGCTATGAATATTACATTGAGCTCTTTACCAGGAATATTTAAATATTTGAAGTTTGAATAATTTAATTGTCCTGACTGAATTATTCCTGACTCTGGTTTGGCTGGACTGAAGAATATATATATATATATATATATATATATATATATCTGAGGATTGTGGCAACACATGAAACTGAGTATTGCATAGAACAATAATTTCATATTCTAGACTTTAAACCAGCTTTGCTGGCCCAGTTAGCTGAGGTTGCAGAATACACCGACTGAATATCTGCAGAGGGTTAAGACCTCCCTCAACAAGTGTCCTGGATATGACACTAAACAATCTGATGTTGAAGCTCCAGTAATACTGGAGCTTTGGGGAATGTGGAGTACCACTTTATTGCCATAGCCCTTAGGTTCACTTTGGCCTGGAGTGGTAGCTCCTGATAGGGTCCTATCTATGGGTTGAATAGAACTAAACTGTGTCCTTTTGCTGAACAGAATTGTTTGAAACAAAACTTAATATGTATAAAAATGGATTTGGCATTAAATAACCTACAATGGCTGATATGCTATAAAACCAAAAAAAAAAAAAAAAAAGAAAAAAAAAAAAAGCTTTGCTATGATATTATCTAGCACTTTTTAGACATTTTTCTAATCAATTTGTCTTTATTAATTATTACTATATATATCACACAATTAGATTACTAGTTACTAAACTGGTTCGGCTGTTAAACCTGATTAAATAAAAAAAAAAAATCTCTCCTTAAAACAATTAAAAGTCACTTGCAAGTAACAGTATCATTTAAGTTGACTTTTGTTCACTTGAACCCCTCCAACTACTTGGCCTGTCTCGGTTTGTCTGGTCTTTGACTCTCCCAGACTCAATCTGTAAGCCCACATTATACATCTTGTATCCAATATACCACTTAGCCATACAATTCAATTAGTATGTACTTAACTAGACCCTCTGCCATGAACAGGATGTGACACAAGGTCAATTTTTAAGTGAAGTACAGCTGGTTTGAATTCAGAGTTTTCCTTCTCTTAGACTAGTTGTTTTATGAAGGCTAAAAAATCCAGTCTGCCCTTCTATTTTCTATCACTGAATGGATGGATTCATGCCTTTCCTAGTGGCATAAGTGCCAAGTGAAAAACAGCTTTGCATAGGATTTGAACTCAGGTCACGTATTACATTTCTTATGATGATAATTGTTAATAAATATGTATTTATCCAAGCCCATGCCACAAGCAGGATAGAACACAAGGTCAATATTTAAACTGAGTACAGTTGGCTTAAATTCAGTTTTTCTTTTAGACCAATTGCTATATAAATGCTAAAGAGCCTATAATCTCACCCAAGATTTGAAATTAGGTCACTGATTTCATTTCCTCAGATGATAACAGTTACATTACAATTTAGTAGGCATATTGTTCAAAGCAGATTGAGGATTGTTTATATAAAAAGAAAAAAATTCCTATTTTGAGTTTCAAAATACTTTTCAGTTATAAACATCCCTGTCTATTGTGTCAACTGTCAATCAGATGACCGTAGCATGTATTTCTGTCAGTGAACTATATTAACTTGTTGTTTAACTGCATAGTTTCTTAACTGGGATCTTGTGCTCTACTAAAGTAAGCTTTACAATTATTTTCCTATACAAGAAAAAAAAAAAAAATCTAAAAAAATGACTCACCTCAAAACCAATTCTTAATCAATTAATTCCAGTAAATTGCATTTTGTAATCCATCCAAATAAAGCAGAAATAGTTTAACACTTATATAAAATATTGTGGCCCAACTATGCCAAAAATAACCACTGCTGATTCCGAAACAAATATACTATGACAAAGTGCAAATCATTAAGAGTCCCGTCTTATCAGTTTATAGCAGAAAGTTCAGCGATTTCATCTTACCTGAAGCAGTACAGATCCTTCCTGGACTGTGATCCGAATACAAAATTTATGACCAGCATCCCATCGGGAAACTGTATGGATGTCTTCAATAGAAGAATAGGGAATAGAGGAACTCATAAATCCAGTTGGCTGTAAAAAAAAAAAAAAAAAAAAAAAAAGGTTTGATAAGAAAATGTATTTAACTGGTTTTGTTGCTTTAAAGAAATCTTTAAAATACAAACCATAGAAGTTTAGGAATTAGAATAAACCTATTTCAATATATTACAATGTGAAGCAAAGTTTTGAAGAATTAAAGAAAATGCCTTTTGATGTCACAAATATATATCATATATATTACATACAAACTTATGAAAATCAAGTGTTTCAAGTTAAGATTAAATGTATACTTATCATAGAGGGATTACAGTAAATAATCATATATAAAGATCAATACAACTCATTCCTATAGTAAAATTATTAGCAATGAATTCCTTTTGTAAAAACAGTTGCAATGCATTCTTTTGATAAATATTAAGAATAGATATACAGGTAATATAGCTGGATCATAGTAAATATTTACATATACAAATCAATACCAATCAGATCACTGAAGTTAAACAGGAATGAACCTATTTGATTTCAAGATAGGTGACTGTTTAGGAATACTAAGAACTTAAAGTTGAAGGACCTGTGAGCCAAACTAAGCAAAGCTTAGCAAATTACATCAGTATTCAGATCCTAAGCACATACTCTACCCAGGTCAATATCATGACAGAAATTTTTTCTCCTTTTTATTTTATTTAAGCTACATTCAAGAGTTAAATTCCATCAAGGAATTTTTTTGCATCTAAATGTTTGGATAATTGAACCTCTTGTGTTGTTAATATTACCATAACATTTTAGCTGATCCATTATTCAGTAGGGGTATATAATTCAGAATAAACGATAGAGGTCTCATTATTTAAAAATGGTAAAAGAAAATGGTCATTGGCACATTAATGATCATATTGTGTTACAATTTTGTTTCTCGACTCCTTGGAGCCCTGAGCAACCCGATTGCCTATGGATCCTTTCACCATATAAAAAATAGCTAAAAATGTTAAACAGATTACAATATTTTGCTAGCAATTGCAGAGTAGAAATCAGAATTCTCTGGCAGGAATTTTGGTTGATTGGTTGTTTTACAATGTATCA
The DNA here is from genome assembly GCA_963585895.1 of Sepioteuthis lessoniana. NCBI lineage: Eukaryota > Metazoa > Mollusca > Cephalopoda > Myopsida > Loliginidae > Sepioteuthis > Sepioteuthis lessoniana. The sequence goes on from OY757906.1 coordinate 119,311,291, forward strand.
ACCCTTTTTGGGTCATTTAATGCCAAATTAAGTCATTGTGATAAAAGTTCAAACAATTCAGTTTAGTTTTACAGTCAATCCAAACAAACTAATCTGTAACAAACACATCTGTATATTGAACAAAATGTTAACACATCTGTTTTATGCTGTTATACAGAATTATCCTTTATTACTGACCAGCAGAACAGGATTTATATATATATATATATATATATATATATATATATATATATATATAAAATTTACACAGTTTAGTTCTATTCAACCCATAGATAGGACCCTATCAGGTGCTACCACTCTGGGCCAGAGGGGACCTGGGAGTAATAGCAATTAAGGGGCACTCTGCATTCCCCAAATCTCCAGCATTACTGGAACCTCACCATCAGATCGTTTAGTGTCATATACAAGACTCATTGGGTGGGGGATCTTACCTCTCTTCAAAGAAGCAGTCGGTGTATTCTATAGCCTCAGCTGACTGGGCGAGAGACTGCTTAGGTATATGTACTTTTAGATAGTGGCACCAATACTTTCTTCTCAGGTTTTAAGGGTTAAAAAAATGAGGAAAAAAGTTTTTTGTAAGAGATCAAAAGTATATACAAGTATTACTGACCAATAAAACAGGGTATATATATATATATATATATAAATAAAATCTATAAATTTGGAAGGGCTGGGGAAAGTCAGACTGAAATGCAATCAAACTATAAAAATTTTATTGTGTTATCTTGATGAAGTAAACAATTAGACAATAAAAAAAAAAGTCCTCCCTGAAAAAAAAAAAAAAAAAAAAAAAAAAAAAATTTCTTGTATATAAGCAAATCAAAATATCACCAAATGTTTTTTCAAAAAAAAAAAAAAAAAAAAAAAAAAAAAAAAAAAAAAAAAGGTATTTTAGGGACTTCCACTAATTGCATCACCTTTTAGCTTCTTTTACAGTCAATTTTATACATCAGTCAATAAACCTCACATAATATCAGCAAATTGGATACTCATATAGAAGAATTACTTTAAATGTTTGTCTTATATGCAGTCAAACATGATAATTGGAAATAATCCAGTGATTATTAGATTTCAAAATAAATAGAAATTAAATAGATTATTAGATTTATTATTTCTACTTCATTAGAAATAATCCAATTATGAGATTTCTACTTAATGAAAATAATCCAGTGATTATTAGATTTTTACTAAATTAGAAATAATCAATTATTTGTTTTCCTCTTAATTAGAAGACAAAAACAAAAATCACACTGAAAAGCAATAAAAAAGCCATGAACAAATAAAACCAATAAAAAACCTAAATTAAAAACAAAACCATAAAAGACAGCAAAATGACAAAACAAAACCAATAAAAAAACAAAATAAATTACTGAATACCAACACCTTGTATTTTGAAGGGAATCCTCAAGTTGGAAGAAAAAATATATTAAAAAAAAAAAAAAGAATGAAAATATTTTATTATGGAATCATTCATTAATTCTTGTTATAGAAAGTCTATAACAGCTAAAACCAGTCCTTATTAATACTCTTTCTATATGGGAAGAAAAAGGCCAAGGAATATACCAACAGAGAGACTAATAAAAACAACAAAGATAAAGATAATTGTCCCAACAGTAAATGAGGTACACCAGTTATATATATGAATATGCATGCATTTCCCCCACATTTTAAAGCATAACAGAGGTTTATATGAAACACAAGAAATAAAAATCAACTTTTTATCCGGCTACATTCACCACTCTATTCAGAATGTTATGATCAACAGTACGTTATATTTATGATCCAAACAAACTAATATGTAACAAACACATCTTGTTTTATGCTGCTATTCAGAATTATCCTCTTTCATGTGTTTTTCTTTATAATTTTGTTTCTTTGAGTGTGAGCTTATTTTTGTCACAGGCTTGTTGCATGTGCACATGAACATGTCTGTGTGTTTGTTCTAAATACTACTAAAATGTTTTGTTTCAAAACATTAGTAAAATTTATAAACTTTCAGTTTCAATTTAACTAACCAGATAAAAAAAAGTTGAACAAAATGTTAAATTTTACTGTTGCAAATTCTGAAAAGTTCAGTGCATATTATATATAAGACACTTCCCCTGCTCGAGAATTTTGTAGCCCAAATTTAGGGGTGTGTTATAGAAGAGTGCTTGCTTGCTATACACGAATAATCACAGTAACGAAAATTAGTCATCTCGATTTCAAATAACAGTTATCAAAAATTAAAAAAAAATAAAGATATCATTTTGGCTTTTCCCAGCAGCTCTGATTTACAGATTTGTTCATCATAGTAACAACTGATCCCTATCAAAATTTGCAATGATGGTTATAGCTTTTTTTTTCACTGTTAGTACGGTTGTGGGGAGGGGTTTAAAGTAGGTATTGGAGAGTGATTTTCCCAAATGCTCACTATCACTTTCCTATGAATCATCTGAGCAGGTCAGTGGAATGATATTTATCTTGGTGGTTATAGGATATGATAAAAAAAAATTGAATATTTTTCTAGACCATCTTTTTGTGGCAGGAAGAGTAATGAGTTATTCTAGCAAGTCATTTCTTCTGTTTAGTGAGCTTGATCCTCACTGGGTTCCCCATACTTGATTTTATGCCAGACTACACTAAGATTAAATAATCGTGTCATTCTGAGTCTGTTAGCTCAGACAAAAGAAAAAGAAAAAAAAAGGTCAGCAAGCTGTTACATCTATGATAGAGAGAGTAAAAGAGAGAGCAGAGAGAGAGAGAAAGTGTAGAAGAGAGAAAGTGTAGAAGAGAGAGAGAGAGGGAGAAAGAGTGTAGAAGAGAGAGAGAGGGAGAAAGAGAGTGTAGAAGAGAGAGAGAGGGAGAAAGAGTGTAGAAGAGAGAGAGAGAGGGAGAAAGAGAGTGTAGGAGAGAGAGAGAGAGGGAGAAAGAGAGTGTAGAAGAGAGAGAGAGGGAGAAAGAGAGTGTAGAAGAGAGAGAGAGGGAGAAAGAGAGTGTAGAAGAGAGAGAGAGAGAGAGAGAGAGAGAGAGAGAGAGAGAGAGAGAGAGAGAGAGAGGGAGAAAGAGAGAGGGAGAGTGTGTAGAAGAGAGATAGTGTAGAAGAGAGCGAGAGACAAAGTGTAGGAGAGAGAGAGAGAGAGAGAGCAAACAGTTTTTCTTTCCCCAAACTGATTTCTTTAAAGATTTTATTTATTATATCATTCCAACGAGCCATTGGTACTTGACGCTGCCTTGCTTAGCACTATAAGGTAAGGGTCAAGGGTAAAGTGGAGCAATCCAAGGAATGGAGTAATGCCCTCCTCTACACCTCGGTGTAGTAGCTATTGAAAGGGAGCCTTTGGATCACCCTCGAATAACATAGAGAAGATTTATTGATTTTTATGGCAAGTCAAAACGTTTTGAGTTATGTTTAAGTATGTTTATATTTACTTGAGTTTTTTTGCAGATAGAAAATTTTTTGTATTCAATAGGACTAAGAGTTCGATTTAACCTATAGATGATACCCTAACAAGTACTACTGCTCCAGGGTTTGAGTGGACCTGGGAGTAATCGCAATGAAAGGGTACTCCTCACTCCTCAGATCTCCTGAACTTGAGCCTCACCATCAGATGCAATTCAGTCAACACTTTTTTATGTTTATTTTTTATAGGAGACTGTATCCTTCTGTTGGGGGAGACAATCAGCATGTTCTAAGCCTAAGTTTGGTTTGGTTTTATGGCATATCAAGCATTGTTGGTTATTTCATGCCACATCCTGTTTTTACAAATATATAAAATATATGATTTGTAAAAATTTTGTAGATACACCAAGTTAAATGATCAAATAGTTCTATTTCAAACAATTCAATTCAAAATTAAATGGTTCCAAGTATTGCTATGTATCTCTAACAATTCAATTAAACATCAGTGATTTGTTTACACACAGTTAAAGGATCAAACAGTTCTATTTCCAACAATTCAATTTACTATCAGTCATTTGATATTTAAACTGAGTGCAAACAAACAGTTCCATTTGACCCATAGATAGGACCCTCTCAGGTGCTACCACTCTGGGTCAGAGTGGACCTGAGAATAATGGCGATCAAGGGGTACTCTCTCAAAGTTCCAGCATTACTGCAGCCTCATAATCACATTGTTTAATTAATGTCATATCCGGGATACCCGTTGGGGGAGTGGAGTCTAACCCTTCTGCTGAAATGTAGTTGATGTATTCTACAGCCCCAGCCAACTTGGTTCTAAGATCTAGTGTGTAAGAGAAATACACATGTATTTATGTCTATGGATATCAATACATATATAGATAAGATAATAAAACTCAAACCTAATGATAAAAGACATTTTACATAAATATTTATTTTTAAAAAATTTGTCAATGCTCTTTATTCAGTAGTGAATATCAAATATTATACACAGAATATTTTGGATCAAAATTTATCTAATATCTACATGTCAAGCTTAGGACTAACTGATCCACCCGTGTATGCATATATATATACATACATACACACACACACACACATGCACGAGAGAGAGAGAAAGAAGAAAATGGACTCCATTTTCAAGCTCTTCATCCCACTCCATAGTGTTGGCATAGCATGACTCAGCATTTTTTTTCTTTTTTCTTGGAGGTGGAAAGATCTTAGGAAGAGTTGAAAGGGTTTGAAGGGATCCAGTGTCGTTGGTTCTGCAAAAGAGGAATGGAAGAGGTAGCTATATGGAGTTGGAGCGGGATGATGAAGCTGACTCATCCCACTTGATCAGCTCATTAGACATTTAAGTGATAAAGCCAAATGCCTAAATGAACGAAAGGATAAAGATGAGCTGGGTCTGATCAGAACACTGGATTTCCCCCAAGTGAGTAGCACAGAGGAAGTGTTAATATTAAAGTAGGTGGATATGGGTGGAAAAGAAAGTGTTGGTTGTCAATCCACAAATCGTAGAGGTCGGGTGGGGAGCTTGCAATCCTATATTGCTAGATCTCCTCATAAGGGAGGCCCTCATCTGATCAGGGTCAGTGTAGGATAATTCTTTTGAGAATGTAATGAAGCCTGTCAACCTGCAAAGTTTTGGAACTACAAAATCTGAATGTAATGAGCAGAAAGAAAGTAGGGTTGCATTTCAGGCAAGAGATGGGGGGGGTCAGTATAGTCTGAATGACTAATTTTCTACTCCCACTCTCCACCAAGGGAATGCCACGGCCCAAGAAGTTTGTTTTGCACTTTTCCATAATGAGAGCTATCATTTTATTTGTAGTGTGGCATCTGGTAAGCTATCTTTATATAAATATCTTCTCATGTGTTTCCCTCTCTCGAGCTGAAATATTGTGAACTAAATTTTGAAATATTCATAAGGAATAAAACTTTTACTTTCAAGGAAAACCAATATGAATTTCTTTAAGCTTATCTGCACACATCAGATTATAGTCCCCCATTATATATATATATATATATATATATATATATATATATAACCCAACTCCTCCGTTCAGGTAGGATATGACACAAGGTCAATTTTTAAGCAGAGTTTAATAGGTTTGAATTCAGAGTTGTCATGCCCATTTCCTATATATATATATATATATATATATATATATATTAGATAGATAGATCGAGAGAGAGAGCTTTGTAAGTTAGAACTGTAGAATACACTGATTGCTTCTCCGAAGAGGAGTAAGACCCCCTCCCACCTGCCATGAGTGTCCTAGATATGACATTAAACCATCTGATGGCAAGGCTCCAGGCATGAAGATTTGGGAAATTTGGAGTACTCGTTCATTGCCATTGCTCCCAGGTCCACTTTTATCTGGAGTGGTAGCACCTAACTGGATTCTATCTATGGGTCAAATTAACTATTTGACATTTAAACTGTATACAAACAAATTATTTATACTTAATTGAATTGTTAGAGATGGAACTGTTTGATCATTTACAAATGATCAGTAGTGAATAGTATCATTTGTATTAGATATCAATACTGTGTGTGAAAAAAAATAACCACAGGTTTGTTTAAAAATGTTATCAAGAACATGTGTTTATAAATCATATTTAATATACGTATAAAGAGGCTTTGGAATTAAATAACCAACAATAGTTTATGAGCACTCTAGTATCTGATAGTGTAAAATATAAACAAATGTAAGCAAATACGTTATAATTCCTGAGCTAACGTGTGTTGTCAAAAAGGCTGAGTGGTTAGACACCAAGTCTAGCATAAAGTTACGCATGTTTTGATCCCAGCTTGAAGCATCCTGCATATCTAGTCACATTGAAGAGTTATGATACAACAAAACAGTCTGTCTGTAGATGACAACATGTATAATCTGTTGTACTTTGGTCACAAACAGGAGTCCTACTAAGCTAAGTTTTTGTAAGTAAGCATTACATCTATCAAGTACTCTGGTAATAAAACACTTCGGTAAACTTTGGCAAATGTAGTGACAATATTCTGGTTATTATAACCCACTAAGTTTACAAAAGGTAAACATGTGACATGAAAAACTCAAGAATAACCCTAAATATGGAAAAGTTCTGTAGAACAGGGCTTAGACTGTACCCCCACTCCCCGAAAAAAAAAAAAAAATGTGAGTCCTGAATAGGACACTAAACTGCATCTGATGTTGATAGACGGTTGGTTGGGTTTTATGGCATATCAACCTTCATATGTTATTTAATGCCAGATCAATTTTTATGTAAATAATCAGTTCTATTTCAAACTATTCTGTTTAACATAAGCACACAGTTTAAATGTAAGTATAGTTTAATGGTAAAAAACATTTCTATTTCAAGTTATTCAGTTTAGTCAAGCAGTTCTACTTCAGCTAATTCAGTTTAGTATTAGTACAGATTTTGTTTACACACAGTTAAATGTCAAAACAGTTCTATATTAAACGATTCAGTTTAGTGTAAGTACAACTTCAATGTCAAAAAATAGTTCCATTTCAAATAATTCAGTTTAAATGTAAGTACACTGTTTAATTATCAAAAACATTTCTATTTCAAGCTATTCAGTTTAGTCAAACAATTCAGTTTAGCATAAGTATGCCTTTAGTTCTATTTAACCCATAGATAGGGCCCTATCAGGTGCTACCATGTCAGGCCAGAGTGGACCTGGGAGGATGGGAATGAAGGGGTGCTCCACATTCCCCAAAGCCCCAACATTACGGGGAACCTAACCATCAGATTGTTTAGTATCATATCCAGGACACTAGTTAGGTGTGTGTGTGGGGTCTTACCCCTCTGTAGAGGTTCAGTCAATGTATTCTACAGTCCCAGCCAACTGGGTAATCAGATCTTGATGCTCCAGCATCCAGAGATCTAAGGAATGTGTCATTACTCCCAGGTACACTCTGAGACTGGTAGTACCAGTTAGGGATCTATTTATGATTGAAACAGATGTTTTAAAAAATTCTGTGGGGCTTTACTAACCCCCTCCCCCCAAAAAAACAAAACATCGAATGCTTTATGAAAGAACTGCATAAAAATGTACAATAAATGCAATTCCCTAACCTCTAGGCATAAAATAACCCTTGACAGGTTGACATGCTGTTGAAATCAATCATTTTCTAAATATTTAGCATTATATAGATCCGCTCATTGGCTAGTTGGTAGAGTGGTATGATGTGACCTGGGATTGAACCCAGGTCTTCCGGACCATTCGCAAACAAAGACTTTAAAAATGGTACTTGATACCTCCTTGCTTAACACTCATCAATATAAAGTACGTATCAAGGTTAAAGTGGAGTGATCCAGGGAAAGGAGTAGTGTTCTCCCCTACATCTTGGTGTTGTAGCTATTGCAAAGGGAGTCTTCTGGTCACCCTCGACTAAGGCCGCCAACTTTACTTCACTTGTATTATAAGAATCACTAAATGTATGCCTTGTGAGGTTAACAGCTACAAAATTTGGTTCTTGTGTAATGTTTTTGCTTTGACTCAAAATTGAATAATTCGAAGTAAATGTCATCTGTTTATTCAAATACTTATGAGCAGTACTTTATATCAGTAGCACTTGCCAGGTTTTTTTTTTTTACTTTAAAGAATTCATTTTCTTTTGATATTTTAATAGAAAACATTAAGGAGTAAGGCTTTGAGTAATGGCTATAAATCATAGGAAATGGAATCGGGACCAGAGTTCAATTCCTGAGTTTCAGTTTGTGCTAATGCCCTTGGAAAAAGCATGAATTATCACTTCCCTTTCCTATGGGAAAATATTTGGATAGACTGGGTTCTCAAGCCTTGGCAAGAGAACCAGTCTAGGAGAAAAAAAGTGAATTCAAATGAGTTATATTCTGTTTAAAAATTGACCTATTACATTCTGCCCATGGTAGATGGGTTGGGTAAATACACACAAAACATTAGTGCTGAAACTTTATAAGATAAAAAACTAGCAAAATTTGGTATTCAAATTTATTTCTTCATCAGAAACATTTAGTTCCTTTGTGCAAAAGAATGTTGCAGAAAAAATGATAAAGTCAATGGGCCAAATCTGCTTACACATACAGCTCCAATTCTAATTGAAAGTGGCAAGGAGATAATTATCTCCCAAATAGAAGGAGCATCTTCACTGAGTGCCTCATAGTCTGACATGCGACAGTCCAGAAACCAATATTTAACCCTTTGTTACCAGGTCAGTAGAGACATTGTTATCTTCCTGTGCAATGGAACAGTAAAGACACATTTTACTCAAAACATCAAGTAAACCTTTTTCTGTTTTTGTACCCCTTCTACATACTGCTTGTTCATAGAACAATATATATATATATTCCTGGCTTTTGGAACATGTTTGTGCATTCTTTAAATATTACTTGTGTGTATGTCTGTGTGTGTATATATAAATATATATACATACACACACACACTCATGTGTGTGTGTGTGTGTGTGTGTGTGTGTGTGTGTGTGTTTATGTATTTGTAAATGAGCTTTCCTTCAATTTATTCAGTGTTAGTATATCACAGATATATTAGTGCTAATATTAGTCCTTGGCAAGTGGGGACCTGGTGAAATATCTTCACTACCTCTAAGCATCTCAATTGAGTTAAAATAAAACTGATTATTTTGAATGAATTTGTATCCAACTGCAATAATTTGCTGTAACTATAAATCAAATAATCATGAAAGATTTTGATACATTTGTTAAATAAATTCTATATATGATATGGTTACATAAACAGCTAGTTTTATGGATTTTGCATACGATTTTAGTGCTAATCAATATCTATTTTTTTTAATATGAAATTTTTTTCTCTAATATTCAAAAGATATAATGGGAACAAAGAAACATTACATTTTTTTTACTTTCTGGTAAACCTATATTGGTTCCTGGAGGAGGCTGTTTTCATCTCACATCGCACAAATCCCCTTGGAAAATGTATGAAGCCAGCTTCCCTCCCCCCACTTTCATCAATGGGTAAAATAGTTGAACAGACTGGGTGTTTTAAACTTAGTATGGTGACTGGTCTAGGAGAAGAAAAACTTAAAACCAGTTGTATTCCTCTTAAAAAATTGACCTGGTGTCACATGGTTGAAAGGTTGGGTAATTACATAATTTCAAGTATAAGAAATATTTGTTAGTATCTTTAAATTCTGAGAAGCTTGGTTTCTTTATTTAACAGCATATCAACCTTTATGTGTTATTCAATACCAAAGCTATCCTTGTAGAACAGTAGTGAAACTTATTCAACTAATAACTCGGGGGATAAGAGAGTTCATGCCTTTCTCAAGGGTATTAGTTCAAAAGTGAACATAATAACATGACTGGAATTTGAACTCACACTCAATGATGTTGCAGTCCAGCACATAAGCCACAATGCCAGAGGGACTTCCTCTGAGTAGCATGTGCTTTTGAAACAGATGGTTTAAACCTGCACAATTTCAGCTCATAGATAAGATGGCCAGTATAAGAACATAGGTGATTTGGTGTTCAAATATGATTGATTTTAATGGCATGTCAACCCTTCTGGGAATATTTCATGCCTAAAAATTAAAGAATCATGTATATTATATGTTTATATTTACATTTTATTTTCAGTGTAGTTGTTTCTCAAGAGTTTTTTTTTGAAGACATATATGAAGCTTTTCTCTCCAATACTAACAATTCATACACAATAATATGGTTTCAAGTAACATTTCCTAACTAATTATGAACATTTGTTTTCATAGGAATAATTGAAATCATATAAACTATCTAACACCAACTGGATATTAGTTGTCTGAATTTCTGAGACAAAGTTTGATGATTTTTATCATTAAGGGTTTTCGGACTATTGTCTTCATCTTTATTGTTATTTCCACAACGTTTTGAACCTGCAACCACCAGATGATGGTTCTCTAAGCTTCTAAGGAGACAATCATCTGGAATACTTAACACTTGTACCCAGTTATGACTTATGGAATCAGAACGAGCGACTCCAGTGGATTCAATAAAGGACGTAGTTCGAAGTTCCGTGCAGGTTCCCCGAGTTCGATAAACACCTGAAGAAGGCCGGAGGACATATTGGCCGAAACATTGTGGAAAAAACAAAGACATTAGTTTGAAAACCCTTAATGATAAAAATATCTAACATCAAAAATTGGTTGGCATTTATATGCTTTCAAATAACTAATAATAATAATCCTTAAATAATAAAATCTAATCAAGTAACTATCAAGAAAAATAATTTGCTCACAGTTACATGCTTTCAAGTATCTAATAACTATTTTTTTAAACAGATTCAATTGATTATTTGATGGGACTCTAAAATGGTACTACTATTTCAAATTAGGTTCAGTTATTTGGTTTAATGGCATATCAACCCTTAATTGTTATTTAATACTAAACCCTGTATATAAATACATATGATTTTTAAGTTAATAGCTTGTATGTAACATTTTTAAATGAGCCAGAGCTGACATTTGCATACATTAAAATGGTTTAGAATATTGCTATTTATTGTTTGCACACAGTTAAATAGCTTCAAATATTGCAATCCGACTGTAATAGTTCTATTTGTATGCAGTCGAGTGGTTTCAAATCTAGTATATAATTAAACTGTTCTATTTGATCCTTAGATAGGACCCTAACAGGTACTACCATCACACATAGGTGGGGCACTTACCCCTCAACAGAGATGCACATCAGCATATTCAACAGTTTCAGAAGAATGGGCCGATTCCAGATCAAAGTTGGCCTGGGAGTAATGTCAATGAAATAGAGCCTCACCATAGGATACAATTTAGTGTCACACACAGGACACAAACTTTTTGCTGGGGAGGAGAGAGAGAGAGAGAGAGTCTTACCTTCTCTGAATAAGATATTCTAAACTCAGCCAATAGGAAAGTAGGTTTCTTTAGTATTAACATGCTTGGTGAAAAGTATAAATTTGTTTTGTCACTGATATATCACAATGGTTGGAGTCATATACTTGGATCAATCACTCCCCGATAATTGCAGGTTATATGTCAATAACTATCAAAAAAATTTTTTACACCTATTATCAACCTTGACAAGAGCCAGCTTATGTACATATTTACCAGATATAAAATGATTTCTGCAGCATTTATATGCTTGACTGGATCCTTGCATTGGTTATTTGCCGACAAAAGACTATTCATCCCCCTCTATCTAAATGTGTACTTCACGTATTCAGTCAATAATATCACTTAAAAAAAATTATACAGCTGTCACAAAAATCCTGTCAGTAACCTTAATATATTCATTTGCTAAGCAAAGTTTGGTACAAGGCTAAAGGTATGACATGCCAAATGAGAATTTAACTCACAAACCATTATACCTTAGGTGGTGCCTCCAGTAGCCTTGAAATAGAAATCAGACTTCAAACTGTTGGTTAGTTAAGTAGCATTGGTTTTTATCAGATGAAAAATTGTAGTTGATGATTTTTTTTTTAATTCCATTACCTAAGCTTTCTATTCTTTTGTCTTCAAATTAGCCACTTCATCCAATTAGATAATCTTTATGTTTAATTGATTACTGGTCTTTGCAGATTAAGGGCTTCATTTCATTGCAATCTTAATCAACTAGGTGTTTTTATTTTTGGTAGCCCCCGTCCCTCATTTTTTTTCTATTGTAACTCACTCACTCAGGTTATAACTTGGGTGAGTCAAAAGTCTTATAATATTTTGGAAACATGAGGCACAATTTGGCAGCGCCAGATATTTTAGCCGGGGCCATGTCAGTGACAAATCACAGTGGATTGTGAGATAATAAGCATGCATGATACTCTTTGAGAGCTACTAAAGAGATTTGACCATTTAGTGCTCTGCGTATGACACTAAACTTCATCTGATGGTGAGGATCCAGTCCAGGAGCTTTGAGGAATGAGCGGTACCCTTTCATTGACATTACTCCCAGGTGCACTCTGAACCATAATGGTAGTACCTGTTAGGGTCTTAGTAATGGTTACAATAGAACTTTTTGATCATTTACTAGGATTATTATCATTAGTTATTTGAAACTATACTGCTGTGTACTAATTATTTATATTACCTAGGAATAGTTGTCTAAATTTCTGAGACGAAGTTTGTTGATTTTTATCCAGTAGGACACATAGCCTAATTGTTATAGGCGTTGGTTCCCTAAACTTCCAAGTAGACTATCATCTGGAGGTTGCAGGTTCAATCCTCACTACAGGCGAGTAACAATACAGGAATACTTAACACTTGTACCCGGTTAGGGCTAATGGAATCAGAACAGGCAACCCCAGTGGATAAAGGACGTAGTTCGAAGTTCTGTGAAGGTTCCAGAGCTCGACAAACACCTGAAGAAGGCCAGAGGATATATTGGCCGAAACGTTGTGGAAATAACAAAGATGAAGACAATAGTCCGAAAACCCTTAATGATAAAAATACCTAGGAATACTAGATAAATAGATATACTAAATGTTAAATTGAAATACTTGAAATCATTTAATATTGTGTAAACAAATGGTTAGTATGAAAGAATTATCAGTTTTGAATAACAATATTTGAAACCATATATCTGTATGCAAACAAATGAACTTAGGTTCATTTAAAAGTAATATTACCTACAAATTATTCAAATACAATAATTTGTGTTATAAATACTTGAAACCATTTTAACTGTGTATAAACAAAAGGTACCTACAAACTATTTACTGATAAATCATTATACAGGGTCAGGGAAAATGATCTGACACATTTGTAGGTTTAATAAAAGACAAATAAAGTAAAGAAACAAAAAAGTGTTTTTATTTTCGAAAAGTACATATAATGCCATTCTGTTTCATTAGGGTTTGAAAATTTAATCAGTCAAATAGGATCCGTTATTGTTTACACACTGTCAAAGGCAATCACGAAAGTTGTCTATAACTTGGCTGGTCATTTCATGTGGAATGGCAATAATTTCATGACGAATTGCATCTTTAAGTTGTTCAATAGATTGTGGGCGATTACTGTATACCTTTGACTTGAGGTATCCCCAGAGAAAAAAATTGCACGGATTTAAATCAGGTGTGTCAAATCATTTTGCCTGACCCTGTATATTATATAATATAAATAGGTTTGGCATTAAGTAATCCACAGGGGTTGATATGCCATTAATCCAACTAATCTAACCAATTCAAATTAACTATTGCTTTCTTAGAGAGCTTTGAAAATGATTTCCTTTCTCTTTGCAAATCATGGCTACCTTGTGATTACTTAACATTTGAGGATTGATTTATTTAAATGGCATGTTAACCCATCTTGGGTTATTTTATGCCTAAAAGTTACATTGTACATTTATATTTACATTATTAGTGTAGTTTTGAAATTTTTGATCACTGTCATACTAGCATCAACTATTCCTATCAAACATGAATAATTTTTCAACAGATCTATTTGACCCATAGATGGGGCCCTAACAGTTACAACCACTTTGTATCAGAGTGGACTTGGGAGTAATGGTAATGAATGATTCATCAGTAATGGCAATGATGTGATTCATCATCAGATGCCATTAAGTGTCATAAGAAGATAGACCCTTTTGAGTGGGGTTGTCTTACCCGCTGAGGGCAGTATATTCTCTTCATCATCTTGTCGAGCCATCAGCGCGGATATCCCTGACCCTCTCTCGCCACTTCTCCCTATCGTTCATCACATCCGGCAGGTGCTCAGGGCTGCACCCTATATCCTCACAGAGCTGCTGTATGTATTTTCGAGCTGGTTGCCCTGCTTTTGCTCGGCTATGTGAAGGGGGTCGATAGGAGTATATCATTTATGAGCTCATCCCTAAGAGGAGGGGAAGCTTTGAAAGTAGTTTGACTAATGAGAAGGGAGCACCTTTGGTTTGAATCCAGAATTTTCCTTCTAGACTGGTTATCATACCAAGGTTAATGAAACTAGTCTACCCTACTGTTTACTCATAATTGGCGGGGAGAATTGTTGGATTCATACCTTTACTAGGGGTATTAGTGCTATGTGAAATACGCACAGCCTCATCCAGGATTTAAACTCAAATCACCATTTAGTTTTTTTGTTTAATGGCTAAGCAACCTTTGAAGGTTATCTAATGCCATTCTTTTAGAAGAACAGCAGTTGTACAATTTAACCAATAACTAGTGGGAGATAAATTGGTTCATAGTTCCCCCATGGGTATTAGTCCAAAAGTGAATGTAATAATGCAACAGGATAGTTTGGTTGGGTTGGGTTATATATGGCATACCAACATTGTAGGTCATTTAAGGCCAAATCCTATTTACACACACACACACATATATATATATATATATATATATATATATATACATACACTAAATATATCAATGATTAGTAAACATTTTGTAGTAACATTCTTTAACAAGCCTGAGCTCATTTTGCACGCAGTTGAATGATTCCAAGTATTGTTATATAACAGTTACAATTTAACATCAGTCATTTGCTTGCACACAGTTTGTTCTATTTGACCTATAGATAAGACCTTATCAGGTACTACCACTTTGGGTCAGAGTGGATCTGGGAGCAATGGCAATGAAGGGGTACTCTACATTCCCCAAATTTTCAAGGCTGGAGTCTTGCCATCAGATGGTTTAATTTCATATCCAGGACACTCGTTGCAGGGGTGGGTGGGGATCTTACGCCTTCTGCAAGGACGCAGTTGCTGTATTCTTTATACATATATATCAAATGCATATGATTAGTATATGCATTTTTTGATAACATTTTTAAACAAGCCTGAGCCCATTTTTTTGTACACAGTTAAATGGTGTCAACTATTTCTATCTAACACAAGTTATTCGATTTACTATTAATCATTTGTTTGCACACAGTTAAATAGTTTCAAGTATTGCTATATAACAATAACAATTTAACATCAGTCATTTGTTTGTCCACATTTAAATAGATGCACATACATGAGTTCTAAGTGAATAGTTTGTAGGAGATTTCGTCTCTAAATGAGTTGGAACTTATTTGCTTGCACACTAGTGTTACTATTGTTTCTACATAGTTAAATGGTTTCAATTATTGCTATTCAACACTAATAATTATATCCAATTTTAATCTTGTTTGCAGACAGTGAAGTGATTACAAGTACTACTATTCAACATTAATTCTATTCAACATTACTCATCAATATGCATGCAGTTAAATAATTCCATGTATTGCTATGTATCACTAACTATTCAATTAAACATCAGTCATTTGTTTACATGCAGTTATATGGTCGAACAGTTCCGTTTCTAACAATTCAATTTAGCATAAGTTATTTGTTTGCACTCAGTTTAAATATCGAACAGTTCTACTTGACCCATAGATTGGACCCTGTCAGATGCTACCAGAGTGAACCTGGGAGCGATAACAACGAAGCATTACTCAAAGCTCCAGCATGACTGGAGCCTCACCATCAGATTGTTTAGTCATATCCAGGACACTTGTTGGATGGGGTCTTACCCCTTTGCAGAGATGCAGTCAGTGTATTTGACAGCTCCAGCTGACTGGGCTCAGTGCAATTGGAGTTTGAACTAGCTTACTAAAATGTCGCAGTCCAGTGCGTTTGCCAGTATGCAATGGGGACTTCTTCTTGAATCACTGTTCATTTTGGTTGACATTAACTGTTATACTGGGGGTACCTCCATGAATGAAGCGATGAATAAGAAATATTGTGTACAATGAGGTTCTCAGAAACAAATTCAGAATTTTTTGTTATGTTTAAAACTATTTTCGGCTTGGTTTGGTTTTATGGCACATGAAATATTGTCGGTTATTTAAGCTAAATCCATTTTTATACATATAAAAAGTTCTATTTCAAACAATTTGGTTTAGATTTTCAAACAATTCGGTATAGGTTTTTGTTTAAAATGTCAAAAACAGTTCTATTTCAAACAATTCATTTTAGCATAAGTGCACTATTTAGTTCTATTTAACCCATAGATAGGACCCTCTCAGGTGCTATCACTCCTGTCTACAGTGAACCTGGGAGCAATGACAATAAAAAACATACTCTGCATTCCCTAAGGGTCCAGTATTACTGGAACCACACCATCAGAATTTTTAGTATCATATTCAGGATAATCACTGGGGGGGGGGTCTCACTCCCCGCTCTGCCAAGAAGCAGTCAGTGTATTCTACTGCCTGTACTTTTTGTGTAATTATGTCATATTCAGATTTTTGCATACATAGAAATTTTCTTAAACTAACTTCATTTTATTGCAATATTTATCTTATAGCTTTAAAGAATTGGCAAGTACTTTTGTTATTTATCATTCTATTATTAATTTAAATATACAAATTTTAACTTTGCATTAAGAGAAAATTTCTTTTTAGGTGAACCAATATGGTTTCACAAGGAGTTGAACCACTACGATGACTACAACAACCACTACCATGACATGTCTGCATCCACTCACTCATCAATCCTCCCGTTCTTTGTCTTTCCTAAGCAACTTGAAACAGTAGGGATGAAAAAGAAGGAAAGAAGTAGGGTGAGTTGAATAAAGGACAAATGGACAGATGGCAGGTTGGGAATGTGGGATTCCAATTCTGCTGACAATGGCCAAGGGCCAAAGTGCAGAAGAAGGCAAAGAATTTCTGCTGGATTTGGGATTCCAACCCAGCAGCAGTAGCAGAATTTAATGGATAAGATTCCAGTATTTGCAAGGCAAGTCATAGTGCCCCAGAAATATCCAAGAGGTGGGGAGGGAAGTGAATAGATGATGGCGGGTGGGTAGATGAAAAGCTTAGTTTTGAAGGGAAAGGAAATGAGAGGAAAAGAACAGGAGAGGGAAGGAGCAAAGAGAGAAGGAGAGAGAAAAAGAGTGAGATAAATGGAAAAGGGAGGAAAAAGGAAGAGAAGTGGAAAGGGAGACGAAGGGAAAAGGAGGGGAAAGGGAGAAGAAGTAAAAAGGAAGGGAAAGGGAGAAGAAGTAAAAAGGAAGGGAAAGGGAGAAGAAGTAAAAAGGAAGGGAAAGGGAGAAGAAGTAAAAAGGAAGGGAAAGGGAGAAGAAGTAAAAAGGAAGGGAAAGGGAGAAGAAGGAAAAAGGAGGGGAAGGGAAAAAAGTAAAAAGGAGGGGAAAGGGAGGAGAAGAAAAAAAGGAGAGGAGCTAGAAGAAGAAAAAAGGAGAAAGAGGGAAAAGAACAGAAGAGAAGGAGAGAGAGAAAATGATTAAGGGAAAAGGAGGTTAAGGGAAGTGATAGAGAAGAGGGAAAGGAAGAGAAGAAAATGCAAGAGAAAAGGGACAGAGAGGGAGAAAAGGGCAAGAGAAAATGGAGGAAGAGAGAGAGGGAAAAGAACAGAGAAAAGGTGAAAGAGAGTAGATAGAGGAAAGAACAAAAGAATAAAAAGAGAGAAAAGGTTGGTTTTATTTGGTTTATTTAATGGCTTACCAATTCCCTATGGGTTATCTAATACCAAAATTTGATTCAGTTGTAGATGTTTAATTATAATCATGATTATTTCTTTTCACAATTATATACGACCTATTATTTCTAGTGAATAATAATTTATACACAATTATATAGTTAAAAGTAACTCTTCCTATTTAATAATAATCATTTGTTAGCACATAATTTTATTGTGTCAAATGATGTATACAAATAATGTGCATACAGTTATATGGTTTCATATGTTTCTTTCCAATATGAATAATTTTCAATTGGGTCTATTTGACCCATCGATAAAACCCTAACAGGTACTAACATTCAAGGTCAGAATGAACCAATGAGTAATGGTAGAGAAGAAGTGACTCCATGCTCTCTAGAATGGGAACCTCACCATCAGATGTAGTTTAATGTCATCCCTAGGTCATCCCTTTTGCGGTGAGGGTTCTTACTCCTCTACAATCAATCTGTTCTAAGCTCTGCCTACAGGGCACAGAAAAAAGGAGGAAAGGGATAGCTGATAACAGAAGGGAGGAGAAAAGGATAGAGAAAAGGAAAAAGGGAGAGAGATGAGAGTGGGACAGAGAAAAAGAGAGAGAGAGGGGGAGAGAAAATTATATAAGCAGGGAGAGGATGAAAAAGGGACACATAAAAGGAAAAAAAGAACAGAAGAAATTAAGGGTAAAGAAATGGAAGGAAAGGGCACACATGCACATAGATGCAGATACCTTAACAAGAAGGAGGAGGGAAAAAGAAGCAAAACAGGTGAGAAGAAAATCAATGCTAAGGGAAAGCAACCAAATAAAAAGCTCATGAATTTTCTGCAAGTAGAAAATGGTGGACAGTTCCATCTCTGGGCATTGAAGGAGACAAAGGGTTTTGAAACCATGGTGATGACAAATGGAATCTTCCATGTTTTTAATGTGAACACAAGCAGTGGGAAAATTCTTTGACAAAAAATAAAATGTCAAAACGTTTGAATATTACAAAAAACCCCCAAAAACCAAACAAAAAACCCCCAAAATTCCGATGTTTTCCAACTATGAATGCAAAGGGATTTCTGAGGCATATCTTTGCCTTGCCCTAAAAATCAATATCCCCATATCAATGCTGTTAAAACAAGGACATTTTGAATTTTAAGTTCTATGATTTTCTGTTTATATTATTTTCAATAAATTCAAATGTATCTGAATATAGTCGTTTTTTTTTTTTTTTTTTTTTTTTTTAAATGCTATTTAAAATAAAGATCTTCTGATTAGAAATAAGATGCATTAAAGAAAAATTTCCCATATGATAGAAAAGAAAAGTCTAAAGTTCAACTAGTACTTTGAGCATGCAAAAAGCATTTATAATATCTCTGAAATAATGATTTATGATTTTCATTTGCAACAGAAGAAAAAAAGTTGTAAAAGTAATTAAATCTACATTATAGTGGAGAGGGTGCAAAGAGGAGAGAGTGAAAACCAGTTTATTGAATGCTGATTTTCAAGGCAATGAAATCATTCGATCCTATAGTGAAGTAAGATGAAATTAATATCCATTCAGCTTCAGGAACATAGTAATTAGGTCTTATATTTATTGTTGGAATTAGTTAAGTAATCATTTTGACATTTGAATCTTTGTTTTATAGATAGGAGTTATACCCCTACTAATAGATATGTGTGTGCTTCATTTGTATATCATATTTTTTTTCCAAAAACATGAAATTTATGAGACTGATATGAGAGTGGTGGTGGGGAGAAAACAATTTATTTTAGGTTATATCCTCCTCAACTGGCCAGTATTTGGGCACTTTTCTGATTTAAGAAAAAAATTGTTTTCATAATTTTTATCTTCATCATACACACACACACATATATATATATATTAGTTGAAATATAATGTATTCATTATATTTTTTTTATTTTAATTAAAAAAAAAAAAAAAATTCCTTCCCCCAGATAAACTATATTTGTGTACCCACCTTTGTACTCTATATAAACCATCTGAAGCGGCAAGCAGCATAAATAAATTTATTATGGTATAGTATCTATCTGTAGAGTTTCCTTTCTTTGATATTATATATATATATATATATATATATATATATATATATATATATATATATATATATTGAGTACTATTAAAATTATATGAAATTTCTTATATATATATATATATATATATATATATATATATTATATAAAATTCCAAACACATTGTCTCTGAACATTAATTTTTATGAAATATATGTGTGTGTGTGTGTCTTTTATACATATATAAGAGAGAGAGAGACACACACACACTATTTCAACTTTAAAATAAAAAAACGTGACTGAGTTTCACATGCTTGAGCTTCAGGTGAGTTGATATTCAAACTTTTGAAGTCCGTTTTGAAGTTTTGTTTAACAGTTGAAATATTGTGATATTTCTCTAAATACTTGTGTGTATAATGCACCATTATTTCACTGATTTAGTCCATTTTTGCCAGAAAAATAATTGTGAATGCTCATCATGCTCATTCACAATCTACTGATCAAAGTTACCTTTTAACTGAGCTTAACAAAGTGAACTTTTTTTTTCACACACATAATTACAATAAGTAACAGCTGTATAGAAAAAGTAAAACAGGAGTAGAAGAAAAAGAAAAATTTTTTTTGGCAGTTAAAACATGCTTGTCTATCTTATTTAAGCAGAAAGTAAAATTGGCAAATCCAATTCACTTTATTCTAACACCCTTGGGTGGGGGGAAATGAACCCACTCCTTTTTGTTCCCTATTGCCAGATATTTTAACTAAAGTCTTGTTTTTATATGCCATTAGTACCCTATAACCCATTTACTTTTGGAAAAAAAAAAAAAAAAAAAAAAAAAATGATG
Organism: Sepioteuthis lessoniana; assembly: GCA_963585895.1. NCBI lineage: Eukaryota > Metazoa > Mollusca > Cephalopoda > Myopsida > Loliginidae > Sepioteuthis > Sepioteuthis lessoniana. Next base: position 119,331,935 of record OY757906.1, read on the forward strand.
ATTACTGCCAAGCACTCCTCCCTTGCCAATGCCATGAAGGACTTAGTGAGGTACTTGTAAAACCGTTGGACAAAGCATATCTTATAAGCATTCATTAAATTTTTTTTTACCAAGCACATAAATTATTAAAAAAAAAAAAAAAAAGGAAAAAAAAAAAGGACACATATATATATATATAGAAACAGTCATATGGCATATGTGTCATTGTCTCCAAAAGAAAAACTCTTTGTATACATTCAATGCTTACCTCTGACTTCACTGTATTTTTGCGCTATTATTAAAGCTTAGAATATGCTGAATATATCCCCTGCAGTTATATAAGAGCCCCCCCTCCCCCCAAAAAAGGGGATCCTAGGTATGACACTAAACTGCATCTGATGGTGAGAGTGGAATACTCCTTCATTGCCATTACTCCTAGGTCAACTCTGAACCGGAATGGCAGTAACTGTTAGGGTCCCATCTATAGGTCAAACAGATTTGTTTAAATATCATTTATATTCAAAAGGACCATATTAAAAAGAATTAAGAAACAACAACACAAAAATGTGTTGTATAGTGGCTCATACCATGTGCCTTCCGGTATTGCGGAAATATAAAAGACATTGTGTTTCTCAAGCACAGCAGAGAGAGAGAGAGAGAGAGAATCAGAAGCAGAGACAGAAGAGCTCTGAAAGACGTTGGTCAGTAGAAAACCAACTTCAGACATAACACCTACAGTGAAAGACTCATAATACTAGCCGGACTGTACCACTTGAGTTAATAAATGATTAACTCTGTTTCACTGTGTTTCATTTCTTTACTACGATATGACAAAATGTAAATATGAATGCACAATGAACATGATTCCTTAACCTTTTGGCATAAAATAACCCTAGATGGGTTGACATGCAGTTAAAATCAATTTGTTATGATGTTGTCAAGTTATTTTGTTTCAAGTCTGTAATTCAATTTTCTCTTTTTGTATATCCCTTTTTTCTCTTCATAGTATCACTATATATCTATCCGATTCCTTCATATGCAAATTACATGCAACCTGTCTTTTTAAAAAAGAATTTTTTGTAGTAGTAGACATTGTTTAGCTGTAGCTTTTGTTTCAGGTATTATAGAGGTATTGAGATCCTGATAATTTTCAGGTACTATTTTTAAACTTGGCCTCAAAGCCACTGTTGCTCCTCAGTGAATTAATTAAGTTGGTTGGTTGGTTGGTTGTTTGGGTTCTATGTCATATCAACCATTGTAGGTTATTTAATGACAAATCCATTTTATACAAATAAACAGTTGTATTTCAAACAATTCCTTTTAGCATAAATACATAGTTGGATTGTCAAAAACATTCCTATTTCAAGCAATTCAGTTTAGTCAAACAGTTCTGATTTAAAGAATCTAGTTTAATATAAGTATAGTTTTTGTTTACATACAGTTAAATGTCAAAACAGTTCTATTTCAAATAATTCAATTTAGAATAGTACAGTTTCAATCTCAACTGTTCTATTTTAAACAATTCATTTTAGCATAAGTAAGCAGTTTAGTTCTATTTGACCCATAGATAGGGCTCTATCAGGTGCAAAGTGGACCTGGGAGCAATGGCAATGAAAGGGTGCTCCGTATTCCCCAAAGTTCCAGCATCATTGGAACCATCAGATTGTTTGCTATCATATCCAGGACACTCATTGGGTGGTAGGATCTTACCCCTCTGATGAAGTGGAAGAAAATGGAATAATATCTGAGTATACAATCTAAAACCGGTTTAAGCATTTTCAAGGTGGTGACTTATCCCTTGAAATAAAGTCTATAAATCTTTTAAATCTGTTTGCTGCTAAGGATTTTTTTGACAAATCTTGTGGCATTTTTCTGTTAAAAAAAAAAAAAAAAATTGTAGAAAAGAGTCCTTATTGAAAGTTTAAAATGGTTTTATTAATTTTTATGCAACAATATTTAATTTCAATATTTATTTAAATGAATACAAAGTATTTATAGATACAGCTCTATATTTGATTTTGAACAAACATTTACTAGCTGTCATATTCCCAAAGTAAATATGTGAATTTTCTTTGTTTGCACAAGGAAATGCTGCTATATTATGAACAAGTGATAGTGAGATGAGTAATTTCACTAGTAATGAACTGATGAAACTTTAGAACCCTTCAGATTCATTTAAGTATGGGGAATTAAAAAAAAAAAGTTATTGAACCAGCTGAGGTTAGGAGGGAAATGAAAAATATCTAAGTTTTTTGTCCACTCAAGTATAGCATTTCTGAGTGGACTTGAAACTCAACAGCTGCCAAAGAAGGGGAAACTTATGAGGCACAATCTTAAATGCTTTAACATTCACACTCACGAACCAATACTTATGACTGCAACTCAATATTTTTTTTTTGCATATTGGCAGAGATAAATTTATATAAATAAGCAGTTGGATATGTAAACTTAATAGGATACGCGTTCAAAATAGGAGCACGAAGATTGTGTTAATGAACTAAAAGGATACTTAAGCTTGAACACTCACTTGTGAGGGACCCCCCCCCAAAAAAAAACACAACTACCCCATTCTTAAGCACCTTTGTACCATAATGATTATTTAACTAGCTTAGTCTGGCATAAGGCCTCATTAACAGGGTGACTAGTGAAAACCAAAGAGATGAGTTTGTTAATTAGCTATATTCCATGTAATTTATATTGATTTTATTTCTATGTTTGTCCCATAATAGTTGCTACATTTGAAAAGATAATCATTACGAGACTGTGGTATTTTCTTTTTAGACAAATGTTAAAGAAAAAGTTTTTTCTTACGAAAGCAATATTTTAGTTTAACCCTTTCACTTCCATTGGGACACCAGTGTCACAGTTAAATCTCATCTTAACCCTTAAAATACTGTACTCGAAGAATAATTTTGCATATTCCAAAGTTAAAAAGTAAATTTAGATATGAAAGGGTTAAAGTTTTTACCTGCTGATCTAGAATAATATCTTTCATGAATCGGTCAAAAATCTGTGGTAAAGAGGTCTTCAATGAAATTACCATAGAATTATTTCTAATTAAAGTATTATCATCTTTCTAATATTCTACCATGTAAAGGATGCAGAGTATGATTTTCAACCTGTATGCGTTAGTACACTTGACACCTGCACACTTGTTAGATAAATCGTTTAAAAGTAGAAGATTCAATTTTTTTAGAAATTGTAATTAACATAAAAATTAGTTATACACAAATTATAAAAGAAAATTAGGAAAAATAAACAAACAAAAAAAAAAAAACAGAAAAAAAACAAACAATAGTCTAAGTAGTCAGAATCTCTCATCCTTTTTGGTGTAAAGAGTAACTTTAATTGCATGAGGGCAATATACAACTTTAGTCCAAATTACTTAAAAACTTTTGATCTTGTTCTATATACCCGCTAAAAGTGCCCATCTGATATACCCAGTCTTAAAATTTAAAAAAATCTTTACTTTTAATATTTTAGTAAAAGTCTAATTTTTAGAAGTACTAGGGAATCAAAAAATCCTTCTGTAAACAAACTTGTGTGATATACCCCCACCCAAATACCTATAATGATAGTGTATTGTAGTTTTGTAATTCCAAAACTCCAATAAATCTTTTTTATTATAGAATAAAAAAAGCTTGCAAATAAAAATATGTTCCAGTTATTAAATTTCTTATATGTGCTGTTCCAAAAAAGTTAAATGAAATATCTTAATTCTCAAATTTTCTTTTTTTAACTTGATTATCTATTGCAGTGCGCCATCTTGAAACTTAAGACACCTTAAATATTACAGCACCTAATATTACAACTACTACTACCCTTGCATGTTGTCGAGCCCTACATGAGCCTAAATTTGAATCATATTGGTCCTTGGAGCAAAGCAAATATATACGACTGCTACAAGATAAACGATATGAGATGTAAAGGATTTTGCTATCTGATTAGATTGAACTTTACTCGGTGGGTGGATTTTAGCTAAATTGGTAAATTTACCATGTCAAGTGAACATCTAGGAATAAAAATCAGAGGTTAGTCCTTTAAAAATATAGAATGTAAAAAGATTTTCAATCAAAAAGGTGAAAAACAAACTAGTAAAAATTCCACATATATAAAAGACAATTTGTTTATATATATATATATATATATATATATATATATGCACAATTAGAAGGGAACTCAAACCTGGTTAAGTTGTCATTATAGATTTATTTCGCCAGAGAATATTATTATACTCTCCATCTCGTCAGATGGCTTTTTACATGTTAAACTTGAGGGATGGAGAGTATAATAGTCTCCGGTGAAATAAATGTATAATGACAACTTAACCAGGTTTGAGTTTCCTTCTAATTGCACTATATATGCTCAGGATGGGAATTTTGTTAGATACCTGCAAGTAATTAAGTGATGTAACAATAGCCATACATCAAGCACTCACATAGATTTATATGATATTCCTCATATATTCTATACAAGAATAATCCACACCCACTGACTTTGGACACTGACTGTATATTATATATATATATATATATATATATATATATATATATACGGTTTGAGTCAGAGTCATGGTAATCTTTTGATAGGTGTATTTTTACCACATCAATAGATACTATCGTTATAGATGAATAGCAGTAGTTTCCTGACTGAACTATTTGATACTGGCTGTTGACCAGCTGGGTTCTTCTGACCAGTATCAGGTGAAGCATATAACTGACTTGACATTGGGTTCATCCAACATATTTCCCATCCCCAATGCTGCTTCCTATGGCTTCTGAGGTTTAACTTGTGAGTAAAAAAAGCACCCCACCCTAAAAAAAGCCTATATATTCCTTAGGTTTTAACAGTTAAAGTCCAACTATTCATTGATTAAAAAAAATAGTTTTCTCTCTCCTCTAGCATGACATGATATAGTGTTTCAAAAAATTTAACATTTGGAGATGAATGAATTTTATTTTGCCAAATATTTTAACCCTGTTTAGTTTCATTTGCCTTGAAGATGTAGTTATTCAGATATTTACATCTTGACACTAAAATCTCTCAAAGTACCCTGTATAAAAGTGGTACATAAAAAGTGCTTGATACTGTTCTGGCAAAACAAGTATAAAAACTCAGGTATGCAAATTATGAACTCTTGAAGTTTATTACTGGAAGTTTCATATGGAGCACACAATCATCAGACGGAAATATAAGAAAAAGTGGGTAAGCAAACGTATTTATGATAGGAGGTATTTGTTACATGACAAGATGCTTATTCTCATGAAACTAAAAAAAAAAAAAAAAAAAAAAAAAAAAAAGAACAGAAGAAATTTGAGCAAAGACCCCCATATGAGTGTGGGTTATTTACTAAGCTTAGTTTGAGACTCACTAAGAACTCTCTGCCAATTTAGCTTGTTAACCATTACACTATGTGAGGTATCTCTCTCTCTCATATATATATATGGGTCTTTGCATATAAATGACACCTATTTATTCAGGCTAGTTGCCAAGGATGGTTGGTTGTTTGGGTTTAATGGCATATCAACCTTTGTAGGGTATTTAATGCCCAAGCCATTTTTCTACAAATAATCAGTTCTATCTCAAACAATTCAGTTTAGTATAAGTATAGATTTTGTTTACACAGTTAAATATCAGTTCTATATTAAATAATTAAGTTTAGCGTAAGTACAGTTTCAATGTCAAAAACAGTTCTATTTAAAACAATTCAGTACACAGTTGAAATGTAAGTATACAGTTTAATTGTCAAAAACATTTCTATTTCAAGCTATTCAGTTTAGTCAAACAGTTCTCATTCAAACAATTCAGTTTAGCAAAAGTATGCAGTTTAGTTCTATTTAACCCATAGACAGGTGCTACCATTCCAGGTCAGAGTGGACCTGGAAGGAATGGCAAGGAAGGGGTGCTTTGAATTCCTCAAAGCCCTAGCATCACTGGAACCTCACGATCAGGTTATTTAGTGTCATATTCAGGACAGTTGTTGGAGGGTGTCTTGCCCCCTCTGTAGATATGTAGTCGGTGTATTCTACAGCCGCAGCCAATTGGGCAATAGTTACCAAGGAGTGGTGGCATTGGCCACCAGTGAATGTGATAAATACGCACGTGTCTAAGACAAAATACTTTCCAATTACAAATAAAAAAAATGAGGAAATGAAAAATGTAGGATAAGAACAAGGTAATAAAAAAATTCCCTGGAGGAAAGTTTGGATGCTTGCAATGGCCTTGACAAAGTTGGATGATTTTACAGCAGAATTTGCCACCATAATATTGTAACTTACAAAATTTTTTTTTTCTTTTTTAGCACGATTATTGAAAAATTGCTAGACCATTTAATATTAGCTTTGCAATTTTAATTTCTTATCAAAAATTAAGAAATTTTTTTTCATAAATGGACAAATATTTGTTTTGAGTTTTTTTCTTTGTAATTATAGTTTGAAGTTAGTTGCTTGGGTTTTATGGCATATCAACCCTTTTAGGTCATTTAATGCCAAATCCTCTTTATACATACATATATATTATATACGATTTGTAAACGCATAGTTTATAGATAACATTTTAAAATCATCCAGTGCTCCTTTATATGCACACAGTTAAATGGTTTCAAGTATTGCTATGTAACACTAACAATTTGATTTAACATCAGTCATTTGTTTGCACACAGTTAAATGGTTATACACATGATTTGTGAGCGAATAGTTTGTAGGTAATTCTATTTTTAAATCAGAGCTAATTTGTTTGTACATGAGTATTGATATTTAACACAAATAATTCAATATTTCATTCATTTATACACAGTCAAATGGTTTCAAGTACTGCTATGTAATACTAATAAATCAATTTTTGTTCAGTTAAATTATTTCAGGTATTCCTATCGAACACAAATTTCTATTTAGAATTAATAATTTGATTGTAAATAGTTAAATAGTTTCAACCATTGCTACATAACACTAACAATCCAATATAACATCAGTTATTTGTTTGCACATAGTTAAATGGTTTAACAGTTCTATTTGATTCCTTGGTGGAACCTTAATAGGTACTACTACTCTAAGTTAGAGTGGACCTGGGAGTAATGGCACTAAAGGAGTACTCTATATTCCTCTGAGCTCCAGGACTGGAACCTCACCATCAAATAGTTTTGTGTTGTATCCAGATCAATTGTTGGGTGGCAAGGAGTGTTTACTCCTCTGTAGAGATGCAGTTAGTCTATTATACAGCCCCAGTTGATCGAGTTGTGTGAAAATTGGATTATAGCTGATTTTAAAGATTTAAACTTGTCAAAATATGAAAATTGTAGCTAAAAAGTTGAAAACAAATGAACAAAACATGCCCCGACAATAATAAAGTTCATGTCTTGCTTATTATGAAGGACTTGTATTCACAACCTCATGGACCTAATAGATAACTCCCAACTTACCCAACCCAACCGATAAGCCTGTGCTGTTTTCAGTTATTTGCACATTAGCAGGTACCTAAATATTGGTATTAAGATCAGCACAAAGATAATCCTTTATAACCATCTTCTATATATGCTGTTCTAGAAATAACGACTCGAGTGGTTTGCAATAAAAAGCAATAAACAGATAAAAGAAAATACTAAACAAAATCAATTGTACTGAAATCTTTACATCTCAGGTCTTCTCAAATTTTTTTATTTGATGCACCTCTTGGAAGTAAATTTAATTTCCATTCATTCTCAAAGAAATAAATTGGATATTAAATTACAAAACACAGCTAATTTATTAATGTTTAATACAAATCATATGAGAAAAGAATAAGTAAACAATGAATGTAAACATCATTTAATGTTTAGATTTTTTTTTTTTTTTTTAAAAACCCAGAAAGGATGGGTTTATTAAGCGGTGTAGAAAGATTAGATTGTAGTGTGAGTTTGAGCTGCAAATCATCATGTCCTATGTTGAAAGTGCTTCTCTGTTTGCTTTGTAAATAATGCATATGGCTAAACCTAGATTCAACTCTATACAAAGTTGGATAAAGCATGCAAAATGAACTCAATAGTTGCACAAAACTTGGGATATTTGATATGGTTTTTGATATCTGGCAACTAGTTGACATGATCCAGTGATTTTTGCTCTGTTATAAAAGGATTTATACATACAAACTGGTAAATTCATCCTACCAAAATGAGTATTCACTCCTAGAAGTCTACATAGGTTTGGTTTGGTTTCTTTGTTTAATGGCATATCAACTCTTTTTAGGTTATTTAATGCCAAATCCATTCTCCTAGAAGAACAATAGTGGTACTATTTAACCCATAGCTGGTAGGATAAGGGGGCTCATACCTTTCCCAAGGGTATTTGCCCGAAAGTGAACGTAATAGCACAACTGGAGTACGAACTTGTGTACTACAATTCCGCAGTCCAACGCTTTAACCATTACACCACGAGGACACCCCCTTGAAGTCTACATAGACTATTTTGAGAAGCTCTGACCTAAATAGGGATTTAAAAAAAAAAAAAAAAAAAAAAAAAAACAGTTGAAAGATTCACCATAATAATTATAGATAAATAAAGTTGGTGACCAGAAGGCTCCCTTTTCAATAGCTACTACACTGAGATGTAGGGAAGGGCACTAATCCTTTCACTGGATTGCTTCACTTTACCCTTGATAAGTACCTTATATTGCTGAGTGTTAAGCAAGGAGGTATCATGTACCATTTTTAAAGTCTTTGGTATGACGCGACCTGGGATTGAACTCAGGTCTCCCAGACCATTGGTGAAAACCTACCCAATGGATGGGATTTTAAGTAATTTAAACTTAACCAATCCTTTTTATTGCAGCAATAAAACCTTATTATTGAGGATACATAAGTTAATAAAGGATTATTAATGTTAACCCCTCCCCCTGCCCCAGTAACCATGGATCATACTAAAAACATGAATAGAATAAGCTTTTTTTTATGACTTGATTTTCTTGTAACAGAGTGGGGGTTATAATCAGAAAAAAAGTCATAGGAAAATGATAACTTTTGTTGCTGATTGGAAAATTCTTCAGCAAGACAAAAACTCAAAAATTTGCTTTAGCTTACCAGGAAGACACAAAGCAAGGCTCTGATTTATCATTTTATATTTTACACATTCAGACAATATTTTCAATTATGATTTAGATTAAAAACTAAAAGCAAAACTTATTCATTAAAAATGATTTTAGCATTAAATTTAGATATAATATGATATAATATAATATAATATAATATAATATAATATAATATGTGTGTATGTGTTTGGATAGAGCAGACAGTAGCACAATCCAAATTTAGATTTTGGTCTAACGATTTTTTAGGCAAAAAACTAACATTCATTAAGTGCTACAGATACATATATATTGTCTGTAGCATGATGGGAAGGGTGATCTAGTTTGTTTGAGCTCTTTTTGTTTGCATATCTCAAAAGCACACAAAAAATATGCCAGAGTAGTGATTTCTCTTTGAAACAAAACAGGGGCTAAAAAAGGTGGTATGGGTACAGAAATGGAAAAGATGGGGGCGAGTTAAAAGGAGAAAAACACATGGAACATAAAAGATAACATGAAACTGAGGTACTGGCTCGTGCCACTTCTGGGTATGAAGTATTATTTTTAATGAGAAACTGCTGATAATGTCTGTCTACTAAGAGATGTGAATATATTCAAGATAAAAAGAATGAATGGTAGTAAGTTTTTGTAGCAAAAGAATAGATTTTTTTTTTCTAATATCCTTATCAGATTTTTTTTTCTAAATGAAAAAATGAGTTCGGTCAGGGTAAGAAAGAGATATGGAAATTTAATGAATTATACATTGTAAATATAAAGTGATGTTTTCTTTGGAACAAGTATGGAAGCACATAATTAAAATAAACTAGGGAATCAATTATGTAGTTATTAAACTGAGCTTTGTCTGCTCAAAAAGATAAATGTGAAAAACGATGTACCAATTGTAAGTAGAGAGCAAAAAATGCTTTTCTTTTAAAAACAGAAAGAGAAAGAAGGAAAGAAAGAGAGAGAGAGGTGGACCAAAAAGATGGAGGTGATTATAGAGAGAGAGAGAGAGAGAGAGAAAAAAAAAAAAGAGGGGCATAAAGAGTGGAGGTGCTGAGTGAGAACAAGAAAACGGGCAGAGAGAGAGAGAATGGATGTAAAAGGAGAAGGTGCTTATCAGTTATTCAATTACCATACATTATCTGAGAACAAAACTTAATTTCAACATGCGTGTGTGAGCATACATATGAGAAAAGATTTCGTTGTGAACATGTATCACCTCTGGAAATGTCCCTTAAATATTGGATTATTCCTTTATTTCTGAGGGGGTCATAGGTTATTTTTGGCAGATGAACCTTTTGCCATTGTGAGTGACCAATAACATTTTCCTTCAACTAACCCCCACCTAAAAAAAAAAAAAAAAAAAAAAAAAACCAACTCAAAACTTTCCTTGTGCCTTATGGTATTTTCTTAATATAATCAGCAGATTTCACAAAGAACCTCATACCAGTAACTATAATTTTAACCATACCTGTAATATGAAATTTTCATACCATTTCTTTTATAATTTTTATAAATTCCCAAATATTTTTTATCATATATATATATATATATATATATATATATATATATATATATATATATATATATATATATATAATTCAGTCCAGTTAGACCAGAGTCGGAAATAATTCCGTCATGACAAAAAAATCATTCAACTATAACCATTTAAATTTTCCTGATAAAGAGCTCAATGTAACTGACATCACAAAGCATTGTTTTTCCTTAATATATATAAAGCCTTTATACTGATGCAGTTTTTGCATGTTACAATACTGTAAAAATGATACACTGTGTTGAGACTTGTTTCCACAATAGCATTAAGATGTTCTAAGAGAATAAAGTAGTTTCCAGTTCAGTCTGTAACTTAACATGGAATATGCATTTATCATTGTTCTGATTCAAGGTATATAACATACTGAATACTTATTTATTTACTATTTCTTATGATATACATCCAACAAATAGGATGTCACTCAACATCCAGTTTAGTGACCGTCATTATATATATATATATATATATACACACACATACACATGGCGCCTCTGGTGGTTTAATGGTTAGCAAGCTCGACTAGCAAACCTACACGAGTCAATTCAAATCTCATTGGGTGCCCCTTTCATATGGCCTTGAGCTACATCTAAGCAAAAAGCTTAGTAAATTGCCACACACATACACACGTATCACATCAGTTCTAGGTATTTCTTGAATTATTTTCTTGGTATATAGCATTACCACTTCCTGCCTGAAATAAATAGCCATCAACTTTGCATCCTGGGAAAAATTAATCTTCTAGTTACCATGAAATATGCAAGTCATTTAATGGATGTCTCCTGTAAGGAAAAAAAAGAACATCTAGCCAATGTTGGATTTACTTTTTGGAACTTTACCCTTTCTGGATTTTATGCTGAAATGGATTGAATAATCTTTATTGACATGAGATTTGATACCAATCATTAGTGCATTGACTGGAACTAAACCTTTTTTGCAAGTTTATTTTCTGTATTATTGTTTGATGTGTTACAACTGCCAACAGTATTTGCTAAGCTTAGCTTAAAATAGCATAAGTCCAAATTCTAATTATTTGTGGACATCATTGAATGTAGTCTGCCATTTGTTTGCATGACAGTTGAACTGACCTGGGATTTGAAGAGGTATCTCCAACCTACTGAAAACTGAAAAACTGATTTAATTATTTTAAAATAGAAATCTGCAAGAACATAGCCAGAAATCACGATTATTAGTTGCTGAAAAGTTCTAGGCTCAACCAAGATTGGGAAGACATTAAAATTATTTTTAAGTTTTGTAGGAAGGATTAAGGAAATGTATTAAGTTTTGGTTTGGTTTGGTTTGGTTTCTTTGTTTAATGGCATATCAACCTTTGTTGATTATTTAAAGCTAAAGCCATCCTTGTAGAAGAACAGCAGTGGTACTATTTAAACCATAGCTGGAGGATAAGGAGTTCGTACATTTCCCAATGGTATCAATCTGAAAGTGAACATAATAGGAAAATTGGACTTCAAACTTGTTTACTTTGAGGCTGCAGTCCTACAATTAAGGAGCAAATTATGCCAAGCTTTCAGATAAATATGTGTACTAACATTCATATTTCATGACTAAGTCATTTCCAATCTAGCTGGACAGAGAACTTTTCAGCATTCTTTTATAAATGAAGATCATTGCAGGTAATATAATAAGAAAGAGTTGATGAAACAGGTATTCCCCTAAAACAAAAATTTATAAATGGTGCGAGTCTATTGACTTTACCATATATCATATTGTAACAAATCCAGGTCCACGATACAGAAAATATACAACCAAGACATTCAAATGCATAGAAATCCTGAAATACACGACATTCACGAAATTGGTTCAGGTACGAAACTTTATCACCTTTGAGTTAAAGGTTATTCATCATGAGGAGAGAGAGACACAATCTTTCTATGCTGACTGCTTTTACATTGTCAGCTCTGCACCCATAGCGCACAAAGTCGTTTGGCCATGTGCTAAGCGAAAGGTTCTCAGCCTAACTAAACCGAAAAGCAAGATCCCTCCACCATTATATTACAATATAGCCTTATGGATTTTATGCTTTTTTAACACTTGAGTACCTAGAGTGAAGTTTCTAAAAGAACATATTTAATACCTTTTGATGCAAAGTGCAACTTTAGTTTGGTTTGGGCTTTATGGTATATCAAGCCATTGTAGGTTATTTAATGCTAAATCCTTTTTATAAATATTGTAAAGGTTTTGAAAATGCATAGTTTTTATATAACCTTTTTAAACGAGCCAGAGCTCATTTGTTTGCATACAGTTAATTAATTAGTTATACATATGATTTGTAGGTCAATAGTTTGTAGGTAAACTTATTTTTGAATGAGTCAGAGCAAATTTGTTTGCACTCACTTAAATTACATATAGGCACACAGTTAACGAGTTTCAAGTATTATTAATCAACACTAATATTGCCCAGTCGGCTGGGGCTGTAGAATACACTGACTGCACCTCTGCAGAGGGGTAAGACCTCTCCAATGAGGGTCCTAGATATGACATTAAACAAGCTGATGGTGATGACCCAGTAATGCTGGGGCCATGGGGAATACAGAACACCCCTTGATTGCAATTACTCCCAGGTCTACTTTGGCCCCGCGTGGTAGCCCCTGATAGGGCACTATCTATGGGTTAAATAGAACTAATGGCATACTTATTCTAAACTGAATTGTTTGATTAAACTGAATAGCTTGAAATAGAAATGTTTTTCACAATTAAACCATACTTACATTTAAACTGTGTGCTTATGCTAAACTGAATTATTTGAAATTGAACTGTTTTTTGACATTGAAACTGTTCTTAAACTGAATTGTTATATATAACTGCTTGAATAGTTTGAAATAGATATGTTTTTGACAATTCAACTGTGTACTCATGCTAAAAGGAATTGTTTGAAATGGAACTGGTTATTTACATAAAAATGAATTTGGTGTTAAATAACCTACAAAGGTTGATATGCTATAAAACCCAACAAACCAACCAAAAAAAAAATCAACACTAATAATTCTATTCAACATTATTTATTAACATACAGTTAAATTGTTCAAAGTAATGTTATTTATCACTAACAATTAAACATCAGTCACTTGTTTACACAGTTGAATGATCAAAGAGTTCTATTTTTAACAAATCAATTTTGCATAAATCATTTGTTAGTCCACAGTTTAAAAAGTCTAACAGTTCTATTTAAGCAATAGATGGGACTATCAGGTACTGTCACTCCAGGGCCAGAGTGGACCTGGGAGAAACAGCAATGAAGGAGTACTCCATATTCTCTAAAGCTTCAAAGCTGGAGCCTTTGCCATCAGATGGTTTAATGGCATATCCAGAACACTCATTGTAGCAAGGGGGGGTCTAACCCCTCTACAGAGATTCAGTCAGTCTATTGCCCCATCTGACTGAGCTGACAATTTTACTTCCCATTACTTAAAAACTTAGTATCTCGTGGAATATACTTCCTGAAAGTGCCTCTAGTTTGATATACTCTAGCGCTAAAGCTTGAATCAAAACTTAATTACTTCAGAAACTTTAGTAAAAAGCAGTTGTCTTGAGTAGATCCCAGATGACGATAGTGTATTGAAATTGTGAAACTCCGATGATTTTTTTCTCATTTTATGATCAAAAGTACATTCCAGTCATTAAATTTATTTCTAAATACTTCACACCAAAAGTTGGTTGGTTGGGTTTTAAGGCATATCAACCTTTGTCAGTTATTCAACACCAAATCCATTTTTATGCAAATAGTCAGCTCTATTTCAAATAATTCAGTTTAGCATGAGTACACAGTTTAATTATCAAAACAGTTCTAATTCAGAAATTCAGTTTAGTATAAGTACAGATTTTGTTTATACACAGTTAAGTGTCAAAACAGTTCTATACTAAACAATTCAATTTAATGTAAGTACAGTTCCAATGTCAAAAACAGTTCCATTTCAAACAATTAAGGTTAGCATAAGTATGCTGTTTAAATGCAAGTACAGTTTAATTGTCAAAAACATTTCTATTTAAGCTATTCAGTTTAGTCAAACAGTTCTAATTCAAACAATTCAATTTAGCATATGTATGCCGTTAGTTCTATTTACCCTATAGATAGAGCCCTGTCAGAGTGGACCTGGGAGCAATGGCAATGAAGGAGTGCTCCACATTCCTCAAAGGTCTAGCATCACTGGAACCTCATCATCAGATTGTTTAGTGTCATATGCAGGACACTCGTTAGGAGGGGGTCTTACCCCCTCTGTAGAGGTGCAGTCAGTATATTCTACTGCCCCAGCCGACTAGGCAATCACACCAAAAGACTTAAGAAAAATTAAGAAATATCTGCAACTTGATAGAAGTCTTAACCCATGAAAAATTGTAGCTACATAGATGTTTGCTCAGCATTGCTTAATTGTGGCTCAAAGCTGGATGAATGGGGCACCCAAAAACTGTTATATAATTTATCTGTATTATTGTATTAAAAAAAAAAAACAACTTTAATATCAGTTGTTTATGGTTTGCAAAAAGAATTCTACCCTTGTTTAAGGAATTGAGAAGAAAAATGTGTTCCCATTTACAGTTAACTCATTTGAATTCAGAGTTTTCCTTCTAGAAAGGTTGACTTACCATGGCTGAAGAGTCCAGTTTGCCAAACTCTTTTACCTGTGGAGGAGAACATGCCTTTCCTAAAGTCATTTATCGAGATTTTGAACTTTGGTTGCCGATTCCATTTCCAGTGATGATAACCATTATGCTAAGTGTGTCTCCATATAGATAGTTTATGTAGAGCATTACATAAAGTAAGCCTCAAAAACATAAAAGCTCACAAGAGGTCCGCCATAAACTTTCAGTTGATTAATATATAATTTTGATACACACTTCTTAGAATCATCCATTCAAATATTCACATAAAAACATTCATCAAGTAACTGAAAAAAAAACCAAAAAAAAAAAAAAAAAACCAAACAAAAAACAAAAAAAACCCACTTGAACTTAAAGATCTTCTTTTTCTACTTATGAAGAGTGCATTAAAAACATCTTCCATATTTCAAACTGTCACTTGTTTGGTGCAAGTGAAGTTATACAAGTGATAAGAGTAGTTCCATCTTGCTAATGTGTCACCATGTTTTTGGTTTCACATACATGATCATGACTTGGACTGGTGCACACCATATGCTTACAGGTGAAACTTAAAGACGGGTGAGTCTATAATTGCTATATAAAGAGCTTTTCATGCTCATTTAAATGTTATCTCAGAATGAAGCTGTACTGGATCGATTTTCTATCTGGAACAGCATCATTATCATGTAATATGAAATAAACTGCAAACAAATGGCATGCACTAGTCAAAGCCATGATCACAACTGATTATATATTTAAAAAAGAAAAAAAATAATATGGGGGGGAGGTATTTCTGCTTCACCGTGTATATATATATATATATATATATATATATATATATATATATATATATATATATATATAAAAATATGTTTATGTGTTTATAAATGAAATACATACATATACATAATATTAGCACCAATCATGTACTTGGGTGAAATGAGGCAACAGACTTGTCCAAGAATTTGAACTTGGGCCACCAATTACGTTTCTTATGACAATAACCATTTATCTAATTATGCCTCCTTTTTATTGAATATCAGCATCAATTGCACTGCTAGCATGGATTTCCCTGACTCTCGCCATTCACTTCTTTCATCCATGCTCATGGCAGGTCTTCCAGATTACATCCAATTGTCCTCTAAAAAGTCACTTTTTTTTTTTCAAGTAAACTTTAACAGGTTTAAATTCAAAATTTTCCTTCTCCTAGCGTGGTTGCCATATCAAGGTTAAAGAACTCAGTCTGTCCTACTATTTATCCATAGCTGAAAGGAGAATAATTGGTTTAATAACTTTCCCAGAGGATATCAGTGCAATATGAAATGCAAACAGCCTTGTCCAGGATTTGAACTCGGTTGCTGTGTATTTCCTATGATGATAACCGTTAAGCAATGAACGCCTCATTGCAAGTGAAATTAATTTTCCAAAATCCAATGAAAGTAGTTATGATTATATCAATTTTTAACAAGATTTTAAAAATACAGATATAAAAACAAACAATACACAAATATAATTGTATTTTGCTATTGAACTTTTTAAATATTGAATATTGTCTACAAAGCTTATATTGAAAAATATTGATTACTTAATCAACAACATTGAGAGCAGGGACAAGTCAACTGTGCAGATGATTGAAGAGAAGCAATCTTTAAAAAAAAAAAAAAAAAAAAAAAGAAAAAAAAAAAAAAAAAAAGAAAAGTGCTGTCAAAAATATTCCAAAAGACATTTACAAAAAAAAAAAAAAAAAAATGGATTACAGAGCCAATAAAAGATGAGGAGAGTGGATGATACATGAGACAGTAAATAAATTTGATTGGTGAGTTTTTTTCCAATGCTGAATACAAAAAGCAAGAAGCAGTTTTGATGGTCATGTCATGATCGATGTCAATTAACAAAAGAAAAAAAAAAGGGCAAAGCAATATTCTGTGACAAAAGCAGAAAGAAAACAAAACTTGCCATTGACTGCCGGCCACACAGATTGAAGGGCGAGGAACACTAGATCGGGAGAAAGAAGAGAAAAAGAATAAGAAGTATGTGACCAAAAAAGGTCAATAGAATGAATGCCTAATTGTAGGCCTCTAAAAAGAGTAATTTCAAAGTGAAGACAATGTCAAATTTTAGCATGAAGATAATGAAGATGGCATGATGTTTATATCAACTGTTTAAAAAAAGAAAAAGATCAATTGAGAACAGGTTTATCTTAAAAGGCTGGAAGGACCTTAAAATGGCACCAAAATTCAGATTCAAGAAAATCAAGTGAAAATAAAAACAAAACAAGATGTACAATAAATAAATAACAAAAAAAAAAAATCAATAAAAAACAAACTCAGGAAATAATGGTTTCTTTTGTTCTCTCAGGTGGTCAGAATGATGATGATGATGATAGTAAAGGCATTTGGGCGGGGGGTAAAAAGAAATGTGTGTTAAGTATTTTAAATAAGATTTCTTTATAGAGCAAAAAAAAAAAAAAAAAAAAAAAAAAAGGTGGGAGGAACCATCAAATGAAAACCAACAAAAGGATTCAATTGATTAAAGAAAACAAAAACAAAAATAAAAGAGCCAACAAAAAGGAAAAAACAAAAAGGTAACAACAAAAAGGAAAGAACAAAAAGGAAAGAAGAAAAAGGAAAGAACAAAAAGGGAACAACAAAAAGGAAAGAACAAAAAGGGAACAACAAAAAGGAAAAAACAAAAAGGGAACAATAAAAAGGGAACAATAAAAAGGGAACAACAAAAAGGAAAAAATAAAAAGGGAACAACAAAAAGGAAAGAATAAAAAGGGAACAACAAAGGAAAAAACAGTTTAACAAAAAGGGTCAATAAAGGGAAAACAAAGGAAAACAAAAGGAAAAAAGAGGAAAACAAAGGAAAAAAGAGGAAAACAAAGGAAAAAAGAGGAAAACAAAGGAAAAAAGAGGAAAACAAAGGAAAAAAGAGGAAAACAAAGGAAAAAAGAGGAAAACAAAGGAAAAAAGAGGAAAACAAAGGAAAAAAGAGGAAAACAAAGGAAAAAAGAGGAAAACAAAGGAAAAAAGAGGAAAACAAAGGAAAAAAGAGGAAAACAAAAGGAAAAAAGGAGGAAACAAAAGAAAAAAAAGGGGAAAACAAACGAAAAAAGGGGGGAAACAAAGGAAAAGGGGGAAAACAAAGGAAAAAGGGGGAAAACAAAGGAAAAAGGGGGAAAACCAAAGAAAAAAATAAAGAGAGTAAAACATGAGGAAAGAGTAAAATGGAAAAAAAAAAAAAAAAAAAAAAAAAAAGAAAGGAAAAGAGAAGCATATGAAGAAACAAAGGGGGCAACAAAAAAAAAAGATTATTTAATGGCAAATCCTGTTTTTACACACATGATTTGTAAATGAATAGTTTTTAGGTAACAATTTTTTAATGAGCAAGGGCTCATATGTGCACACCGGTAAATGTTTTCAAGTAGAACTTGCTAACACTAATAGTTTTATTTGTGTACAGTTAAATGGTTTCAAATATTACTATTTAACACTTGCAATTGAGGAAGAGAAGACAACTTTGAGCATGTGGATGCATACATAGTCAGTGCAGATGTATGTTAGATTTACACGCCAGGCATAAACGTGCATGCTTTGCCACACAAGATAAGTTGTTTTCTCTTCAACATTATTCATTTGTTTGCACATAGCAATACTTACAATCATTTAACTATGTAATAATGATAATTAAATTTAACAGTTATTTGTTTGTGTACAGTTAAATGATTTTGAGTATAGAAAATGAATAAATATTTGTATTTGACACATAGAGAAGACCCTGACAGGTACTACCACTCCGGGTCAAAGTGGACCTGGGAGTAATAGCAATGAAGTAGTATTCCACATTTCTCAAAGCTACAGAACTAGAGTCTCACTATCAGTTGGTCTATTGTCATATCCAGGACACTCATTGGGGTGGGAGTTTTTTCTCCTCTGCAGAGATGCAGTTGGTGTATTCTACACCCCCAGCTGACTGGATTGGGGGAAAAAAAAGGTAGCAATAAACAAAAATGTTGACAACAAATGAAAAAGCATGGCATATGTATGTGAGGTCCATCTCATCACTCAATGAGGATGTGGTATTTGCACATGTCCGACTATTGTACATGGATATACAGGAAAGTGGTTACCTCATAAATATTCATAAAGGATGAAGCATTATATCCCTCTCCAGACATCGGAGAAAAAAAGAAAAAAAATCCAACCCTTCTTTAATATCAAGTTATCAAATTAAAACAGCATTTTGATATTTGTTATTCTTTTTAGAAAAAAAAACACAATTGGACTAGTAAATTATGCAAATTGACAACAACAATCATCAGCCTTGGGTAAACAGAGAGAAGAGGAGAGGAGGAGGAGGGCAGTCATGCATTGTCACAATGTGTGTCAATGGGTCTCTCAAAATTGCATCTGGTTCATAATGAACTTTAACATATCATAAAAAGGTGAGGGTTTTGTAATAATAAAGCGGTGTGTGTGTGTGTGTGTGGGGGGGGGTCAATTGACGTTCATGCCTCTTTAGGCTTAAGAAACAACCTTTCTCCTCTGATTGATTAATTGACAGAAAGATTGACAGATTATTGTTCAGCAGCTGGAAGTCTCTCCTTGTTAGTCCCAAGAGTATTCCCATCCCCAGAAATCCTTTCTATGCTTTAGTCAACTAATCATCTGTCAGTTTGATGAAAGTAGGTCAAGAAAGAAAAAGTATCTCCAGTTTAATTCTTATTAACAGATTTAATCTTTCACTATGCTAATCTTTTTTTTTTTTTTTTTTTTTTTAAAGAGGATGAAGCAGTAGAAACGAGCTCACAATGTTTTTATTGCTGAGGTGATGCACCACTAAATCTTAAACACACACACACACACTATAAAAAAATGCATATATGTACACTAACACATATACACACAAATAAAAGCATACTCATATGCACATAGAAATAAGAACACACACATACACACAAACAACTTAAAACACACTTGCACTCCTTAAATAACACATGCACCCCCCCCAAAGCCCCAAAAAACAAAAGCGTGTGTGTAGTATGTGAGGTAATGTTTACTGTAAGATAATGTCAGTTCTTTTCTGTGATGTGGATATAGTTGATATTATACTGGATATTTTTTTTTTTTTGCAAGAGATTTCAGATGACCAGTAGGATTACTCTGTCTTGTCTCTCACTACTTCAATGTGACATTAATAGATAACATTAATATTGAGGACATTTCAGAGTGAATGGAGGACAAAAAATAGATAGTAAAAGCAATAATGCCAAATTTAACAGCTTCTCTTATCAGCAAACACCTTGGATTTAGCAAAGGATATTCTTTTAATTGGTCAATTCATAAACAGCCATCTCAATAACAATTACATTAGATTGTTTTTTGTCAGGAAGCATTTTTAGCATTATTTTTATAACTAGTTCAACTTTTATCTAGTAACAAAATTAAAATATAAAATAACATTTACAATAACAATATAATAAATCTATGAGTGCATCGAGAATGGGAGAATGAAGTATGACATAATGATTGCTGAGTGAGCATGTTTTGCTTTAGACAAAATAAAAATAGTAAAGTTGGCGACCGTAGTCAAGGGTGACCAGAAAGCTTGCTCCCTTTTCAATAGCTTCTTGCAAGGTGTAGGGAAGGGTGCTACTCCTTTCCCTGGATTGCTCCATTTTACCCTTGATAAGTACCTTATATTGCTGAGTGCTAAGCAAGGAGGTATCAAGTACCATTTTAAAAGTCTTTGGTATGACGAGACCTGGGATTGAAACCAGGTCTCTCAGACCATTGGCAAACACTCTACCCACTGGGAAAATGCCAAATGTTAATTCTTTATTTTAAGCTGTTTGCTCTATCAGTCCATTGACCAAATGTTTTGTGATAAAATAAATAACACAATAAGATGATTGGTTGGTTGGTTTTATGGCATGTCAATTCTTGTTGAGTCATTTAATGCCAAAGTTTGTTTATTTATTCATTTTACAAACAATGGTATGGTTTCAAATAAATGATAATCTTTTGTAAAAATAATTGAATCCTAAGTAACTTTTCTAAATACAGAGTCTAGATAGAAACAAACAAAAAAGGCAACATCAATCCTATTCAAAATTTAATCTTATTAGAATAAGATATATATATATATATATATATATATATATATATTTTAGTTGGTTCCTTTGTTTAATAGCATATTAACCTTTGTGTGTTATTTAATGGCAAAGTCATCCTTGTAAAAGAAAAGAACTGATACTATTTAACCCATAGCTGAAGTAAGAGGCGGGTAAGGGGGTTCATAACTTTCCCAACAGTATCAATCCAAAAGTGAACTTTGATTGCACTATTGTGTTCAAAGTTTGGCCACAATCCAGCACTTTAACTATTGCACCACAGGGAATCCCCTTCACAAACATTATATATCACACACACACATATATATATATATATATATATATATATATATATATATAGACACATTCTAGTAGAGAGTATTTTGGCAAGAAATATTCAACTCTCTTGTACTTAACTATGCTTCTTTTAAGGGTTGGAGACTATTCAAAACTAACAATACTTGTCAAGGATTAATTGAACAAAGAGTCTCTCAAAAGCTGAAATTTAAATACATGGACTTTTAATTTTATGCACAAGTAGCTATCAAATGAAAATATTTCTATTTATTTTTACCATATAATAAACAGGAACTTTGTTAGTTTGTTTCTTTGAAACTTTAGCTAAGATGAGTGTAGTATCTGTGCACCCAGCTAAGGATTAGAGCATAGTATGTGTATCTATGAAAATTAGAACATATCATAAAGTGGTGGTGGTGGTAGTAATAATAATGAAAATAATTAATAAATAGAAATAAAAAACAAAAAAACTATATTTTTACATCTTCATTTTCTTTAACATAGTCTTTTTTGAGATAATAGTATATTTTATGATCTTTGAAAAGTTTTTATCTTTTATATGTTAAGGTAAAAAATAAATAAAAATAAAAGAAAAAAATAACCATAAAAAAACAAAACCCAAACAAAAAACCCAGACACACACACACAAGAAAAAACAAAATACACAGAATGGATAACTGAAAAATGATTTTTTCTGATAATTCATCTTTATTTTAGTTATGTAGGCTCGGTTAAATAAGAAAATTATTGTAAGCATACAAAAACTTTAGTAGTTTTTTGTCAAGGTTTGTCTTAAATGAACAGATAATTAGATTAGTTTGGTTTGGTTTGGTTTGGTTTGGTTTTATGGTATATCAACTGTTTTAGGTTATTCAATGCCAAATCTTTATACATATATATCAAATAAGTATGATTTGTAAACACATTTTGTTAATAATGTTTTTAAATGAGCCTAGGTTCATTCTTTCGCACATGGTTAGATTGTTCCAAGTATTGATATGTATCACTAACAAGTCATTTAAACATCAGTCATCTGTTTACACACAGTTAAATGATCAAACAATTCTATTTCTAACAATTCAATTTAGCATTAGTCATTTGTTTGCATTCAATTTTAATATCAAACAGTTCTATTTGACCCAGAGATTGGATCCTATCAAGTGCTACTACTCCAGGCCAAAGTGGACTTAGGAGAGATGGCAATGAAAAAGTACTCCACATTCCCTAAAGTGCCAGCATTACTGGAGCCTCGTTATCAGGTTTTTTAATGTTTTAACCAGGACACTCATTGCAGGGGTTTTAACCCTCTGCAGAGATGCAGTTGGTGTATTCTACAGCCCAGTTTAGTTCTTCTTATAACAACAGTTCATATTCATAAGGATACTGATGTTTCTACTTAGAAAAGAGTGAAAGATTCTAATAAGTATTTCAAATTTATCACCATTATACAGAGAATCTGAATGATTAAAAAATGTTTATTGCAAAATGTAGACTCCACCAAATTATTAACTTGCAAATTAGACAAAAATTGTATTTTAAGACTATTACTCTACTAAAGCTTTCACTATGATTTTTGCTGGATTATGATACAAACACACCCATTGAAATTTTTAGTTTATATAAGTAATTAATTTTTTTTATAAACTATTCTATAATTCTGTTGGTGTGAAAAAAAAAAAAACCCCAGATGGCACAATTTGCAAATAAGAAAATATTACACAAACTGGTATCCATGTTGGTTGGTTGGGTTTTATGGCATATCAACCTTTGTTGGTTATTTCACACCAAATCCATTTTTATGTAAATAATCAGTTCTATTTTAAACAATTCAGTTTAGCATGAGTACAGAGTTTAATTGTCAAAAATATTTCTATTTCAAACTATCTCATTTATTCAGACAGTTCTAATTCAGCTAATTCAGTTTAGCATAAGTACAGATTTTGTTTACACAGTAAAATGTCAAAACAGTTCAATATATAACAATTCAGTTTAGTGTAAGTACAGTTTCAATGTCAAAAACAGTTCCATTTCAAATAATTCAGTTTAGCATAAGCACGCAGTTTAAATGTAAGTACGGTTTAATTGTCCAAAACATTTCTATTTCAAGCTATTCAGTTTAATCAAACAATTCAGTTTTG
Organism: Sepioteuthis lessoniana; assembly: GCA_963585895.1. Classification (NCBI taxonomy): domain Eukaryota; kingdom Metazoa; phylum Mollusca; class Cephalopoda; order Myopsida; family Loliginidae; genus Sepioteuthis; species Sepioteuthis lessoniana. Next base: position 119,355,648 of record OY757906.1, read on the forward strand.
CATAAGTATGCCGTTAGTTCTATTTAACCCATAGATAGGACCCTTATCTGGTGCTACCACTCCGGGTCTGAGTGGACCTGGGAGCGATGGCAATAAAGAGGTACTCTGCATTCCTAAAAGCTCCAGCATTACTGGAACCTCACCATCAGATTGTTTAGTGTCATATCCAGGACACTCATTGGGGAGGGTCTTACCTCTCTGCAGAGGTGCAGTCAGTGTATTCTACAGCCCCAGCTGACTGGGCAATACACAAAGTTAAATGGTATCCAGGGAAAAATTCCATGAATAAAGAAAAAACATAAAAAATATATGTATTACTTGAAAATAATCAACTAATAACGCTTATATAGCCAAAAGGAAAAAGAAAAAAAAAACACGGAATTCCTTAAACTAAAACATAAGAATGATCAATACACTATGTAGAGTCAGAAAAAAAAATCTATCAAGGTTTCACCAAAACGGATCATCAATATATTTCCTCTGCTCCAGCTGATTGGGCAAGATTTTTAAATGAGTCAAACAGTTAAATGGTTTCAAGTATTGCTATTCAACACTAACAATTTAAGTCATTTATTTGCATACACTTAATTGGTTAAGCAGTTCTAGCTGGCTCATTGATAGAACTGGTCAGAGTGGACCTGAGAGTAAATGCAATAAAAGGGTACTCTACATCCCCCAAAGCTCCAGGACTGGAGCCTCACTATCAGATAATTTATCACATCCAGAACACTTGTCAGAGGAGTCTGACCCCTCTGCAGAGATGCAGTCAGTGTATTCTACAGCCCCAGCCTACTGGGCTTCTATGGGTCAAAAGAATCATTTACCAAAATTATTTCTAATTGATAGGAATATTTGGTTTGGTTTGGTTTCTTTGTTTGTTTAATGGCATATCAACCTTTGTAGGTTATTTAATGCCAATGCTATTCTCTTAGAAGAACAGTAGTGGTACTATTTAACCCATAGCTGGGAGGATAAGGGGGGTTCATAACTTTCCCAAGGGTATTTGCCCGAAAGTGAACGTAATAGCGCGACTGGAGTACGAACTCGCGTACTACGATTCCGCAGTCCATCGCTTTAACCATTACACCACGAGGACACCCCCCGGAATATTTGGTGTCATAACGATAAATTATGTGTCTTAACAGTTACTTGAAACAATAATTGTTTACTAAGGAGGATGAGGATGATGATGAGCAGTAGCAGCAGCTTAAACCATATAATGTTTGGTAAATTATTGGTGTTTGATAGGAATACTTGAAATCATAACTGCATTGAGACAAATAAGTGCTTTAAAGTAAAAACTAAGTAAAGTTGGCGACTGTAGTCGAGGGCGACCTGAAGGCTCTCTTTTCAGTAGCTACTACATCGAGGTGTAGGGGAGGGCGCTACTCCTATCCCCGGATGGCTTCACTTTACCCTTGATACGTACCTTATAATGCTGAGTGTTAAGCAGGGAGGTATCAAGTACCATTTTTTAAGTCTTTGGTATGACTCACCCTGGGATTGAACCCTGGTCTCCTGGACCATTGGCAAACACTCTACCCACTGGTCATAAGTGCTCTAGGACATAAAATATAGTTGATTACAATCAAATGAATCAATTTTAGCTTTAAATAACCCATAAGGGGTTGATATGCTGTTGAATAAATAAACTAAATTAAACCAATGAAATTAATCAAACCTTGGCATTAGATAACCCATAAAGAGTTGATAAGCAGTTAAATAAACCAAAGCAACAATATCATCCAGTTTTATACCTTAGAAAAGAAATGGATACAATAGAACACTGTCAAACCTGAAATATCTCATTAATATTGAATGCCGATTTCCATGCGGAAATATAATTATACAGCCTAACCAGAGAACTGAACATTTTTCATTAACTCTAATAATTAAATTTAATCAACTAAAAATTCATTTTACCTTATCTAAGAACAGACATCAATGATACTTAAAGTATTAAAATTTTTTTTTTTTTCAATCTACCAAAAATTAACCTATGACAAGCTAATTCAACATAGTGAACTAAACAAAGAGTATTCACAATGACATTTCCTTCCTTTAGTCAGGGAGGAAGTTTCTCTACTTTTTGAATGCTTGATGGTTACAATACCCAAACGAATGATTAAACAATATAAAGTAGAAATATTTCATAATATTAAGGATAAAAAATTACTATTATTAGAAGAATGGGAAATAAAAAATTTAAAAAAAACAAAAATGTAAAGGAAAACAACTGTATGACTACTACAAACGACAAACTGGGGAGATTGCAAATGAGATGAATTGGACATGGCTATAAAGAGGAAACCTCAAAATAGAAACTGAATCTCTTCATAAAAATAAGCACAAAATAATGCTATAGGGACAAATTATATCAAAGTGAAAACTGAGTATGCAACAAAATAACAAAAATATGCAATGCAAAGACTGAAATGGTTAAACACATAAGTGAAATCAGCAAACTAGCATAAAAGGAATACAAGAGTAGGCATGACTGGGTAGGAAAGGTTAACCACAGGAAATTGTGCAAGGGATCAAAATTTAGTCATACTAACCAATGCTATATGCACAAACCAGAATCCGTCATAGAAAATCAGACCCATAAAATCCTCTTGGATTTTGAGATACAAATGAATCACCTAATCCCTGCTAGAAAGCCAGGCCTTTTCTTAATTAACTGAAAGAAAATAACTTGTTATCAAGTGTATTTCGCTGTTCCAATGAACCACAGAATGAAGGAAAGAAAGCAAAAGATGGACAAATTATTGGACTTTGCTAGAGAGCTGAGAACAAAATGACTGAGATAGCAGCGGTAGTTGGTGCACTAGGAACAGTCTCCAAAAGCTTGCATAAAAGTCTGGAGGAATCGGACATCAGAGGAAGAACATATAGACCACAACAATGTTAAGATCAGCTTGAATATTCAGAAGAGTACAGAAGACCTGAAGAGACTTGCTGTCACAGTCTCCTGTGAAAGACCACTAATTAAGAACCCAGTCGGCTAGGGCTGTAGAATACACCAACTGCATCTCTGCAAAGGGGTAAGACTCCCCCCAATGAGTGTCGTGGATATAACAATCTGATGGTGAGGTTCCAGTAATGCTGGAGCTTTGGGGAATGCTGAGTACTCCTTTATTGCTATCGTTCCTAGGTCCACTTTGGGCCGGAGTGGTAGCTCCTGATAGAGTCCTGTCTATGGGTCAAATAGAACTAAACTATGTGCTAATGCTAAACTAAATTGTTTGAAATAGAACTGTTTTGACATTAAACTGTATGTAAATAAATGACTGGTGTTTAAATGAATTATTAGTCATACGTATCAATACTTGGAATCATTTAAGTTTGTTGACTAAACTGAATAGTTTGAAATAGAACTGTTTATATGTATAAAAATGGATTTGGCATTAAATAACCTACAATGGTTGATATGCCATAAAACTAAACCAAACCACTAATTAAAACTAATGTGAACAACTTGCAAGAGAGCAGCATGAAAAGGCGAATTATTTGAGGTTGGTTAATAATTTTGCTCTGTTAAGTATTAAGTAGGAATAAAAAACGAAAACAAAAAAAAAACCCAACAACTTTTGGACCTTAACTTTATTGAACAGCATGGTCACCTCATCACAGTGCACTAGTTGGAATGCTACTGAGTAGTTCAATCCTTACTAGGTGCACCATACTTGTGATCTTGTGCCAGATCCAAGAAATGTTTAGAAAATAACTATAAAGAACTAGTATTTTATTCGCGTATCTTCTACCATATTTCTGGTAGAGTCGTAATACCGTTTGCCGAGGTATCTTTTAAACAGTTCGCTTAGTTGAAAACGGTACATGTTTGATTCAATCAGAAGTTTCTTTTCAATTCCACGATATAGTCAAGTTATATTTTTTACCTTTTGTAAAATAAAAAATGCGATATTCTTAAAAAAAAAAAAAAAAAAAGAAAAAAAAAACTTGCTTACGTTCTACCATCTTTAATGTTAAAATCACCCCCCCCCCCAAAAGACAATTAGTCGTGTCTAATACGCATCCAAAACTTTCGGAAATTCTGGAGACCCCCCCCCCTAAAAACAAACATTTGTGTATAACACGTATTGACTTTTTGGAATTTGAAGCAGCTAAATATAAGGTAAATTTAACATTTGTCCAATTTTTTATCTGGTTTGTATCGACTAAAAAATAATTTATATAGTTTATATGTTTTGAAACAATTCACACAGAATTTAGAGCGCAAGCAAGGACATGTTTACATGAAAATATAACAAACTTTCGGCGAAAATAAGTTCATAATAGAAGACATAAATTATTAACAAACACACATTCCAATGGCTATTTTTTTATAGGGGTAAAAAAAAGTGTTTATTCAACATTAATTTGTTCGTGCCATAAAAATATCTTACTTTTGGTCATAGCATCCTGAATACAGCGACGCACAGGTTCGAAAATAAATAAATAAAAGTTAATATTTAGTTTTCGTGTATGATATATGCACCTTCAGATTCATTGGCTTAGTAGTAGAGTGTTCGCCAATACCCCGGGAGATCGGGGTTCAATCTCAGGTCGTGTTATACCAAAGACTCAAAAAGTGGTACTTGATACCTCCTTGCTTAACACTCAGCATTATAAGGTACGTATCAAGAGTAAAGTGAAGCAATCCATGGAAAGGAGTAGCACCCCCCAATTATGACATTAAAAAAACAACATGGAGATATCGAAGTTCTTACAATAGAGTTACATGTAAATATTTCGAATACCATCTAACAAAAACAACATTTTTGGCCAGTCTTATTTATTTCAATGGGAAATAGTAAAAGTAATTGTGGAGAGAGAGAGAGAGAGAGAGAGAAATACTACCATCCTGCCATTCCTCTGAATGGTGTGAAAATGTCAGGTCTTTCCAAGGTTAGAAATAGAATACCTTAGGCTAGTTTAATAAACATTCCTTCCTTTTTTTTCTGTTCAACGATTTCCTGATTTTCTCCAGAAAAGGGTCTCAAAATATTTATTTACTTGTTGATTTGGGATAATTAAGTTTAGGGAAGCTTTCATCAAATGTGAGCAACAAAAAACAAAAACAAAAAACAAACAAACAAACAAAACAACAACAAAAAAAGGGTCTGACCTATTTCTGATCAAACAGGTCTTCAAAACTGACATTTGGAAAGATTTTCATTTTTTGTATATATGTATGGTCATCCTTCATAGAAAGCAAGCAAGCAAGCAAGGAAGGAAGGAACCCCCCTCCTACAAAAAAACAAAACCAACAACCAAAAATAATTAAAATTCAACGCTAAAAACATTTTTAATCAGTAAAACTTTTATAGTGGTCGATGCATGAAAATGCAGAGCAATTTATTTACTAAGCTTCTAGCTTAGGTGAGGCACAAGGCCATATGAAAAGGCAGAGCAATATCACAATATATTTCAAGTATAAAATGAGATAATGAAACAAGATAAAATTCATAACTCAATTTTTATCTTCTTTTATTATCTATATATATATATATATATATATATATATATATATATATAGCATTTCGCAGTTGTTTTTTGAAAGAAAACAGCAGCCTCTCATAGCTTCCCTGTTGACTTTATTTTCTTTTCAGATTATTGCAGGGAGATAGTTAACATTTTGACATATTTAATATAATATTGGGCACATAAGGTCTTTTGTGTGAAGTCATTATGATACGAAGTCTTCCAAGGTTGTTCAAGTAAGATAGAGAAAGGAGTTCAATTTCAAGACATTTCCAAGCAGGAATCAAATTTTCAAGTTGGTCAAGAACTTTGTAACTCATAGCACTTGGGAAGATCATCACAATCTGGACCTCCGATAACAAACTGAATACTCAAAAGTGTCATTAGGATTCAAAAAGTAGTCGGCCAGAGTCCGTCTAGGTTTTTGCGCCACATTTCTGATTAAGGATCTCAAACTATCACTACCGGAGCCAGATCAAGCACCTACTGACCCAAGCTGATATGGAAAAGAGTGTAGTCATGTGCCAGTGGTTTTTATAAAAACAAAAATGACGAGGAATTCTCGAATGATGTCAGGTTTTCTGATGAAGCCCACTTCCTCTTGAATTGTCATGTTAACTCCAAGAACTGGGTATTTGGGGGAAAAACGAGAACCCTTACAGTTGTTGGACACCCTCTGCATTCAAAAAGTGCGTGGCATAGGTCACCATTTCGAAGCATGGCACCACTGGACCATTTTAAAGGTGATCAAGGCAACACAGTGACAAAAGAGCGTTACATTCCAGTGCTTGAGCAGTTTTGGAGAGAGCTCGAGGGGTGTGCGAACCTTGATGAGGAAGAACAGTGGTATCAGCAGGATGGTGCTACTTCTCACATTGCTCATATTATTATGGCATGGGTCCATGAAAAGTTTTGGGGGAGCGTCTCATCAGTCGGAAAGCTGAAGTGGAATGGTCACCTTACTGACCCGACTTGAAGACTCCCAGATTTCTTCCTCTGAGACTTCCTCGAGGACAATATCTACCAGGGAAACCCTTGCACCATTGAAAGCCAGCATTACCGAGAAGATTCAAGCGATCATCCTGGAGGAATATACAAGTATTATCAATAACTTTTCAGGCTGAATCCAACAGTACCTTCAAGTGAACAGCGGGCATCTGGAACATGTAATCTAGAGCTCTTTCATATATTTTTGGTTCAAGTTTGAGACAAATGGTTTAAAATCCTAAAATGTCATTCTTTTATCTTTTAATGGGTGTAATTTCTATTACTATAGTCAAAAAGTAAAGTTGGCAACCATAGTCAAGGCTCCCTTTTCAATAGCTACTACAGGGGAGGGCGCTACTCCTTTCCCTAGATTGTTCCATTTTACCCTTGATACGTACCTTATATTGCTGAGTGTTAAGCAAGGAAGCATCAAATACCCCTTTTTAAGTCTTTGGTATGACGCGACCTGGCATTGAACCCATGTCTCCCGGACCATTTGCGAACACACTACCCACTAGGCCAATGAGCCGGTAGTTCTATTACTATAGTGGTCCTTTATTTGTTTCCAATCATTTTTCCCCCAAATTGTGAAACACACACATTTTATATATAGCTTGGTTTCTTTGCTTAATTGCATATCAACCTTCGTGGGTTATTTAATGCCAAAGACATCTTTGTTGGGGGATAAGAAGGTTCATACATTTCTTAAGGTTCGAAAGTGAACGTAATACCGCAACCGGAGTTCGAACTGGCTTACTATCTTGGCACAACCAAGCACATTAACAACTACACCACAAGAACTCACCATGTAGAAGAGCTATCCAAGACGTAATGGTTGGTAGATGTTGAGTATCTTGGAAAAAAAAGATTATACGATAATTCATTTGTTTATGTTTAGCACTTATTTATTTTACAACAGAATCGGTGAGAAATATTTATGCACCAACATCGACTTAACTCGCAGTTGGCTCTGGTGTTTTCGTTTACTGTGTCCCCACCATCCCAAAATAAAGTAGTTCTACCGAAATTAGGGCACCTGTTTGGCTCACAGCCGGAATGATATTCCCAGCCAACTCTGAGGAATTTTCGTTGCAATATTTAGCAATAAGTTGAAACAAGGGAGTAAAAAATAAATAAATAAATGAATAAATAGTAGCTGATTAAAAAATAGACTTCAACATATTTTGTAGTTTAGTAGTAACTAGTTGTAGAGAGCTTCATTTGGTTTCTTTGTTTCACGGCATATCAATCTTCGTGGGTTATTTAATGCCAAAGCCATCTTTGCAGAAGAACAATAGAAGTACAATTAAGATCACAGTTGAGGGATAACGAGGTTCATGCTTTTCCCAAATGTCTAAGTCCGAAAGTAACTTGAATTCGAACTCGTTTACCACGATGTAGTGGTTCAGCACGTTAGTCACTACACCACAAGGTCTCCAGAGACTGTACTCTGAAATAAAACCCGCAGTTTGTTTTGTCACCGGTTATCTTTTTATGCTTGTCACTGGACTATATGTATATAGACACAGAAAGTGGTACAAGCGTATATCACAATAATACAATGACGTACAGATATCTTACTACCTTATCTAATTTACAAGTTGAAATAGTTATTGATCGGGATAGTCGAATTACGATTTAGGTGTTTAGTTTGATGGCATATCAACCATTGTAGGTCATCTGATGCCAAATTTATTTTCATACATATAAGCAGTTCTGTTTCAAGCTATTCAGTTTTGCGTAATTTAAATGTCAGTTTTGTCAACAAACTTAAATGGTTGTAAGTATTGCTATGCATCACTAAGAATTCATTTAAATATCAGTCGTTTATTTACACACTGTTAAATGCCAAAACAGTTCTGTTTCAAACATTTCAGCACATAGTTTAGTTCTATTTGACGCACAGATAAGACCTTATCAGGTACTACCACTCCGGATCAGAGTGGACCTGGGAGCAATGGCAATAAAAGGATACTAAGGATTCCTCAAAGTTCAAGCATTACTGGAGCCTCACCATCAGATTGTTTAATGTCATATCCAGGAAACTCGTTGGGAGGGGGCTTAGCCCTATTCAAAGATGCAATCGGTGTATTCTGCAGCCCCAGAAATTTAGGAAGTAAAGACAGCTATCACCTATCAAAATGTGACAATCATCAAACATAAGAGTGTCTTGGTTATGATACTAAACTGCATCTGATGGTAAGACTCCTGTTTTGGAGTTTGGGGAAACGTAGAGAACCCCTTGATTACCATTACTCTCAGGTCCACTCCGACCCAGTGTGGTATTACCTGTTAGGGTTCGATCTCTGGGTTTAAATAGAACGGTTCAGTTACTTACTAAGGATTATTATTATTATTATTAGCTATTTGAAACCAAACAGCTGTATACAAGTTGTTCATATTAGATAGGAATAAATGATAAATAGAATGACTAATGTTAAAATACTTGAAACCAATTACCTATGTGCAAACAAATATTAAATAGAATTATTAATATTAGATAATTATACTTGAAACCATTTAAATGTGTACAAACAAATGAGCTTTGACCCATTTTAAAAAAGGAAGTTACCAACAAAGTCTTTACTATCTAAACAGGATTTGACATTGAATAACCATCAGGGGTTGATATGCCATTAAACCAAACAACCAAACCACGTAAGACAAAATTAAATGAATAAAAAATTACTGAAACAACCGAGTCTTAAGGGTAGTTCAGGGTATGTAATAGTAATAGTTAATGGGCCAGATTAACAGGCCATTGTTAAGGAGTTGAATTCTCACAGGATACCTGTAGTAGTTTAGAAATTATAAAAAATAAAATAAGCAACAATAAAAATGTTCCGTTTTTCCCCATCATGCAAGGGATTTTGGTCATGTTACCTTTAGATTCCAAGTTCCCAGTAAAAGGCCATGCTATTACCCTCTCCACTCTTCCTTTATTAACGCTAGCTACGCTCGAAGGAGGACACTTTTCTCAGCAGCTCCTTGAACCCGGAGATATCAAAGTACCTCACAAAAACCCCCCACTTCAGTGATATGATGACTTGGCCCGGCGCTTGTATCTAAATTATCCTCACCCTTCTCAGATCGAGGAACTGAGCAATAAGGATTTTCTTCAAAAGAATAGAAAATTAGACCACTACGTGAAAAGAAAGGGTGTGTTAGATTTGCTATTTTATGAATTTTTTTTTCATTTCACTTACACGTGAAAACACACACAATATTTTACTGTTGTGCAAAACTAAGCTAAGCTTCATAAATGACTTGGTTTCGGTTTCTTTGTTTAATGGCATATCAACCTTTGTAGGTTATTTAATGCCAAATCTGTTCTCCTAGAAGAACAGTAGTGGTACTATTTAACCCATAGCTGGGAGGATAAGGGGGTTCATACCTTTCCCAAGGGTATTTGCCCGAAAGTGAACGTAATAGCGCGACTGGAGTACGAACTCGCGTACTACGATTCCGCAGTCCATCGCTTTAACCATTACACCACGAGGACACCCCCCATAAATGACTTAAGACTAATATTGAAAAGCAAAGATGAAACATTAAAATTTTTTTTAAACAAACAAAACAAACATGTGTTTGCTCTGTTGTATTTTGTGAAAATGAGGCGGAGGAAAGGAAATAATGTCTGCCATGAAAAATCATTTGAGAAATGTTTGTGACAGTGGAAAATGTAATCAATCAAAAAGTGAGGCTTTGAGAGCCTTATATAACAATACTGCTCTAGGCTAAGTGGATTGATGGTAGAAAAGAGTTTCCAGTAAGTCGAGAAGAGACTAGGAAAAAGAGAACTGTAAGTGAAGATTTATTTGTCATTCATTTCGCACAAGAGTCATGTAAATTACACACTTAAAGCCTAAGAAGTATATATATATATATATATATATATATATATATATATATATATATATATATATATATATATATTTTTTTTTTTTTTTTTTTTTTTTTAGGTAGAAAATAATTCCACCTTCCAGGTAAAAAGATTCCTTTACTTTTTCATTAATAATCGCCAAAGGTTTGTATTAATCGTGATAAAGTACAATGTGCAAGAATTGATATATTTGCTGAAACAAATAGACGTTTGAGAAATAAAATTATAAGAGACAAACTTTGGCGGTTAATAAATAAGAGTTTATAAGATAGAAATAATGGTTTGGTTTGGTGGCATATCAACCGCTGTTCAATTCTGTTATATAACAACAGAATCACATATATATGTGATTGTAAACACATTTTGTAGATACACGTTGTTAAATAATCAAACAATTCTATTTCTAACAATTCAGTTTAGCATGTCAGCAAAGTTAAATGGTTCCAAGTATTGATATGTATCATTAACAATTCAATTAAACCTCAGTCATTTTTTATACAGATAAATGATCAAAAAGTTCCATTTCTAACAATTCAATTTAGCCCAAGTCATTTATTTGCTCTCAATTTAAATATCAAACAGTACTATTTGATCCAGAAATAGGACCCTTTCAGGTGCTACCATTCCGTGCCAGAGTGAACCTGGGCGCGATGGTAATAAAGGAGTATCCCGCATTCCCCAAAGCTCCAGCATTACTAGAGCCTCACCATCAGATTGTTTAGAGTCATATCCAAGACACTTGTTGGGGAGAGGTTTTAGCCCTCAGCAGAGATGCAGAGTATTCTACAGCCCCAACCAACTGGGCTAAAGATAGATATAAGAAAAATATATAAAAAGATAAATAATTAGCGACCACCCTCACAAAAACAAACACAAAAACAAATGCACACAAAAAAAACAAAACAAAAAACAAAAAACAAAAACAAATACATAAAATGAACATAAGCGTAAAAAATAAATAAATAAATAAAAAAAATAAAAAAACAGTGAAGAGAGTGAAGATTTAAAAAAAATTCCAATGAAAAATAGTTTCCGACCGAATAGTCTATTGAGAATACAGACGTTGCATAATTAGACAAAATTGGCCATTAGCATTGCCTAATTGACAAACTTCAATAATTACCCCTCCCCACAAACACACACTAAAAATGCGAAGATTATAACAGATTATCTAAGTAAGTACAGTCGGCGACTGTAGTCGAGATTGACCCGAAGGCTCCCTTTTCAATAGCTACTACACCGAGGAGTAGGGGAGCTACTCCATTCCCTAGATTGCCCTACTTTTCTCTTAATACGTACCTTATAATGCTGCGTGTTAAGCAAGTACCATTTTTTAAAGTCTTTGGTACTACTCGATCTGGGATTGAACCCCGGTCTCGCGGGCTATTGGCGAACCTTTTCGGAAGTTTCTCGATGTTAAACCAAACTGAAACCTACATCATGGTTACATAGCTATCGATCATAACAAGTTTGAATATAACACTGTTTTTATAATCATGAACTCAAGAAAAGATTCCAGTTTGTGGTTAGAAAATTTAGTCATGTTCCCAAATTCGATTCCTCCAGTCTAGAAAAATAACTCTAGTCAATGTTCAGTCAACTGGTGCATCTTCCCCGTGATTTGTTTACTTCCCGTTTTATTTATTACGTTGGTTTATTTGGGAAGTAAAAGTTTCACCGGTCGTGTGACATAAATAAACAGATGAAACAACGTACTAAATTAATTTCAGATGACTACGAGCAAAATTTCGATTAAGAATTAAGTGAAATAAAATCAGATTATATCAAAATCGAAAAAAAAAAAAAAAAAAAAAAAAAAAAAGTTTTATATGGACACATATTTACCAACCCCTCCGCTCGGGCAGAATATGATACAAGGTTAATTTTTAAGCGGAGTTTAACAGGTTTGAATTCAGAGTTTTCCTTCTCCTAGACTAGTTGCCTCACCAAGGCTGAAGAACCCAGTCTGCCCTACTATTTACCCATAGCTGGAGGGAGAATAATTATATTGAGAATCTTAAATGCCATAAGCGATTAGTTTTTAAACAGATCTACTGGACCGATAGATGTAACCCTTCTTGGTACAACCACTCGAGGTGAGAGTGGACCTGGCAGTAAAAACAATGGAAAGGTACTCCACACTCCCCCGGATCTATACAACTGGAACCTCACTACTAGATAGAAATGATTTGGTTTTATGGCATACCAACCAGTGTTGGTTATTCAATACCAAATCCTGTTTTACATATACATTAAATATATGATTTGTAAATACATTTTGTAGATGCACACAGGTAAATAATCAAACAATTCTATATGTTAAATGGTTCCAAGTATTCCTATATATCACTAAAAATTCAATTAAACACGAGTTGTTTGTTTATATACAGTTAAATGATCAAACAGTTCTATTTCTAACAATTCAATGTAGCATAAGTCATTTGTTGTCACAGTTTAAATGTCAAACGGTACTATTTGACACATAGATAGGACCCTTTCAGGTGTTAACATCCCGGGTAAGAGTGGACCAGGGAGTGATGGCAATGAAGACGTATCAGCATTTCCCAAAGCTCCAGCATTACTGGAGCCTCAACATCAGATTTGTTTAGTGTCATATACAGGACACTAGTTGGAGGAGGTCTTGCCCCCCAACAGAAATGCAGTTGGTGTATTCTACAGTCCCAGCCGACTCGGCGACACTAGATGTAGTTTAGTGTGATACGTAGAACACTCCTTTTTCTGCAGGGGTTACAGTCAGCGTATTCTACAGCCCCTTCAACAATGTGGAATATATAGATAAAAGTTTGATCAGTGGAGGCTTTAAGTACGAAAATGGCAAGTATTCATCTGAAAGCATTTTTTTTTTTTTTTTGGTTTACAAAAACATGCTCAATGGCATATCAACCTCCCTGGATTGATCAATGCCAAACCCATCCTTGTAGAATAAAAGCAGTAGTACTATTAAACCCATTGCTGGGGAAATAAGAAGATTATTACACCTTCCCAGGTGTAATAATCAGAAAGTGAGCGTGATAACGTGACTGGAGTTCGAACTCATTCACCGATATCGCAGTCAAGTACAATAGCCATTACACCGGGGGACTTCCTCTACCTAAACTTAGACGTTAGGTGTACTTCAGACGTATCTGTGAAATGAACCACTAAAAGCGATTTTAACAAATGCATAATAAAGTATTGACTGCTTTTGGTAGTTTAACGATATGGAAATCTGATTTGAGAAAATCAAACGGGATTTCTTCGAATCTGTACTATTGTATAGTTGCACCATTTAGACTTTAACAAAGTTTGGAGAAGAAGTTCAGTTGGAAGTCCATAAGGATGCTGCGTACTTTTTTTTTTTGTAAGAAAAAAATCCTGGAAGTAGCACTCAACGGTTACTTACTTGGATGATTTGTAAGATGGAGGTAAATAGAACAAGACATAAGGCACTGCTGGAGAAGTAAATACGAACTCCGATGGACACATCTGTCAACCGACCAGCAAAAAACTTACATTCATCAGCTCTTTTTGGACACTGAGTTCGAGAGAGAGAGAGAGAGAGAGAGAGAGATGCTGTTAGCACGACTTGATGATTATGGTGATATGCTTATTCGGAGGAGAACAACTCGTATTACATGCGATATAAGTAATATTAGAAGTTTCCGACAATATATTAAGTTCTACTAAAAGGTTCGGAGAATTTGTACAAAAAGCGCAAGACGGATATAATGCGGGGATTTGTAGCTACCTCCAATGTTTAAACTGCAGGTATGGAATTATTTTGAAAGAGTTAGTGGTGATAAAGTGGGAGAAAAAAATTCTTTTTGTTTCAAGTTCCGGATTCCTTGAACATGATGCCCTCCCACCTGTTTTTATATCTTGAATAAGATTAGAGGATAAAATAGAAAGACTATTGTTATTATTAGTGTATAAGATGCACTATTTTTCCAGTTCTTTTGGCCTGAATGTTAGCGCTGGGTATGATACACGAGAAATATATGTGTTTTAACGACCACATCGGCATAACAGATGGTCTTGTTAAGGCTTCTTGAGGTAAAGGGATGAGAGTTCGAGTCTAACCTAGCCAAGAATTTTTTTAACGCACTCTTCACTGCGAGCCGTAGACGGACTGTTTGAGTGGCTACAACAAGCAACAACTAAAATTCTTGAAAGAAAATATTTCTAAGATATTGCTAAAATAAAACCAAATCTGACAAAAATGATTTATTAGTTACAGGTAAAATTACTATAATTATTTGTGTATAAGACGTGCTATTTTTCCAGATTTTTCAGCCAAAAAGTTAGGGTGCGTATTATACATGAGAATTGCATGATTAACGTTATTTACAGCTATATGCCTCACCATATTTGGGACAAGACAACAGAAAGCTATATCTATAGTCCAAACTAATGTTTTCCATCGTTACAGAATGCGTTCGTTTATGATTTTGTTTCCCCAAATGTCAGCTTATTTTTGCTTTAAGCTTTCTGTATTTTTGTGAACATGTTTGTGTTTGCGCTGAATTTAAACCAATTGTACCCCACTTAAAAAAAACGAACAAGTGTCACACCCTGCCTCCATTGAAGGGAATAGGTAATATCTCCGGGTTCTTGGAGCTGCTGAGAAAAAGTGTCCTTCTTAAAACGGTAAGAGGAGAGAGAAAGAAGAGAAAAGTAAGGTCCTTGAAATTTGAAATTCAGGAAACCAAAATACCTTGCAGGATTGGAAACATGTAAATTTATATTCTTTACTTTTGTCATTTTAAATAATTTACTTTTTGAAAAAAAATTATTCTAGTTATTTTATTATTTTTCTATGCCATCACATATCCCTTCTCCATAGCCAGAACCCACAAAAGGTTTTTTTATTATACAGATTCGACATGAAACTCCGAAACTAAACGACAATGATTCCTCCTTATGCGTAGTTCCAGTTACATGAAACCGAATTTTCAAAGAAATATTTCAAAACATTTTCTTAACCAAATCTCAAGAAAACTTATAAGCTGGCAATTCGGATATGCCACAGAAAAGTCGTAAAGAGCTTCCTTTAAGTGAAAAGGTAAAAGCTCCTGACTGAATAAACAGAAAAAAAAAAAAAAAGATATATTGAGATAAAGATGAATCATCTATCCGCTGTATAACTTTTTACTCCGTACAAATATGCCGTAATTACTTTTATATAAGACGTATTATTCCTCGAGATTTTTAAACTAAAAAGTTAGAAGTGCGCATTATACGCAAGAACTAAATATTATTGCGTCACCATATTCGAGACGGCATGACTGAAACTAAGTTACCAGTCCTTAAATCCATCCTTGTCACAGACTATTTGAGCAAGATGGGTATCAAGACAGTTCCTCGGCCTCCTTATAGTCCAGACCTTGCCCCCTGAGACTTTTGCTTATTCCCTAAGCTCAGAGGCTGTAGTTATGAGAGAATTGAGGAGATGAAAGAGGCTGTGACGAAGGTCATTGACTCGCTCACACGAGAGGACTTCCATGGGGCCTTGCAGAAGTTGTTGGAACGGTACAACAAGTGCAGCCGGAGGAGATTACTTCGAAGGGGACTAGAGTTTCATGTGTGTACTATTAATAAAAGTGCCCATACGATAAAAGTCTGGAAACTTATTTAATGAGCCTTGTATTTTTATGATCCAAACAAAACTCATGTGTAACAATCACCTCTGTTTTATACCACAACAGAGAAATGGCCACTAGAAGGTGTGTTTGTTTATAATTTGTTTCTTCTCTAGTGAACTTATTTTGGCCGAAAGTTTGTTACATTTTTCTGTTAACATCTTTGGCCTTAATACAGTGTAAATTTTTCTTTTATTTCGAAACGTTATACGAACTATATAAGTAAAGTTGGCGACTTTAGTAGAGGGCGATCCGAAGGCTTCCTTTTCAACAGCTACTACACCGAGGTGTAGAGGAGGGCGCAACTCCTTCCCTTGGATTGCCCCACTTTACCCTTGATACGTACCTTATAATGCTGAGTATTAAGCAAGGAGGTATCAATAACCATTTTTTTAAAGTCTTTGGTATGATGCGACTTAGGACTGAACCCCGGTCTTCCGGGCCACATTTTTAGTCGATACAAACCGGAAAAAGTTAAAAATGTTAAGTCTGTTACAAATTTAAAAAAAAGTCAATGTGTATTATACACGAGAGATTTCTTCTCAGAATTTCGTTGACGAAAGTTCGGAGTGGATATTATATGCGATTAGTTACGGTGTTTTTGTTCATTGGTTTTAACATTAAAAATGAAAGAACGTGTTTCAAAGTGTTTTTTATCGTATGGCGATTGCGAAAATATCAGGCTGTTAATTGTAATTTATGTTTGCATTTTGAATAACTTTAAAATTCTATTTTAAAGTTATTTTACTCTTCAAGTATCTAAGATACTAAGTACTATGACAGGAAATGATGCAAGATGGCGGTTTATATATATTAGATTCATGAAACCAAAAGATTACAGACAAACTTCCATGGCATTAAATATATAAATCTAATATATTATTTATTTAGTTATTATTATAGCTCTATCTCAGATATTGAGCACTTTTCAAATTATATCGACCTTGGCTCGCCACAAACCCACAAAGTGAATTAGTGACAACCAACACTGTTGAAATATATATATATATATATATATATATATATATATATATATATATATATATATATATATATATATATATCCCATCGACCAGAGTTCTATTCTGTATGAAACTGTATTTTACTTCGTGTTAATGCTTTAGGCATTAATCTATTATACCCCTAGCTAAAGGTAAATAATAGGGCAGATTGGGTTCTTTAACGTTGAGGTGTCACCGGTCTAAGAGAAGGAAAACTCTGAATTCAAACCAGTTTTACTTTGCCTAAAAATTGACCCTGTGCCACATCCTACACGTGGCAGAGGTGTTGGGTAAATACAGAGACACACACAGAAACGTGTATATATCAGAACTCATTTGATAATTAACAAAGTGAAATGCAGAATTTCTGCGTATATCCTTTTAGTACAACTTTTGTGTGTCAATCATCGTTTTAGATGACATCTAAAGCTGATTATACATGTAACTCAGAAAAAAAATGTCGCATCAGAGATCTGTTCCAGAGCAATGCATTTAAATATACGCAAGAAATTTTCAGGTCAATTCCAATTGAATGATAATTTTCGTTGAGCATTTAGTGTTTAACGACATTTTTTCATCGTCTAAATTCTCGATGAAACGGAGATAACTATGAATCATTCAAAATAGAGAGAATGAAATGAAATATAAAAAAAATTGGGCGGATGTGAAAGAATTCTGTAGTGTATCGTTACAATTAAGGATGAGAACAAGCAATTTATCTCGTAAAGTGAAAGGGTAAGACACAAACCTAGTCGGTATGTCAATCAGTGTTTTGTGGCTACAAATAAGATTAAAAAAAAAAAAAATGAATATATATAAAAAAAAAAAAAACGGAAGCTGCACGACTTTTTCTATAATAGAAAAAGAAATAGCTATTTCCTTTGTGGCCCAAAGGCTGTTATTTTTATCATTTGAGAGTGAGTGTTGGGTCGTCTGACTTTTCTTGAGGCAGAGAATACGTTAGAACAGCCATCGCTGTTCCTCTCCCCTTACATTGAAAGATCAGGAAGGAAGATTTTGTTACCCGCCT
>OY757906.1:119373871-119621371 GCA_963585895.1 Sepioteuthis lessoniana
ACTGATGAATATAGGTTTTTGCTAGTCGGCTAATACTGGTGTGCCCATGTGTGAGAGGCTACAGGAGAACGTCGCTTATGAGTTCGTCGCTGCATTTCCATCTATGCCCAACATGTCTTGGCCATCTTACTTGGATGGTTTGAGAGAAGAAAGGCAAGTGGTCTCATAGCTGCTGTTTTATAGGGCATTGCTTCTAGGATTTATTTAAAACAGCACGCAGCGTTCTTGTGTAGTTACCATCTCGATTTTTCTCCAAACGTTTTGATAAAATCCAGATGGTTCTGCCATGCAATAGTACTGGCACATCTATAGCCTGGAAGAATAACTGTTTAATTTTATCAGGGGGATCCGATTTCCATACGACCGTGAACCTGTCAATATCAGTTCATGCTTTATGAGTATATTGACATGGCTTTCAGTTGATGTGTTATTGCTTTGTTGGTATGTGAATATATATATATATATATATATATATATATATATATATATATATATATATATATATATATATATATATATGTCTCTGTGTGTGTGAGATAGATAGATAGAGAGAGAGTGAGAGAGAAATGTAATTGCAGAAATAGTATTAGATGCCCTTTGAAGGTGCCCGTGGTGAAATGGTTATTGTTTTTTGGAGGTGCCCGTGGTGTAATGGTTATCTTCGTAGGAAATGGACACGGCGACACGAGTTCAAATCCTGGACGAGACTGATTGCATTTCACATAGCACTAATACCCTTGGGAAAGGTATGAATCCAATTATTCTCCCTTCAGCTGTGGGTAAATAGTAGGACAGACTGAGTTCTTCAGCCCTGGTAAGGCAACTAGTCTAGAAGAAGGAAAACTGAATTCAAACCTGTTAAACTCCGCTTAAAAATTGACGTTGTGTTATATCCTGCCCGAGCGGAGGGGTTGGTAAATATGGATGCCCTTCGAAGGGTAATTGCTTGATGATTGATGTGATATATACGGCCACAATAAAAAAGGAAGTTAACTATAATGAAAAGATGTACATCGGTTGGTTTCTTTGTTTAATGGCATATCAACTTTCGTAGATTATTTAATACCAAAGCCATCCTTCTTGGAAAGATAGTATTTAACCCATATCTGGAGAGGATAAGGGGTTTCATACCTTTCCCAAGGGTACGTGTCAAAAATTGACCGTAAGAATGCAAGTGGAGTTCGAACACGCTTACTACGAAGTCACAGTCCAGAACATTAACCGTTACACCAGGGGGACTCCCCTTCACCATTCGATATTCATCCATGCCACTGAACTAAATTGGAAAAGTAAATGGAATAGCCATTACCTAAGCTTTAAAACAGAAAATACGCTAAAAGTACTGATGCTTGTAAAGTCGTTAACAATTGCTGTTGATAGCGGCTGGAGGAAAAATTACGCATCAGAGAACATGCTGAAAAGAATAAAAATAGCAAATTGATATATTTTTTCTCGTGTGTGAATCATGTGTTCTAACATCTTACCACGTGACTATACCCCACGCGATTAATTGGCCACTTTTCTCACATTTCCGGCTAAAATTCTCATAATATTCTTTATATTATGGTCAAGAAATATGACTGAAAATTTTTACCCGTTTTGTTGACCGCCCTGTCGACGAGGGTTAAAATATGCTGATTTTATCCCTTGGAGCGGAGTAAGATCCCCCCCAAAAGGAGGGGGTGTCCTGAGTTTGACACTAAACTACGTCTGATGGCGAGGCACCACTTCTGGGGCACTTGGAGTATCCCTTTGTTTCCATTTCTTCCTGGTCAACTCTGATTCAGGATAGTAGCACCTATTAAGGTCCCATCTATGGGTCAAATAGACTTGTTTGAAAATTATTCGTTTTCGACTTGACCGTTTGCAAAAAAAGACCTCTTAAGAAACAGCTATACAAAAAAATGTAAGCATGAACGCGATTCACTGATCTCTAGGCATAAAATGACCATACGCAGGTTGACATGCTGTTAAAATCAATCAATTACAGAGTTGATGAAAAAAATAATTTATTTGTTGGCCAGTTTTCGTTTGTAAGGTTACATCAGATGCTACAAATCTATTTTAAAATAATAGCAGAATTTGTTGACGTAAATCGCCATGCAGATGACACTGAACTCATGTAGCTCAGGAGCTTTTAAATAATACAATAGATAATGATTAAATAGAATTATTAGTATCAGATAGCAATACTTGAAATAATTTAAATGTGTGTGAATAGAACTATTCATGTTAGATAGCAATACTTAAAAACATTTAACTGTGTGCAAACAACAAATAGTCGTAAGTGAAACTATTAAACAGTGAGCATAACATAAATAACAATACTTGAAACCATTTAACTATGAACAAATGAATGAGGTCTTACTCGTTTAAAAAATATTACCAACAAACTATTCACTGAAAAATCATATAGGTATAAACAGGATAAGGCATTAGATAACCATTAAAGCTTTTTGCTTAGATGTGGCACAAGGCCATATGAATGGAGCACCCAATGAAACTCGAACTCTCTCATGAAGGTTTGCTAGTCTAGCTTGATTACCATTTTACCACCAGATGGTTTTAAATGAAATAAGTAAATAAAGTTGGCGACCGTAGTCGAGGGCGACCAGAAGGCTCCTTTTTCAATAGCTACTACATCGAGGTGTTGGAGAGGGCGCTACACCTTTCCCTGGATTGCTCCACTTTACCCTCGATACGTACCTTATATTGCTGAGTCTTAAACAAGGAGGTATCAAGTACCATTTTTAAAGTCTTCTGTATAATGTGAACCGGGATTGAACCCAGGTCTCCAGGACCATTGGCGAACACTCTACCCACTAGGCCAATGAGCTTGTATTTAAATGAAATAACCTAAGCTAATCGAAGAAGAAAAATATTGTAGTTGACAACAAATTTTTCGTTTTTCATATTTCTAAACAACACTGTCAAATATCATTAAACTAATAATTTGTCCACGACATTACATTGTATAAATCATCAGATGTGAATATTAGAACTGAATAACCAAAGTGATTATTATAATTTGCTTATGAGGTCCCTATGGAGATGGATTCCTTTCTAAGATGTCTCCCTCCATTTAGAGCCTGGGATTAAAGCAATAGTTTGGAAAAAATAGTTTCTGACACTTTTCATATGGTTTTGAAACCACACATACACACACGTGCTCTTTGGTATAGTACTATAAGAGAATTCTTAAAAGCCAGATTGTTTTATACCATTTACGACACTTCAAAGAAAGAAAAAGAAAAGAGAAAAAAATTTAAAGTGAACTTTACAGAAATTACTTGTATACGCTTTGTCTCGAAGAAAAAAAAAAGTTTTCAATGATATCTTGAGATGTTTGAAATTGCAAAATAAAAAACTGGCCACTTATAAAAATGAAAAATAGTTTTCGGAGTCAGGTGTACATTGAAATTGTACAAGCTTTTCTTTATTATCGATCATTACACGTAGAGGAGTATTTTGTTTTAAGTAATTTTTTTTTTCGGTATCTTCAAGTTGTATCTCTTTTTAAGGTCTTATTTGTCCTAAAAATAAATTGCTCAATAATATAAACATACGAGGATCATTAAATAAGTTTCCAGACTTTTTTCGTATGGGCTCTTTTGTTGATAGTACACACATGAAACTCTAGCCCCCTTTGAAGTAATCTCCTCCGGCTGCAATGCATTTGTTGTACCGTTCCAAAAACTTCTCGAAGGCTCCATGGAAGTCCTCTTGTGTGAGCGCATCAATGACCTTCGTCACAGCCATTTTTTATCTACTCAGTTGTCTCATAACGACAACCTCTGAGCTTAGAGAATAACCAAAAGTCACAGGGAGCAAGGTCTGGACTATAGGGAGGATGAGGAACTGTCTTGATGCCCATCTTGGTCAAATAGTCTGTGACAAGGATGGAGTTGTGGACTGGTGCATTGTCCTCGTGGCCACTGACTCGATTTGAAGAGTGCTGGCCTCTTCGCCAGGAATCTCTTGCTGAACTCCCTTAAAACCCCAACATAGTAACCCCAACCCTAACCTTTTAGCCAATCAACTCTGGTGTATTGACTTCCTTACTCCTCCTACACCTCTCATGATCCATCACAAACTCCCTGCCTTCCTTGAATCCCTTATACCTCTCAAAAACTGATGTCCGATTCATGCAAGATGCCCCAAAAGCAGTCTAAAGCATTCCATACATTTCTGTGGCATTTTTTCCAAGTTCAAAACAGAATTTTATTGCATATCGTTCTTCTAAAGTGTCCTCACGTCCAGAATGCAATTTTGAAATCCACCAGCAGTGACAATCAGGCTTTAGTAGGGTGTATTCCAATTCCTGCAGTAGGTGTTCATTTGAACCTGAAATCATAAAAATTGGTCAGTCATCTCATAAGATGTATAGCAATAACATACTGAATTCTCAAGAGTCTACGACAATTTTAAATGCCTGTACAAAAAAGTCTGGAAATGTATATATAATTAAAAAGTAAAGTTAGCAAACGTAGTCAAGGGCTACTCGAAGGCCCCCTTTTCAATAGCTACTACACGGAGGTGTAGGGGCGACGCTACCCTCCTTGAATTGCTCCACTTCACTCTTGATCACTACCTTATAATTCTGAGTGTTAAGCACCGTTTTTAAGTTAAGTACCATTTTTTGAATCTTTGGTATGACTCAAGCTGGGATTGAACCCCGGTTTCTCAGGCCACTGACGAACACTCTACTCACATTTTCGGACTAATTCTCTTGGAAAAGGTATGAAATCTATTTTTCACCGAGTTATTGGTTAAATAGTAGTACTACTGTCCTCTTACGATGATGGCTTTGGCATTATGTAACTCATTACGGTTGATATGCCATTAAACAAAAGAAACTAATCATAACAAGATTTTTATCTTCATCAATATCTTCAGTTGATTTTTATCAATGTCATGATGGAGGACTATTTCATGAGAAATCCACAAGTCCATGAATTGTCTAGCAAAATATAAAAATAAATTAATCAGTTTGTTTATCGGTACGGATCCGCTGCTTAAGCAGATACCTTCTCCTTTCGTTAGAGACTGTGATTTTTTTTACGGTTATGTTATCTTCCATCCTCTGACAAACCTTATCTGTGCTTGCTTTGGCTTGGCACAGGTATTGACAGTTTTAGGGACTGTAGCGTAGTCACCGATGACAACTATATCGGTAATGGCTAATCGTCGGACGGGGAAAGAGAAACATAAAAACATGATTCATTTCAAGTGTTAAGACATCCGTTTCCTTACTATTTTTGTTCAGTCTCCGAGGCCGTAGAAATAGGTGAGAGCTAGCTTCTTTGTTCAAGGCGGGACTGGATCTTTCCGTATCTTTGATTCATTCCTAGTTCTCTGTTTGTGAAACAATATCCAAACATTTTGTTGGTTTTGCCATTCGTCTAGTAGTGTAGACTTCATTGTTAATTCTCACACCTGACCGTGTTGCCATTTCACATGTAGTACAAAAATCTTTAAAAAATGACAAACAATCAACAAACAGCGTTTGGAAGGAAGAAACAGACAAATACGGAATTCGAACTGCAAACGCAGGAAAGTGAAGTTGCCACTTTAGCATTCTGTGTATGTATGCTCATGGCTTTCGCAAGAACTCAACGAAAATGCTACACAGCTAGCAAATATGCTGACTCATCTCTTCATCGTCTTCATTGTTCTGTGTCTTTGTTCTTTTCCATACCGGCTTCAGACTGTTCTACTCCGGAGTCTCACTCCTAACTGACTGACGTACTTCGTCCTTCCTCCGGTTCGCAGGTTTTCGCAGGCACAGGTCTTTCGCGCCAAAATAGACAAAGAAATGTCTTCTGGACACTCCGGCACCGCTTCAAAGATGCCAGGGATAAGATCCCCTATTTGGCCACCCATCAACGAGTACACACAGAGACCCACACACATAGATCCACCTATATATATATATATATATACATTAAAGCTCATTATCGAGCCACATGTTCAATCAAACGTTTGTCTTCTTGTAACACAGAGAGAAAGAAAGAGAGAGAAAGAGAGAGAGAGAGAGAAAGAGAGAGGGAGGGAGGGAGGGAGCTAGGAGGAAGAGACTGAGAAAAAGAGAGTCAGAGAGTAAACCATCAACTTAAATCAGTTTGGTTTGGTTTGGTTTAGTTTGGTTTTATGGCATTGTGGGTCATTTAATGCCAAATCCATTTTTATACATATAAACAGTTCTCTTTCAAACAATTCAGTTTAGCATAAGTACAGTTTTTTGTTTACATCGTTCAATGTCAGAACAGTTCTATTTAAAAAAATTTAGTTTAGCATATGTACACAGTCTAAATGTCAAAAACAGTTCTATTTCAAGCATTTCAGTTTAGCAAAAGTACACAGTTCAAATGTCAAACAGTTCTATTTGACCCTTAGATAGGACCCTATCAGGTGCTACCACTCCAGGCCACAGTGAACCTGGGAGCAATGGTAATAAAGAGGTACACCGCATTCCCCAAACCTCCAGCATTACTGAAGTGTCAGCATCAGATTGTTTAGTGTCATATCCAGGATACTCATGGGGGAGTCTTACCCCTTAGCAGAGATGCAATTGGTGTATTCTTCAGCACCAGCCAATGGGCAAGTCTTAAATTAGGGTTCACAGAACACTCCACCACTACTTACGCCTTGTGTGGGTGACATTGGTATCACTTAGTTGACCAATAACTGGTGACCTCGACATTACTCGAACCGAGGTATTAGATCAAGCATATCTTTTTATGCCTAGCCCACTGGATGAGATGAGGAACTTTGTCAACGCGTCTTTCTTCTGGCGGCTGGCTTTTTATCATAATAACATTTATATTCCCACCCCGGTATCATTCGCTTACCATGTAACAAGGACCCGAGTCTTTGGTTTTGAATTTAGATGTTTTAATTTCCTAAACTGGCGGTCACCAAGTTTGCTATTTTACCCATATCATAAAGAAAAAGTGAATTTACGCTTCCCTTAGGATGATGAAACGCAAACAGCTTCAACTGAAATTTCAATAAATATTTTATAATCATAATGTCACTCGCACTAGAGTAGAGTAGATGTATAAAGAGAGAGAGAGAGAGAGAGAGAGAGAGAGAGAGATTCATATGTTGAAAAGATAATAGGCTCGAATATTGACAAGTAACTGTAGCTGTAAATAATACAGTAAAATATTAGAAGGAAAGTAACAGCTATTGTCTGTTTATTTCTTCATTTATATTTGGGATGACTTTGGCATTAAATAACCAACGAAGGTTGATTTACCATTAAACAAAGAAACCTAACCAAATCACCGTTTATCTTTCACACCTTAAAAGGATCTTGGGTTTGTTTTGTTATTGTTTTGTCTTGTGAAGATTTTTTTCTTTTTTCGTTCGTTCATTTGTTCATTCTTCTTCTTCTTCTTCTTCTTCTTCTTCTTCTTCTTCTTCTTCTTCTTCTTCTTCTTCTAAGCTTCTGTGGTAAATTGAAAACTGTCATAAACGTAGGGCCGAGATTCGTTCTGGAAATTCGTAAAACACGATTATCGATTGGAGAGCTTTTTTTCAGGACTTTTATTAGAATTTCGCATCGATCGATTCCTGACATACGAGTTCTGCGGCAAAAAAAAAAAAAAAAAAAAAAATGTCTCTAGAGATTTAAACCACTTTTTTCTTTTTCTCCTTTTTGCTTTGTTTTATTTTTATTTATTTATTTATTTATTTTTTGCTGTGACACAGAAACAAAAAAATGCATTGCATCTAAAACACATATGTGAGATCTTAAAAAACGTTCCATTGCATTTTGTATATATATATATATATATATATATATATATGTACAAAAAAAATTAAAGAAAGAAAGAGAATATATACAGCATAATTATATATATGTATATATATATATAATTATGCTGTATATATTCTCTTTCTTTCTTTCATTTTTTATATTCTCTTTCTTTCTTTCATTTATATACAAAAAAAATGAAAGAAAGAAAGAGAATATATACAGCATATATATATATATATATATGTATATATAATTATGCTGTATATATTCTCTTTCTTTCTTTCATTTTTTTTGTATATATATATATATATATATATATACAAAATGCAATGGAACGTTTTTTAAGATCTCACATATGTGTTTTAGATGCAATGCATTTTTTTATGTGTCACAGCAAAAAATAAATAAATAAACAAAAATAAAACAAAGCAAAAAGGAGAAAAAGAAAAAAGTGGTTTAAATTTCTGGAGACACACATATATATATATATATATATATATATATATATATATATATATATATATATATATATATATATATATATATATATATATATATATATATATATATATATATATATATATATATATATATATATATATATATATATATATATATATATATATATATATATATATATATATATAATATATATATATATATATATATATATATATATATATATATATATATATATATATATATATATATATATATATATATATATATATATATATATATATATATATATATATATATATATATATATATAATATATATATATATATATATATATATATATATATATATATATATATATATATATATATATATATATATATATATAACGAGCTGCCCGTGGTGTAATGGTTATTGTCGTAGGAAATGGACACGGCAGCACGAGTTCAAATCCTGGACGAAGCTGATAGCATTTGACATAGCACTAATATCCTTTGGAAAGGTATGAATTCAATTATTCTCCCTCCAGCTATGGGTAAATAGTTGGGCAGACTAGGTTCTTCAGCCTTGGTGAGGCAACTAGTCAAGGAGGAGGAAAACTCTGAATTCAAACCTGTTAAACTCTGCTTAAAAATTAACTTTGTTGCATATCCTTCCCGGGCGGAGGGGGGTTTGTAAATATATATATATATATATATATGTGTGTGTGTGTGTATGTGTGTGAGAGAGAGAGAGAGGAATATCAAATCATGATATTTAAATTTCATGTAATGTGCACAATCATCAGACAGGAAAGTGGGAAACTTGGCCGAGCTTTTGTAATATATATATATATATATATGAATGAAAGTCTTTAAAAAAGTTTGATTTTCTTAATATTTGCTTATCCTCTATATACAAAAGTCTCCAGAAATACAGAACAATAGCTTCGCTATCAAATGGGGTTAAATGTCACACTGTGGACACCCATTTTTGTGAGGGGGATTTTACCTCCTACTGAGGGAAACAATCACCGACAGAGCGGCCTATAACTAAGCACACAACCAAAAAGATCTTTTAACAAAAAACTAATTGTCTTCTAAGTCAAAGATACCAGCATTTCATTATTTCTCGAGGAAATACGCTCAAAATGGATATTATTAGGTATTATTTATTGCCAAACTCTGTAATCAAAAATAAAATTATATAATCTCTATAGCCTAAAAAAGTAATATATATATATATCATCATCATGTCGCGCCGCCAGCACGGATATCCCTGACCCTCTCTCGCCACTTCTCCCTATCATTCATCGCCTCCGGCAGGTCTTCAGGGTTACATCCTGTGTCCTCATATAGTTGCTGTATGTAAGTTCGTGCGGGTTGTCCTGCTTTTGCACATCCATAGGTGGGGATCCACCGGAGTACATCGCTTATGAGCTCGTCATTGCTTCTCCAGCAGTGTCCCGCGTGTCTGGTTCGTCTAACTTGTATAGTTTTCGTGATGGGGGGCAAGTGTCCGTATAGTTGGTGTCTCGTGGGGTGTTGTCGCCAGGACTTGTTCAATACTGC
The DNA here is from genome assembly GCA_963585895.1 of Sepioteuthis lessoniana. Taxonomy (NCBI): domain Eukaryota; kingdom Metazoa; phylum Mollusca; class Cephalopoda; order Myopsida; family Loliginidae; genus Sepioteuthis; species Sepioteuthis lessoniana. The sequence continues at coordinate 119,383,646 of OY757906.1, forward strand.
TCTCAACATTCTTGTGTAATTTCCGTCTAGTTTCCTCTCCACCCGCTTAGTTAGCGTCCATGTGGTGCATCCATATAGCAGTATCGACACAACCACTGCTTGGAAGAAACTGCATTTCATTTTATCGGTTAGGTCCGACTTCCATATGATCGAGAGCCTATCGATAGCTGTCCATGCCTTCGTCAGTCGTGTGTCGATGTCTTTTTCGGTTGATGAGACGCTACTTCCTAGGTAGGTGAATTTGTCTACTAGTTTCAGAGAGGCTGCGTCTAGTGTGGCAATGTTGCCCGTTTGGTTGTAACACATATATTCAGTTTTGTTTGCATTGACATGGAGGCCAATGCAAGCTGCGGCTCGTTCCAGACTATGCAGTAGTGTCTCTGCTTGATTAGGCGTATTCGCTAGTAACGCCAAGTCATCAGCGTAGTCGGCGTCCGTGATTGTTTTTGCGGGGTACCTTTTGCTTCTTCTCTTAGTCAACTCGAAGCCATTTTCTCTGATTTTGTCGATCGAAGTCCTAAGCACACAGTCTAGACAGATTATAAAGAGGTACGGGGCTAGTGTGTCTCCTTGTAGTACTCCTGTAACAATGTCGAAGTATTCCGTGTCTCCATCTGGTGAACGTACTTTCACTTTGGTGTTTCTGTAGAGAATCATTATCGCTGCTACGGTTTCTTTTGGTAGGCCGTATGCTAGTAGGATTTGCTCCATCTTCCCTCTGTGTATGGAATCGAAGGCCTTGGTAAAGTCGACAAATAGTAATGTCGCCTGAAGGTTTTTTGCCCGAACGCCTTCAAGGATTCTACGGATGGTCAGTATTTGTGAGGTTGTGGATCTATTTCTCCGGAAGCCATTTTGGTTTTTCCTAAGGATGTTGTCTATTTTGGGTTCTATGCGGTTCCGTAGTAGGGCATTGTAGATTTTGGCTGCTATGGATGTAAGTGTTATCCCTCAGTAGTTCTTGGCTAGTCCGAGGTCGCCTTTTTTAGGGAAAGGAAGGATGCATCCCTTCGTCCATCTTTCTATCCTATTTTGACTATAGACTGCGTTGCATTGCCGGAGCAGTATATCGTCGAATTGTCTAGTCTTCCACACTTCTGGGGGGATCTCGTCTAGCCCTGCAGCTTTCCTATTTTTAATTCTTCTGAGAACTGAGTCGAGTTCTTCTTTGGTGAAAGGACCTAGTTTAACGTCTAATTGCTTACTAATAATTCTGGTGATCGGTTCATCCGTTATTTTCGGCGGGTTTCCTAGTAGATTTTTGAAATGCTGTTCCCACAGTTTTACTCTTTCTTGTTGGCTTGCAGCTTTCAATTTTGCTTTGGCTGTGCTCTTCCTTCTACTTACTTCGTTTATTGTTTGCCAGGCAATCCTGGATTGTCTATCTTCCACCGATTCTCTAATCTTATCTATCTGATTTTGTACGTATTCTGCCTGTTCCTTTAGATATATTCCTGTTAATTGATATTGTGCCTTTTCTAGTTTTCGTGCATTTGTGTTTGTTGGGTTCTTTCGATAGCTTTTGGAGGCAGTTTTCACGAGTGCACGTTTTTCTCTAACCGCTAGCGTTTCCCAAGGGACTCTATATTTAGTTCTAGGTTTTGTTGAAATACACTTTGCTGCTGCCTCAAGGTGTGCTTCTACAAAATTTTCATATTCGTCATTTGGGGTACCTTTTTCTGATAAAATGATATATATATATATATAGAATGATATATATATATATATATATAATCAAACATATATGTTTATATATATAGTAGTTTGTTGGTATGCTTAACTTTATATATATATATATATATAAATTTGACAAAAAATTTCAATTTAGCGTTTCCATAATAAATTTATTTCTGGTCGTTATGACCTTCATCAGATGGAGTTAATACAATGGGGCATCGGCTATTATGTAGACTTCACAACCTCGTTTCCAGCTTGAAAAGACAAAAGTAATTTAAAAAAAATTAACTTTAAAATACATACTAACAATCTACAAATTAACTCCCACATCGAAACACTAATAGATAGCCAAAATATGAATAAAATAAAATAAATTGAAACTAATGAATAGATAGTTACTGAAAAAAATAAAACAGGACCACATCTATATATAAATGTAAACCTCTTTTAGAAAAATAAAAGAAAAAACTTTAAAAAAATGCAAATCGAAAAAAAGATACAAACTTAAAACTAGGCTTAAAAATAAGGAGGAACTAACATAGTAGTATACATCGCCCGGAGAAAAGATAAACAAACGTTAAACAACTAATAAATTTGTAATTAAGATTGCAACTTGATATCAATACATATATTATAAAATAAAGTTTCTTAGACAAAAAAAAAAGAAACAAAAAAAAATAAACAAACAAAAAAAAACAAATTCTATTCAAATAAAATACATTACTCATTACGATCTACTTAACTTGAAAACAAAATGAAAAAGTAACTCACCTTAATAAAGTAAACAAAAAGTTAGTTACGATATATCACATAAAGAAACATTAGTTAACTTAATTCTAATATTGATTATCAAAAACACATGGACAATATCATTAAATATTGAATACAAACATAATTTTCAAAGGCTATCTTTAATTTAATTCTAAGAATTTAGGTTTCCTATTCAAACTATACCTCAACTCACTTGTAACTACTTCTGATATTCACCAGTTTTTCAATAATAAATTGCAATTCAAAGTATTGCAAAGAATTCTTTAAAATAAGATAAAATAAAATAAAATAAAATACACGAATAATTGAATATTAATATATAAAGAGATTTCATCAGGAAATAGATAACTTCTTTTTTTTTTTTTCTAGCCGGAAACGAGGTTGTAAGTCGACATTATAGCCGATGCAGATGGAGTTAATTGTATTAACTCCATCTGATGAAGGTCATAACGAACAGAAATAAATTTATGGAAACACAAAATTGAAGATTTTCCGTCAAATTTATAAAAAATCTTTTCGCTCTGCATGTGATTTTTTAAATCGAAATTTAATTATATATCCGATAGCCGTCGTCATTGAGAACTCAATAGAAATTCCAATAAACCTAAGATTACGACAGATTAAATCTAAACCCTGGACTGTTTTCCACGGATTATACAAACTTACAAACTTATATATATATATATATATATATAGCACCCTCTTCTACACCTTGGTGTAGTAGCTATCGAAAAGGGAGCCTTCGGGTCACCCTCGACTAGGGTCGCCAACTTTACTTACTTTACTTTTATATATATACTAGACTGAGCAAAAAAAAATCCAATCTGGGTCTGTTGCTCGATGAAATTAGAAGAATTAAGTTTTAATGATTAGTTTTAACGTCATTATCAACCTATCTAGCGTTATTTTATGCCTAGAGGTTAGAAAATCGTGTTTATTATACATTTATATTTATGCAATTCCATCTTAAGATGTTTTTGCATGGCTTTATTATATGAAATATTCCTATTCAAGACAAACAATTCGTACACAGTTGTACGGTTTCAAGTTATCCTTTCTAATAGTAATAATATGATCTTAAGAAATTATTTCTACTTAATAAGAGTCATGGCCCAGCGGTTAGAGTGTTCGCCAATGGCCCGGGAGACCTGGGTTCAATCCCAGGTCGAGTCATACCAAAGACTTTAAAAATGGTACTTGATACCACCTTGCTTAACACTCAGCATTATAAGGTACGGTTCAAGGGTAAAGTGGAGCAATCCTGGGAATGGAGTAGCGCCCTCCCCTACACCTTGGTGTAGTAGCTATCGAAAAGGGAGCCTTCGGGTCACCCTCGACTATGGTCGCTAACTTTACTTTATGTCTTCAAAGTTATATGGTTTGATTGGTTGGTTGGTTGTTCGAGTTTCACGGCACATCAACCACTATGGGTTATTCAATACCAAATCCGGTTTACATCTATGAATTATATATGATTTATGACTATTTTTTATATGAACTCACTTTATATGGTTTGAAGTTTTTATTCTTAGTCAACAATTATAGTTTCAACCAACTATTCTTAATCCAAAGAATTTACAGTTATATATATAAAGTACTCCTATCTGATACAAATAATTTGCACACAGTTCTATGGTTTTAATTATTCCTACCAAATACTAATAATTCAAACTCTCTTATTTGGTTTCAATGTAACCTCTTCAATTTAATAATAATCATTTCTTTTCACACTGTTATATTGTTTCGAGTAACTAATGATAAGAATTTTTATTAAACTGTTCTAAGTAAAGTTGGCGACTTTGGTCGAGGGTGACTCGAAGGCTTCCTTTTCAATAGCTACTACACTGAGGTGTAGGGGAGGGTGCTACTCCATTCCTTAGATTACTCCACTTTACCCTTGATCCTTACTTTATAATGCTGAGTGTTAAGCAAGGTAGCATCAAGTACCATTTTTGAGTCTTTGGTATGACTCGACCTGGGATTGAACCCCGGTCTTCTGGAGCACTGGCGAACACTTTACCTATTAGGTCAATGTTGTATCAAGTATTCCAATCAAACATAAATAGTTTACACACAGTTGAATGGTTTTCAGTATTCCTATCTAATACGAATGATTATATAATTTGAAGTAGTTATTTTCATTTGATTATTGGCATTTTTTGTGCACACTTGTATAATTTCAAGTAACTAATGATAATTCTTAGCAAACTATTATAGCTTCCTATAAATATTCTTAATACAAATAATTTACAGTTATATGGTTTTAAGTATTCTTATCTAATACAAATAATTCAGTTATATGGTATTAAGTATTCTTATCTAATACAAATAATTTAGTTATTTGGTATTAAGTATTCTTATCTAATACAAATAATTTAGTTATTTGGTATTAAGTATTCTTATCCAATACAAATAATTTACAGTTATATGGTATTAAGTATTCTTATCTAATACAAATAATTTAGTTATATGGTATTAAGTATTCTTATCCAATACAAATAATTTACAGTTATATGGTTTTAAGTATTCTTATCTAATACAAATAATTTATAGTTATATGGTGTTAAGTATTCTTATCTAATACAAATAATTTACAGTTATATGGTATTAAGTATTCTTATCTAATACAAATAATTTATAGTTATATGGTATTAAGTATTCTTATCCAATACAAATAATTTAGTAATATGGTATTAAGTATTCTTATCTAATACAAATAATTTAGTTATATGGTATTAAGTATTCTTATCTAATACAAATAATTTATAGTTATATGGTATTAAGTATTCTTATCTAATACAAATAATTTACAGTTATATGGTATTAAATATTCTTATCTAATACAAATAATTTACACACAATGAAGTATTCCTGTCTAATACTAATCATTTTAAACAGATATATTTGATCCAATAATTGGACTCTAACAAGTACAACCAAACTAGATCAGAGTGGATCTGGTAGTAATGGCTATGAAGAGATACTCCATACTCCCCATGATCGAGTCCCCATGGGGTATTGACTAACGTGCTGGACAGCGACATCATAGAAAGTGAACTCGAACCTGAGTCGCGCTATTACATTCACTTTCGGACTAATACTGCCAGGAAATGTATGGACTCCTTTCTACTCCCTAGCTATAGATTAAATACTACCTCTTCGAAAAGTATGGATTTGGCATTAAATAAACCTCGAGATTTGATATGCTATTAAACAAACAAAAATCAGAAGCCAAACCACAGTTTCAGAACTGGAGTCTCACCATCACGTGTTGTTTAGTGTCATACCCAGGACACCTTTTTTGTAGAGGGGTCTTATCCCTTAGCAACGAATGCAGTCTGCGTATTTTAAAGCACGCCGACAGGTCGAATCACTTTAAAGAATGCGACAAACCGCACCTGTTTAACGAAATAACTTTAAATAACCTTCCAGGAATGATGGCGTGGTTTCAGTGGACCTGGGAATCATGGAAATAAAGTGGTATTCCACACTCCCCGGAGCTCCAGAACTGGAGCCTCGCCATCGGATCTAGTTTACAATCATATTAAGCACACTATTTTTTATGTAATAACCATCATATATTCCGGTCTTTATAGAATTATTTTAATTAAAAAAAAAATGAATATCAAAGACAGATAAAACAGATCTCCACAGAGAAATAAAAAAAAGTGATCTCAGAGGTCACAATTTGCCTTTAGTTGCTTGAAAGCGAACAAAAGATAGCAGTTCATAACGGTAAATAAAAAAAAGTAAATGACTTATATTTTCTTTTCTCTGTTTAATAAAACATGGGTTCTTATTATATTCCCTATTCAAAATAACTATTTAATTTTGCTTAATTAGATTAACTCCTCATCGATTCTAATTTCTTTCGACCCTAATTGAGCATGCGCAGAAACGAATCCCTTTTTGACAAGCAAACAGGATATGATACCTGAATACTTCATAAAATATTGATGAATAAACTGACAACCGATAATCTCGATCCCTTCCATTAGAAAATAAAGATCAAATTGGGGAAAAAATGGATGGAAAGCCTAACTTTCAAGAGATGACAATAAAAAAGAAAAAAACCCGGAGTTATTTTTATTATTAATATTATTGCGGGGTTTTGTCACCAGTTTTAACTATTGTTTTTTACTGAAGAGACAACAGGTCTCTTCAGCTCTCCAGAACTCTACCCAGTATTTTTATTAATCTCATCTGTGTTGTAGTTTGGACAGACTCGATTCTTCCTCTGATATTGATATGGTGACACACCCCATGGCTTCACTGCATGGACCCTCCACGACACTATAAATAGTGACTGACTCGATAAACGAGTCAAGCGAGTCTCGTCAGTTACTACCATTACTACCTGTATTTCCGTAAATATATACTGCAGTAAACCTTACATCTCTTCGTGTTATTTATTTCTGGCCCTTTAAGATCACAACTGATATCTTGTTCTCGCAGTACCTTTTCCGCGGGTCATTATGAACCGTTGCAAGAACACAAACTACAACTAGTATCATGATCACCTTCATGCTTCACAGCTTTTTCAGCTCTCTGTCAAGGCCTGGGTATCTGTTCTGATTTTTGCCTTCTTTCACTTTCTCTGTATTGACAAGTTCTTTTCTTCTTGTTAATTGATGCGAGTATATCAAAGTCCCAGAGAATTTTAGGGGTCCCTTTTTCTCGGACAGCTTTTGATTTGTGCATATACCATTTGTCAGCATGGTCAAATTTTGATATTTTGCACAATTCCCAGTGGATCATCTTTTCTACCCAGTCATGTTTACTCCTGTATTCCTTTTGCATAAATTTGATGCATTTGTTTATTTTATGATTAATCATTTCATTTCTGTCACCACATAACCGTTATTCTGTTGCTTATTATAAATTTAGTTCTGATATAATTGGTTCTTTAGACATTATTATGTGCTACTCAAGAGACTCGTTTTTTCTTTTCAGGAGTCCCCTTCTTAGCCTTGTCAAGATTATTTCATGAGTCATTTCCTTAGTTTGTCGCTTGAAATATCCATACAGTTATTTTTCTTCCTATTTTTGTTGTCTAGATGTTCTTGCTTGTTGTTTTCTTTTATTAGTATTTTACTCTTAGTGAGTTCCCCCCCCGCAGCTTTAACTGGTGTCTTTTCACTGAATTCTGTGTGACAGCAAGACTCCCCAGATATCCAGGATTCTTCTGAGTATTCTAGCTGATTTTAATCCAATTAATCCAATTAATCTCCCTCCAGCTATGGGTAAATAGTAGGGCAGACTAGGTTCTTCAGCCTTGGTGAGGCAACTAGTCTAGGAGCAGGAAAACTCTGAATTCAAACCTGTTAAACTCCGCTTAAAAATTGACCTTGTTGCATATCCTGTCCGGGCGGAGGGGTTGGTAAATATATATATGTGTGTGTGTGTGTGTGTGTGTGTATCCCAGAAGACTCCCCAGATATCCAGGATTTTTCTGAGTATTCTAGCTGATTTTAACAGTGCTGTGGTCTAGATGGTCTCGATTCTCCCTCTGATCTTCCGTTTCCCCAGTCTCTTTTTCCAGAACTTTTAAGTGGCGTTCCAAGCGCTTTAACTACAATTGTTATAACTGTCACTTTCATATTCCCGGTTTTTTTCAGCTCCTTGGCAAGATCCAACTATTTGTTCATCTTTTCACTTTATTTCAGTCTTTGAATAGTCACATCTACGCAATGCTCAATGCTGGCGAGTATTCTTCTTCCACCTTTTCAGCTATGTCATCTCTTGAATGTATGGCCTTGTACATAGTCATCAGTTTGTTTTGTTTTTTACCTTTGGTACGTTTGTCTGAATTCCTTCTTTGCTCATTTTAAGAATGCTCCAGAGTATCTTACAAATATAACTGCTCAGGTGTTTATTCTTTCGATGAGATTTCTGCTGCAGATCATCGTTTCGAGAAGTTTTCTTGTTCTTTTTAGGTACTCTTATTTTTTTATTTCATCTCTGCTTGTTTGGTGATATCCGCTTCCAATATTCCCAATTACTAGTAATTTTCTTTTCTTTTTTTTTTTTTTTCGCGTGTTCTGACGCTTTCTTGATTTGGTAATTCTATTTCTTTCATTGTTTTTTCCCTTTATTTTTTCATCGGCAGCATAGTATGTCTTTCAATATCCAATTCTATTCCTATATCCTGGTTATATATTCTTATAGTTTGAATAAGAGGTTCTAATTCTTTTTTTATTTTTATTTTTGGCAAATATCTTGAGATCATCCACATACATAAAGTGGTTCATCTTTTCCTGCAATTTTGTAAATTCATAGCCTCTTGTGCATTTCCTGCTGCTAATTCTACTTTCAAGTTTTCCATGGCTTTCTTGCTGAAATTTATAACATCGTCGGATATTTTGTATATTTTTAGACATTCTATTATCGAAGTTTGCTGGACCATTTCATAGGCCTTTATTGTAGTCAATCCATGTTATGGCTTAAATTTTTCCGTTTTGTTTTAATACCCTTGAGGATGTGCTGATCTATATAGTCAATCCATGTTAAGGCTTAAATTTTTCCGTTTTGTTTTAATACCCTTGAGGATGTGCTGATCTATATAGTCAATCCATGTTATGGCTTAAATTTTTTCGTTTTGTTTTAATACCCTTGAGGATGTGATGATCTATATATAGTAGTTGATCTGTTCCTCTTGTTCTCTTATGGTATCCTTGCTATTCTTCCGGAAATTGACCGCGACTTACAAGCGAGTAATATATTTCTTCTCTTAGAAAGAAACATATCAGGATTTTCCTCATCATATGTAAATACCTTATTTGTACAAAGTTGCTGGAGATGGTTCCTTTTGGGGTCTTTCAGAATCAGAGTAATATTCTTCGTCGTCCATTTTGGTGTTCTGTCTTCTTGGCTACTCAATTGATGAGACAGTCTGCCATAAATGGACGTGAATTTTTTCAAACCAGAATCCATGCACTCTATCATAGCCTGGTGTTTTCTAATTTGGTACTTTCTTGGGTATTGCTCTTAGAGAGTCCAGATCTGTTTCCGCCTCGGGGCCTTCTTCAAATACTTGCAATTCCTTTTTCATGTTATTTATCCATTTGGTCTTTCTGATATGTTCTTTTGGTTCCATATCTGGCTCTAGAAATGCTTTGTTTCCTTTGCATCTGCTTTTTCATTTGTCTTTATGCTTTCTCTACCAACTTGCTGGTAAAATTTTCTTTCGTTATTTGGGAATGTCCTGATTTGCTTGTATTCTGTCCTGATTCTGTCCGGGTATCTTCTGAGTCTGCCTTCTTTCTCGAATATCATTTGATTTATTTCTTCCAGTTGTATAGGCAATCTTGTCTACGGTTGTATTTTTTCGATGGTTTCATTCCGTTTTCTCCTTGTGTATTTTTCGTTCCTTAGTAATTTCACTTTCACTTTCTTTATTCGTCCTTCTACCATCATTTCCCTTCCAGATTTTGTATTTCTATTCAGATTCCTTTAAGAAATATCAATTTTATCACTGACTAGTTTTGATCCTGTATAAAGTAGATCGTTTAGTTCGGGAATGTTGACAATTTGGATATGTTTTAATTATTTATTTATCTTTTCGCTTTCTACCTTGAATTTTTTCCAACCTTTTTTCCTTAGAGATGATAGCGTAACTTTCTTTTCGGTCTTGATATTTTCTAAACTCTGCACAGTTTCTTTCATGTTGGGTTAATATAGATGTTGTGTTGATATGTTACATAATATTTTGGTTTTCATTATTTTGTATTTCAAATTGTTTAAGGGGGTTCTGCTTGAGCATATTCCCCAGGATTTATCTCTTCATGTATTTCAAGTATCTTGAGGTTAGAAAAATAGCCTTTTTTAAAAAAAAAAAAAAACTATCCTCACTTGAATGGCAAGGTTTTGGCTTGTTTTATTAAATCTAGCGGATTCTACCCAATTTCTTTTTATAGTGTTGCTTTTAAAATAACAGTGGATTACGTTTCTGTTGTCTTCCCTTCTCTATTATTTTCTTTGGGATCTCTCAGATCCATTGTTACTTAGGTCTTTGAGTACCTAAAATTAATACTGTCAACATTCACAGGATTCCAAATGGGCCCCCCATGTTGGTTATTAAGGGGTACTTGTCAATTATGACACTCAGATATGTCATCTGAGTCTTACGTTTTTTATCATTTGGATTTAACATTTTTATGTGTAGTACATTGTGGCAATACCAAACCTAGGAATTGTTTATTACCTGAATTCCTGTTACATATTTGACCTGGCATACTTCCTAGGAAGCATAACCTTAAGAAAACTTTTCGAATTTAAAAGACGTCAGTATTTTTGGTGGCCTGCACCACATAACCTACACAAGCTATTCTGTTGCGTTTTATCTATTTTCGTTTTTACATAATTGGTCCTTATGACGTTATTTTGTGTTGCTATTGGAATATATTTATTATTATTATTATTATTATTATTACTCATTAGAATTTTTCACATTAGCGTAAGCTGATAGTCTTTCACTAGGGATTGAGTGACAGCAAGTCTCCTCAAGTATCCAGGACTCTTCTCAGTATTCTGACCGTTTTCAATAATACTGTTTATTATAATTATTATTATTGTTATTATCACACCCCCACAATTTTTTCACACCAGTAATAGCTAGTGCTCCTTGATTGGAGTGACGGAAAGTCTTCTCGAGTCTCTGGAACCCTTCTCAATATTCTAACCGATGTCAACAATGCTAAATCCGGAGGGCCTTCTATTCTTCCTTCGATTTCCAATTTCTCCAGTCATTTCTCAAAACTTTTGGGGACCGTTCCAAGCGCAGAAATTACAATTAGTATCACCATCACCCTCTCGTTCCACAGCTTTTTTTTTTAGTTCTCTGGCCCAAGTATTTGTATATCTGTTCGCTTTCTTTGATATTTACTCTGTAGTCTATTGGAACGGCAAAATCCACTAAATCACGAGTTCTCTTTATTCTTTTTTTTTTTTTTTTTGTAAATTAGCACTTGATCTGGTCTTGCCTCTGAGATTAGGTGATCCATTTGTATTTCAAGATCCCTGAAAATTTTATGCGTCTCGTTCTTTTGGGCGGATTTCTGTTAGTGCATTTACCAGTTGATTGTATAGTCAAAATTTAATCCCTTGCACATTCCCCAGTTGATAACTTTTTCCACTCAGTTGTATATTATCTGATACTCCTTTTTTAGCTGCATTCGCTTATTATGTGATTAATTGTTTCATCTATTTTATTACTACTTTTATTTTCTTTTTTATTTATGATTTAACTCTTTTGTTTCGCATTTTGTTTTTTTTTTATCCCTACTTACCCTGCTCATTATTCTTCGACGGTGAGAAACAGTGCAGTAATAAAACCTACCTGATGATGTTAACTGGGCTCATGTCTCCTATGCCATGCTTTTTGAAAAAGAATAAAAATGGATTATGAGAGCGGCAGAGAAAACGAAAAACGGTAAAATAGAATATTGGATAATACTGTGCTCAGAATGCATTTATCTAAACAAATAAGATCCGTGACAATTGACAAATATGGCGACTAAAAAGGTTATCCCACAATGAAAGCTAATGTGAACGCTAATGAGAGAAACAGACGAACAAGATGAGATGCAAAAGACGGTAAGTTCTCTTAAGATAAGTGAGCTTTAAGAAAAATAATACACAGAAAAATTTGGAAAAATAGAAGTATATATGAAGTAAATTTCGAAGATTTTACAAGTAGATGCATGTACTGGTTGCTGTCAAACAAGAGTCAAACATCTATACTCAGAGTGATACATAAAGAGATATTGGAAGTAAATAAGTAAAGTTGTCTCCCTTTTGTCGAGGAGGACCAGAAGGCTCCCTTTTCAAGAGCTACTACACCGAGGTGTAGAGGAGGACTCTACTACTTTCCCATGATTGCTCCACTTTACCCTTGATAGTACCTTATATTGCTGAGTGTTAAGCAAGTAGGTATCAAGTTCAATTTTAAAGTCTTTGGTATGACGCGACCTGAGATTGAACCACGGTCTCCCAGACCATTGGCGAACACTCTAACCACTAGACCAGTGAGCCGATAAATAATGAAGTGTAATCCGACAATATGTGGAAAAAAATTGATTGCAAGGTTACTCAAGTAGAAGGAGAGAAGCTAAGTCGACACTATAGCGTTTCGGTTCTCATGAACCATCATCAGGAATATGAGGGATGATATTATTGATGTTAAATCAACGATGGATGTTTATAAATACAAAATACAAAAACCTAGGGAAAATCTATATATCAAGAAAGCGTTAGCCGTTTAATTAGTGCATCAGCTTTTGTTTTTTCAATTACATCATTTAACTTATAAAGAATATTGTAGAGAATTTATGTTCCGTTTGTTTATCAAGAAAGATTTCGAATCAAAAGGAGGAAGAAAAAGTAAGAGAAAAAGAAAAAGAGAAAATGTAGAATTATGATATATGCGGAATGTGTTTACTAAATATGGAATATATTGTAACTATTCAAAATGGATTTGCTCAAGTACGGAGAAATATCATAAAAACCCGGACGAATATTTACGGAATTACAAAGTGAAATAGCACCGGCCTCGAAAATTCGTCTAAGTCTTTTATTGTGAATGTAAATGAACATCTTTGTAGAATTGAAATCGAAGTTATGATTAAATAGAGAAATATGTTGAAGAATTATTGTGAGTCAACGATTCGAACTGAATTAATAGAAAATGAATTACAAACCCTCCTACCCTATCAGAAATTATTGAATTCGAACCCTACGGGATGTTTACCTCGTTTTTTGTTTTGTTTTGTTTTGTTTTGTTTTTGCTTTATTTCGTTTTTGTTTTTTGCACTGCATTTTTTAAATTTTATTTTGCAGTAAATAAACTAATAACAAATAAGATGCAAAACATTTTTCAGTTAATAGCCAAACATTCCAGCTTCATAAAACGTACCCTTAATAAACTAGATTAAATTATTTAAATTAATGGTATCTCTTTCTTCTATACACCCTATCTACCCGATTTCTTCCAATATTAGACTTGTTGTTATCAAAGATAAATAGATAGAAAAAAAATAAAAAGTGGTATACAACAGTTTAATAGCGATTCCTTTTCTTACAAAATGGATGAAACTTAAAAGAAACAAAGAAGGAAACTAATAGGAGAAAAGAAAAGAAAAGAAAGAAAAGAAAAAAGAGTGAAAAAGAGAAATTGAAAGAGAAAGGAAGTGTGTATTTACTTAAACCATCTGTCACGGACAGGATGTAACACAATATTAATTTTTAAACAGATTTAGGCTGGTTTGAATTCAGAGTTTTCCTTCTCCAAGAAAGGTCACCTTACCAAAGGTAAAGAATCCAGGTTGCCCTATTATTTACTTCTCTCACATGCTTTTTTCAAGAGCATTAGCGCAAAGTGAACCGCAATCAATTTCGTTTGGGATTTGGACTTGGGTCGCGTTCTTCCTTTTCCTTTAACGATAATCGAAACCCTAATCCCACCATCAAAATAGTGAGGGAATAAGCTTCATATGAAAGAAATGAATCTGAGCGATTGTAACCCATGAAAGGATACAAATGTGTAAGAAAAGGAAACTAAAACCTAAATAGTCGATTAATAATTTTTCTATCTTTATGGGTGACAATACACACACACACAGAGACACAAACACACACACACACACACACACAGACACAAACACACACACACACACACACACACATATATATATATATATATATATATCAATTCACTTGTTTGTATCTACTAATTTTATTCTATCGATTTTGCTCTTTAGTGGTTATAAATTATTTTTTAAACTTTTAACGACTTAGGTTGAATCAGAATGGAAGAAAAAACTTTTTCATGTATCATCATTATCATATTTACCAACACCTCCGCTCGGGCAGGATATGACACAAGATCAATTTTTTAAGCGGAGTTTAACAGGTTTGAATTCAGAGTATTCCTTCTCCAAGACTAGTTACCTCACCAAGGCTGAAGAACTCAGTCTATCCTACTATTTACCCATAGCCGGAGAGAGAATAATTAGATTCATACCTTTCCCAAGGGTATTAGTGCTATGTGAAATGCAATCAATCTCGTCCAGGTTTTGAACTCGTGTCGTCGTGTCCATTTCCCACGGCGATAACCATTACACCATTATAAAATCGCACTGACAGCACAGAATTCTTTGGATCTCTCCCGTCATCCGTCCCTATCATTAATTGCTCCCGATAGATTTTGAAAGCTGCATCCAATGTCCGAAGAGTGACGTCTATTGATGAGTAAAATATCCCCCGAAAGATGACGATAACTCTAACTGAAACCCCAATTTTTGGTATATATATTGTCTTTCACAGACAGACTGTTTCGTTGTATCACAACTCATCAGTGTGGCTAGACATGCGAAATGCTTCAAGCTGGGATCGAAACACAATTGACTGTACTTTAGTTGGATATCTTACCGCAGAACCATCGTCAACCTCAGCAGAAGCGAGGGAATTTTACGCATATGTATTATTTTCCTTTTGTTTACATATACGCTTAACGGTTACCGGAGTGCTCAATTCATTAGAAGAGCTTTGCATTAAGCGACTGGCAACCGGTAACTCCTCGCAAGAGAACTCAACCGCTGTGAGGGGCGCATATATATTATCATCCACGGATAGACTATTTTGTTGTTTCCAAAACTCATCAGTGTGGCTAGACACGCGAGATGTTTCAAACTGGGATCGAAATCCACCTGACTTTACGTTAGTCAAATATCTTACCAAAGAGTCATCGATAATGCACATGCGTGTGTGTGTGTGTGAATTCCTATCAACATTATAAGAAAGAAATTGCAAAAGGAAGGAAGAAAAATTCAAAAAATCCTTGACAAAAAAACTACCTGACTGAAGAATCAACAAGCAAAAGCAAAAGAAAAAAAATTACAGAGAAAACGATAAAAAACTAAATCAGAAAAAAAAATACACATAAAAAAGAACCTACTCATACAAACGAAAAACCAACACCCCAGAACAACAACCACACACACAATTATCCCACACAAAACACCTTATACAAAAAAAAAAGTTAATCCCTCTTCATATAGGGTGTTTGGTTTGGTTGTTTAATGGCATATCAACCTTTGAAGGTTATTTAATGCCGAAGTCATTCTCCGAGAATAACAGTAGTGGTACTATTTAACACATAGCTGGGAGGATAAGGGGGTTCATACCTTTCCCAAGGGTATTTACCCGAAAGTGAACGTAATAGCGCGACGGGAATTCGAACTCGGTTATTACGATTCGTCAGTCCATCGCTTTAACCATTACGCCATGAGGACACCTCCTCATATAGGGTGTCTCAATATAAATGTAACCCATGTGACTGCTAATAACTTGCCTAATGATAATGTTGTTCTTTTTTGTTTCAGATTTGAAAATAGTATACGATAACAATTAATTCTTGATCACAATGCCTTGGACAGAGAGGAAAAGATCATTTTACATCTCTACTTATTTGGAGACGAAATCATTCAATACTGTCACCAAATAGATGCAGCCCATTAATATGATAATGATTTATTACTGAGAAAAGAAACTAAAAAAAAAAAATGCATATCCTGGAAGCTGATATAATAACAACTAAAAAATTATTGATTCGATGTCTCTAGCTTAAAGGACGCATTTTTTACTGGATGTGTTCGAAATGAACGCTATTGCACTTATCTCAGTAATAAATCATTATCATATTTATGGGTTGCATCTATTTTGAGACACCCTGTACCATCAAACCCAAAATAATTGACCCAACATCTCTAAAAACAGCAGCCCTTCAGTCGAAAACTACTTTTTGGCCAAAAGTAGAAATAAAACTTATTCCCATAAATACCATTACACAAAAAAATTGGCCCAACCACCACACATACCCCAAATGCAGAATGACTTAAACGACTCCAAAGTGGGTGAGGAAATCACATAGACTAATCTAGTGATAACAACAAGCTAATAAACTTTTTTGCAACCCAAATTACTCTAGAAATGATAATAAGACAACAAGAAACTATTTTTTTAGGCAAACAAACAAAAAAAAACATTTTTAGACAACACAATCCGAACAAAAATACCAGGCTAAATAACCTATCTAACAAAACCAACAACTTAAAACTTAAAATAATCAATCAATCAACGTACAAGTTAGACAAAAATCGAATTGATTAATTAAAAACCACTCCAAAAAACAATGAAGGAGGATTAAAAAAACCCTGAAAGAATTTGAAAGAAAATTTGGATTGATAGAGAAATTTAATAACATTAAAAAGTAAATCTTCTTCCCGGACAAAGATAACCGTAGCGAATTAAATACATGCTTTGAAAGGCTCTAAAGTATTAACCTCTTAGAAAAATCTACACAAAACAACTTTTCAAAGACAAACCTTAAAAATATACTGAAAATAAAATATAATTATAAAAGAAACAAACAAGGGAAGTGCCATAGGCATTTTAAATAAAACGTATTGCAGAACAAAAATCCAAGAAATATTAATGGATGAAATCAACTATAAATTAATTGATACAAACACAGACAATGATATCATATCAAAAATTACAAAATTTTGCAAAACGCACAAAGAAACCTTAACTAAAAAAAGGAAGGATTTCTTAAATAACTTCATCCAACAAAACTAGCAATTTTTACGGATTACCAAAAATTTACAAGTTCAAAGAAATATAGATGTAGAAACACAAAAATCTGAATACATAGAAATTCCAAACTCCATAACCTCAAATTTAGAACTATAATCATAGGCTCATCATGCCCACTCCCAACAGACAGCAAACTAATAGACATTCTACTACAACCATTCCTATATAAGAGAAAAAGCTACATTATAGATGACATCCACTTTTTAAACTCTATTTCACAAAAAAACTGATCCCGACACACTTATGGTTACATTTGATGTCACAAACATATTAGGAAAACAGTCCATCACATTTTGTCTCAGCAAACAACAAAAACGACCAGAACTATTTTCAGAAATAATAGAGAATCTAGAACACCTTAAAAACAATGATAGAATCAAAAACATACTAGACACAACAAAAATCATTAAAAGCAAACGACAACCAAAAAAACTTAAAACACACAATAATCTCATCTAAATGTCGGAAACACACAACGCATGGAGTTTCAAATTGCAAAAATAAAAGATATGGAGTATCTAATATAATCATAAACGATAATTCTATACCTTCAAAAGACCAAAAACAACATTCATAATAAATGAAATCTAAGCGATTCAAAAAGCGTATTTACATAATCGAATGTTGCAACAGTAAAAAAAAGTATCCATATGATCGACTCAGGCTCTAAACAATAGAGTCACTCTACATACAAGTAACATTAAATTAGCAGAAAATAAAAAACGCCATGTATCAAAATTTCTTCATGAATGCAGTAATGGAATCTTTGAATTAATGCCAATATACCAGACTGATGACCACTCATTACTCTAAATGAAATTTAAAAGTTCATAAATTTAAGCCCATATTGAATAGAGCCTAATTTCTCTCTCTCTCACACTCACACACACACACACACACACACAAACACACAAACACACAAAGTAGATACTAGTAAATACATACATAAAAAACATAAATTCTGGAATTAAGAAGAATTACACCACTATCAAATCATCATTTACTGTAAAGGCTAGAAGTAGAGATGACCCTTACAATTATTAGTCTCCTGAAAAGAACTATAGAGTCTGAAACATGTGTACAACGCAAATGTATGAAGTAAAAACCTAAAATACCAAATTCAAATCCATTTGCGTACCTATTCTTTTTAAAATGCATATATATATATATATATATATACATTAAGAAAAAACAACGAAACCAATCACAAAGGATTATAAATTTATTTCAATCCTGTTACGCATTTTTGAAATTTTCAAAAACACGAAAAAAAATTAACAGGACTTCATCAGATCAATTAGATAAAAAAACTGGAGTAGACACATGAGAGTGGGAGGGGATAGAAAAGTGAGAGGGGATAGAAGAGGGGTGAAGAGTTATCTCTTCATTAAGCCCACTTCCGTTTTAAATTTAAATTTACGGTTGGCAATGTAGTACATTTATTTTAAAACAATTTTTTTTAAAAAATTTTTTCTATAGACTTAAATTACAGATATTTCTAATTAGATTTAAATTTTAATTAATAATCTCACGTAAAGATGCAGTAATAGATATATTAAAACAAAAACAAATATTTAATTTACTTAAATATTTTAAAATTTCAAAAATTTCAAAATATCAGTCACATTTTTTATGCTAAGTACATATATATTATATGCTATTTCATAATTTTCTATCTAATAATTTATTATAATTATTCTCAAAATTAAACCTCATTCTCAAATAAATTTATGCTTTATAAAAAAATTTTTTTACTTAATTATTTATAGTTTAAATTTGGCCCTATGTCTACACCTGGCTATTAGTTCATTTCTCTTATTTAGTAAAATTTTTGGCTCAGGAAAAAGCAAAATGTGGATCTTTTCTTCAAGACATAGATTGCACCTACTATCGAAAGATTTTGGGGTACTAGATCTTTTCAATATGGACCATTGAATGTCAGGGGTTAACCCTTTATTTTTTAATCCCCAATAATGTTTTGATAGAGCAGTTTGATTTTTTTGATGCTCATGGGAAAAGGAATATTTATGATTTCCATATCTAATCTTGAAATTAGTAGAAGAAACGCCAATATAATATTTCTTATCACTTATGTCCTCTTTTGGATAAATAATAGCTTGGTATACTACATTATCTAAACTACACAAACCATTCATTGGACAATCACTTTGAGATTTACAATTACATTCTATTTTTTTACTATTAATGTTATTATTATTTACTTGGTTATGAAATTTATTAATTAATTTATTATTATGGCTATTTATTATTTGAGAAATATTATTAGTGCAAGAATAACTTATTTTCAAGGTTTTCCTATTAAATATTTTATGCAATATATTATCTTGTTTAAAATGTTTATCTATCAGTCTCAAAAAATATTTACCTACATCTATATTGGCTAGTTTACAAAAAGGGGGGTTAAACCATATAATTTTCCTTTTTCTATTTTTTTGAACATAATTATTATTTTCTTTAGTAAATTCAGTTGTTATATTTTGTTTTAAA
The DNA here is from genome assembly GCA_963585895.1 of Sepioteuthis lessoniana. NCBI lineage: Eukaryota > Metazoa > Mollusca > Cephalopoda > Myopsida > Loliginidae > Sepioteuthis > Sepioteuthis lessoniana. The sequence goes on from OY757906.1 coordinate 119,403,254, forward strand.
TACCTAAAATCCTCATTAAAACCACTATTTTTAAGGGCTTCTATATATCTTTTACTACTCTCTTTGAAAATCTTTTCATTTGCAGATAGCTTACCTATTCTTAAATTTACTGCTTTTGGGATTTGCTTGATTATATTTTTAGGGTGATTTGAATTAACATTAATGTACGATGGGTTCTGATTGGGTTTTATAAAAGGTTTATAGGAATTATTAGATAGATCTAAAGTGACATCCAAGAAATTGGCTATTTTAATATTAGATGAGATTTCTATTTTAAATCCCAAAAACTTAAAGGCCCTTATAATCCTTTTTTGTATGCTAGAGCTAAGAGGGCCATTACTATTTGGGATATATAATAACCCATCATCCCTATAAATACCTACTTGTTGAGGACTAATGATTCTAGTGAGTATATCTAATATATATAATCCTACAAGGTCTGCTATTTGGGAGGAATCATACCCCCCCATTGGAACGTCAAAATTATCTAATCCATTTTTTACCCAAGAAGGTATGTAATAATTTTCAAATGAAATTAAGCCAAGATATAAATGAAGTAAAAACATCAAATTATATATGGGTGAAGTCAGATAAATCAAAAAATATATATAAAATTAAACCCTCTAATTATCAAGAAATTTTAAAGAGCAAAATTACTAATAATTATAAAATAGACTATATTAATACTATTGAACAAATAAATAAGGATACTTCTAATTTTGCTAGTAGATTGCAAATTGAGGATAGGTTAGGAAAATTTAAAAAGAAAGATGCTTATATTCTAATTAAGGATCATAAACCAAATTTTGAAAATAAATTGCCAACCAGACTGATTAACCCCTCTAAAACAGAGTTAGGTAGGATATCTAAGTTTATTATCCAAAATATTGTCAATAGTGTAAAAAAGGCTAACCATTGCAATCTTTGGGAGAATTCTTATGAGACCATTGAATGGTTTAGAAGGATAAAAAATAAGAGTAAAGCTACTTTTATACAATTTGACATCATCGATTTCTATCCTTCCATAACAAAAAATATTTTAATAGATAGCATTAACTATGCCCGTAAATATATAGATATAACTGTTGAACAATACGAAATAATATTAGCGTGTAGGAAAACTGTTTTAAAAAATAACGATTCAACTTGGGTAAAAAATGGATTAGATAATTTTGACGTTCCAATGGGGGGGTATGATTCCTCCCAAATAGCAGACCTTGTAGGATTATATATATTAGATATACTCACTAGAATCATTAGTCCTCAACAAGTAGGTATTTATAGGGATGATGGGTTATTATATATCCCAAATAGTAATGGCCCTCTTAGCTCTAGCATACAAAAAAGGATTATAAGGGCCTTTAAGTTTTTGGGATTTAAAATAGAAATCTCATCTAATATTAAAATAGCCAATTTCTTGGATGTCACTTTAGATCTATCTAATAATTCCTATAAACCTTTTATAAAACCCAATCAGAACCCATCGTACATTAATGTTAATTCAAATCACCCTAAAAATATAATCAAGCAAATCCCAAAAGCAGTAAATTTAAGAATAGGTAAGCTATCTGCAAATGAAAAGATTTTCAAAGAGAGTAGTAAAAGATATATAGAAGCCCTTAAAAATAGTGGTTTTAATGAGGATTTTAGGTATTTAAAACAAAATATAACAACTGAATTTACTAAAGAAAATAATAATTATGTTCAAAAAAATAGAAAAAGGAAAATTATATGGTTTAACCCCCCTTTTTGTAAACTAGCCAATATAGATGTAGGTAAATATTTTTTGAGACTGATAGATAAACATTTTAAACAAGATAATATATTGCATAAAATATTTAATAGGAAAACCTTGAAAATAAGTTATTCTTGCACTAATAATATTTCTCAAATAATAAATAGCCATAATAATAAATTAATTAATAAATTTCATAACCAAGTAAATAATAATAACATTAATAGTAAAAAAATAGAATGTAATTGTAAATCTCAAAGTGATTGTCCAATGAATGGTTTGTGTAGTTTAGATAATGTAGTATACCAAGCTATTATTTATCCAAAAGAGGACATAAGTGATAAGAAATATTATATTGGCGTTTCTTCTACTAATTTCAAGATTAGATATGGAAATCATAAATATTCCTTTTCCCATGAGCATCAAAAAAATCAAACTGCTCTATCAAAACATTATTGGGGATTAAAAAATAAAGGGTTAACCCCTGACATTCAATGGTCCATATTGAAAAGATCTAGTACCCCAAAATCTTTCGATAGTAGGTGCAATCTATGTCTTGAAGAAAAGATCCACATTTTGCTTTTTCCTGAGCCAAAAATTTTACTAAATAAGAGAAATGAACTAATAGCCAGGTGTAGACATAGGGCCAAATTTAAACTATAAATAATTAAGTAAAAAAATTTTTTTATAAAGCATAAATTTATTTGAGAATGAGGTTTAATTTTGAGAATAATTATAATAAATTATTAGATAGAAAATTATGAAATAGCATATAATATATATGTACTTAGCATAAAAAATGTGACTGATATTTTGAAATTTTTGAAATTTTAAAATATTTAAGTAAATTAAATATTTGTTTTTGTTTTAATATATCTATTACTGCATCTTTACGTGAGATTATTAATTAAAATTTAAATCTAATTAGAAATATCTGTAATTTAAGTCTATAGAAAAAATTTTTTAAAAAAAAATTGTTTTAAAATAAATGTACTACATTGCCAACCGTAAATTTAAATTTAAAACGGAAGTGGGCTTAATGAAGAGATAACTCTTCACCCCTCTTCTATCCCCTCTCACTTTTCTATCCCCTCCCACTCTCATGTGTCTACTCCAGTTTTTTTATCTAATTGATCTGATGAAGTCCTGTTAATTTTTTTTCGTGTTTTTGAAAATTTCAAAAATGCGTAACAGGATTGAAATAAATTTATAATCCTTTGTGATTGGTTTCGTTGTTTTTTCTTAATGAAAATATTGCTCTGTATAATTGATACATTGAGCTCTTTACCAGGAAGATCTAAATATTCACGAATATTTTCTTGTCCTGATGGAATTACTCCTAACTCCGGTTTAACTGGACTAAGTATTCTATATATATATATATATATATATATATATATAGTGTAGACAAAGAATATCGAAAGAGGCTCTGGATATTGACTTATTTTCTATTATATCTATCGATCTGCGAGTATTTACCCGACCAGCTTCGCCATGAGCAGTAGGTGACACGAGGTCCTTTTTAAAGCAAAATATGGTCGGTTAAAATTCAGAGTTATCTTTCTCTTAGACCCATTGTCGTACCAAAACTAAAGAGCCCACTCTGCCTTACTATTTTACCTGTAGCTTGGTCGCTTTCTGAAGGTATTGTATCTATTTGTCTGATAATCACATACATAAGCTGGTTGTCACAAAACATCAAGTATATATATATATATATATATATATATATATATATATATATAATGATTTCAGGTTGGTTGTTTGGTTGGGTTTTATGACATGTCGACCTTTGTAGGTTATTTAATCCCAAATCTATTTTTATCAAATAATTCTATTTCAAACAATTTAGTTCAGCATGAGTACACAGTTTAATTGTTAAAACATTTCTATTTCAAGCTATTCATTGGGAGCAATGGCAATGAAGGGGTGCTCTGCATTCCCCAAAGCTCTAGCATCACTAGAACCTCACCATCAGATTTATTTGTGTCATATGCAGGACACTTAATGTGTGGGGTGGTCTTACCCCTCTGCAGAGGTGCAGTCGGTGTATTCTATAGCCCCAGCCGACTGGGCAAATGATTTCAGGACCTGAAATAGATACTCAATGCCTTTATATATGGTGTTTACACAGGTTTGTTGTTTTCAATTACGCAAAATGCTTTTCGTTATCAAACTTATTTGTTGTGGACAGATATCTATGTGTTTAAGCATTTGTACATGAATAAGTATCCTCTTTTGTAACAAAGTTATCATGTTATCTTTGAATTTAGTCTACGTGTATATGTAATCTGAGTTTTTTGTTTTTAATCTATTAAAGTAGGCCTCGAACATTCAAGAACATAACAGTCAGTGGTTTTGTAGCATTGTTGCCAGTATCAAATTAGTTCCGTCTGCTTACGACACTGCGATGCCATAGCCAGAATGACTAAGATAAACTATGAAGCCGATTTCGGAAGTCGACAATTGAATTTGTATACTAATTGTTGTTGCCTTGCTTCTTTTTTCTTTTTTTTTTTTAGTTTTGTTTTTAATTCTAAGAAAATTTTTTGAAGCTTTACAACTGTTAAAATTCCCCTAGTAACTTAATAAAATGCTCAGCATATACGTACAACGAACGGTTAGTTTGCAGTCTGGCAGTAATGTTTTATTCACCCCAAGACAAGGCGTCTACTGTAGTGGAAGAGAAATCTAGTCACTGAAATCCTTTTACCAAAAATAAAATTGCATAATATATAAAAGTTGTACTTATGTAACGTAGTCAATGACAACTGTTATCGATATCTATATGTCTGGAGGGGGTCCCCTTTGTGAAGTGGCTAATGCACCGGACTGTGAAATGGTAGTAAGCGTGTTCAAATTTCATTCATGCGATCACGTTTACTTTCGGACCAATGCCAATGAACCCTCTTGTCAGCGTCTCCAGTTAGGCAATACTATTATTCTTCTTCTACAAGGGTGGCTTTGGCATTGGTATTAAATAATCCACGAAGGTTGATATGTCATTAAATAAAGAAAATGAAACCAAACCGTCTATTTCCGGTACATACGTGTCTGTCTCGTATCAAACATCGTACTAGAGACGTAATAAAGTATTAACATACTATTGGGTGTTCAAAAAACTCTTAACATTTCTGCGGCAGTTCTATATGTAAATTCCAGTATAAATAGTAAATGTATTGTAGTGGTAGTTTCATGCCATGAGTGCACCTGATTCCCGGTTGTGTGACCGATAACAAAAGATCAACTTCAAGAACTCTCGCGATGCGTGCGAGAAACTGTCACAAGCGAGAGTTTTTTTTTTTTTTTAAAGAGTCAGTCAGTTAGTAACTGACAGAGGAAAAGGAACGACTTAAATGTCAAAGCTAGCGAAACTACCCCTCTCCTCATTAGGGAGGGGGTGTCCTCGTAGTGTAACGGTTAAAGCGATGGGCTGCGGAATCGTAGTAGGCGAGTTCGTACTCCGGTCGCGCTATTGCGTTCACTTTCGGGCAAATACTCTTGGGAAATGTATGAACCCCCTTATCCACCCAGCTATGGGTTAAATAGTACCACAACTATTCTTCTTGGAGAACGGCTTTGGCATTGAATAACCAGCGAAGGTTGATATACCATTAAACAAAGAAAGCAAACCAAACCATTAGGGAACCGGGGGATACGATTTAGAAATTCGTTTATCGACTCAAAAATGCTACTTCACGTCTTTCTCTTTTAGAGACCTGTCCGGGGCTGGTTGAAATACAATAATTAAGTGAGTGGAATTTTTTTCTGTTACCATGTGTCTGCCTTATTGTCATCTTGCCCTTGTGTCAGGCAACTTTCTCTGCGACCCGTCAATGCAACATAATCAGACAGATTAAGATCGGAAGGATGAGGAAGGTGTAGATTTTTTTTTTATTACGCCATGGTGACTTCCCTTTTTTTTCTTCTTCAAAGCAGTATTTAAAGATTACGCATGATAATAAAATCCTAGTGCTGTCGTGATATTGACTGGCAATAATATAATCCCACCAAAGTTTTCCTTTCCTTGTGGGTGGGGCTTAGAATATGCGGACTGTATTCCAGGCAAAAAAGTAAGACTCCTCTAAGGATTATCCAAGGTATGACGTCTTCAGGCGAGGCTCCAGTTCTGGTGCTTAGGAGAGTATGGGGTCACCTCTTCATTGCCATTATTCCCATGTCCACTATGACTCGGAGTGGTAATACCGCTTTCATCAATGGCTCAATTAGATCCGTTTAAAAATTCACTATATTTCATACGAATATTTGATTCCATATAACTGTGCAAATTATTCATATTAAAAATAGTTACCTGAAGCTATAATTGTTTATTAAAGATTAGCTACTTGAAACCATATAATTGATTGCAAATTATTTGAATTTGAAGTGAATGCTTGATATCATATAAGTGTATGCAAACGAATAGGTTTCTTTGTTTAATGGCATATCAACCTTCGTAGGTTATTTAATACCAAAGCCATCCTTCGAGAAGAACAGTGGTATGCAAACGAATGATTATTATTAAATCTAAATCATCATCATCATCATCATCATGTCGTGTGGCTAGCACGGATATCCCAGACCCTCTCTCTCCACGTCTCCCTATCATTCATCGCCTCTGGCAGGTCTTCAGGGTTACATCCCGTATCATCACATAGCTGCTGTATGTATGTTCGAGCTGGTCCTGCTTTTGATTGGCCATATGTGGGGGTCCACAGGAGTACATCACTTACGAGCTCGTCCTTGCTTCTCCAGCAGTGTCCGGCATGTCTGGTTCGTCTAGCTTGGATAGTTTTCGTGATAGGTGGTAGGTGACCGTATAGTTGGTGCCTTGTGGGGTGTTGCTACCAGGACTTGTTCAATATTGCTCGCAACATTCTTGTATAATTGCCGTCTAGCTTCTTCTCCAACCGTTTAGTCAGTGTCCAAGTAGTGCATCCATATAGCAGTATCGACACGACCGCACCTGACCGATAAAATGAAACGATGTTTCTACCAAAATCTAAATAGTTACCAGAAACCATATACTTAAGCGTAAACTGTTAATGATTGAGACAAATACGTGAAATGATAAGACAGTGTGAAAATGTTTTGTATGAAATAGGAATGTTTGATACTATATAATCCTGTGACAATTATTTGTATTAAGAATAGTTACGTGAAGCTATAATTTTTTTCTTATTAGTATCATTATTATTAGTTACTTGAAATCATATAACTATGAGCAAGCAAATAATCATTATCAAATAGAAATAGTTGAAAAGATATAAATGTGTATAAAATATCAGTACGAGATACGAATACTAGAAACCATACATTTGTGTGCAGATTATTTGTATTAAGAATAGGTACTTAAAGCTAGGGTTATTTTTAGTGGCATATCAACCAGTCTTAGGTTATTTAATACCTAGAGGTGAGGGGGATCATATTCATTGTACATTCATAATTACATCTTTTGTGTTGTTGTTTCTTAAGCAATTCTTGCACTCAGTCATATAATATCAATGATTGATTTTTAGCGGTATATCAACCTGTCTAAGGTTATTTAAACCTCGAGGTTACGGAATCGTGTTCATTATACATTCATATTTATATTTGTGTAGTTGTTTCTAAAGAGATTTTTTTATTTCTTTTTTCATATGGTCATATCGAATACAGATAATTTTTAAACAGAACTAATTTCATGGCACTTTTGTATTCATCAATAATGATAATGATGATACGAAATATCAAAAATTGACCAATCACCGAGTCTAAATGTATTGTAAAGTAAATATCCTTGAAAGACCAGAAATATTAGTCCATTGAATTACTTTATGTGCAAAGTTGAAGCAGAACAGCGTCGAAAATGTATCATCTTTAAATTAAACTCTCACTAATGTATTTAACCTGTTCTATTATCAAATAAATTGTGTAAAGTTTGGAAGCTTTTTGCTTAGATGTGGCACAAGGCCATATGAATGGGGCACCCAATGAGACTTGAACTCACTCGTGTAAGTGTAAAGTTTGGAAGCCGTAATGTTCACTTGACTTTAGAATCCGACGACAAAAATTTAAAAATGTTTGGGAGATAATGAAGAACTGGGGGAAAAAGCAAATGAATAAGTCCTATCAACTCAAAGTACCAAAAATGACTGATCCCCGAGCATTAATGTGGACTTGGACTAAATTAAAACTTACTTATTTTAAAGGTGTAAGAATTCACTTTGTGGGGGTGACTCGCTGAAGTGTATTCTTCTGAAGAATGCCAGGTCACATCTGAGACAGGAACACAGATTGTAATCAACCTCTCGGTCTAGTATAGCCACATTATACTACTCATGAAAAGTGACAAATCTAAAACAACTGACTCAGATTAAATATCTAAGTGTCACGATTGACAAGTACTCCCAAGATAGCTATCATCGGTGGTGGTTCCTGTCGACATTCCGTGAATGTTGGCTGTTTTAATTTCAAGTACACAAACAACGATGAAATCTACTACTCTGCAGAGAGACACCAATGGAAAAATGAAATAAAAATGACAAAAAAAAAATGTTCTTCACTGTAATTTTAAGAGCCAAGAGGGTACAGTAAAATAATTAAAGAAATTTGGGTAAATTCTGGAAGATTTAATAAAACAAACCAAAGTCTTGCTGACCAAGCTAGAATGATATTAAAGAAAGATTGGTTTTCTGACTTCGAGATACAAGAAATGTGTGGACAAATAGTGCAGATTCACTAGAAATATATGGGCAATAAACAGTGAAGAATATCAACAAGATTCTCTGGCTCTATTAAAAACAATGAAAACTGAAAAGTAAGAATTTCCTAAGTAAAATTGAAAAGTAAAATTCTGTTAACCGAAATGCCACAGACCCCGGCACTACAAAACAAATGTTAACGCAAGAAGACAAAATAAATGTAGAATTAATATAAGAAAATCCTGACTGAAAAGAAGACACCATTACCATCTCTCAGGAACCAAGACTGGAAAAAAGTCGAGGTTGAAACTGAAATGGTAAACAAATTATTACCAAATATCCCAAGGGACAACATCACTGAACTAGACGAACTAATTTATGCTAGAGCCCAATTAAGTAAAAATTAAGTTGGCGACTGTAGTCGAGGGTGACCCCAAGTCTCTCTTTTCGATATCTACTACACCAAGGTGTAGGAGAGGGCGTTACTCCTTTCCCTGGATTGCTCCACTTTACCCTTGATCCGTACCTTATAATGCTGAGTATTAAGCAAGGAGGCAACCAGTACTATTTTTTAAGTCTTTGGTATGACTCGACCTGTGATTGAACCCAAGTCTCCTGGGCCATTGGTGAACACTCTAACCATTATACCAATACTCAGTAATTAAATCGGTGTTCCTCAAAGAAACCCGAACAGAATGTGGAAGAAGAAAAATAACGGAAGGAATAGAACTGCCAAATAATAAAAGAACTAGAACGGTTGAAGTAAAGGAAAATTACAAATACTTGGGAATATTGGAAGCGGACACCACTAAGAAAACGGTGAAAAGAAAAAATTTAAAAAAGAATACTTCAGACTAATGATAAAAGTGCTCGAAACGAAGCTCTGCATCAGAAATCCCACCAAAGGAATAAACACCTGGGCGATCCCCTTTGTAAGATACTTAGGATCATTTTAAAAATGGACACGAGAGGAAATCAAACAAATTGACCAGAGGATAAGAAAGTGGATACTGATACACAACGTCTTACATCCGACAGATAACATAAATGTGTCAAGAAAAGGAGGTGGAAGAGAACTCGCTAGCATTGAAGATTGCCTGGATACGTCAATATAAGGACTACACGAAAAAGAGTAAAGAAAGGCTAATTACAATGGCTTATAACCTTACTGAAAACATAAAGATAAACAGAACAATACATCAGAAACAGAAACGGGAAGAACTCCAGTCGCACAATTACGTTCACGTTCTAATACACTTGGTTGCCCAGTCGGCTAGGGCTGTAGAATACACCGACTGCATCTCTGCAGAGGGGTACGACACCTTCAACATGGTCTAGTCGGCTAGGGCTGTAGAATACACCGACTGCATCTCTGCAAAGGGGTACGACACCTTCAACATGGTCTAGTCGGCTAGGGCTGTAGAATACACCGACTGCATCTCTGCAGAGGGGTAAGTCCCCACCAACGAGTGTCCTGAATATGACACTAAACAATCTGATGGTGAGGTTCCAGTAATGCTGGAGCCTTGGAGAATGCGGAGTACCCCTTTATTGCCATCGCTCCCAGGTCCACTCTGGCTCGAAGTGATAGTTCCTAATAAGGTCGTATCTATGGGTCAAATAGAACTAAACTGTGTACTTATGCTAAACTGAATTGTTTGAAATTAACTGTTTTTGACATTTAAACTGCTTACGTCATTTAAACTGCATACTTATGCTAAACTGAATTGTTTGAAATAGAACTGATTGTAAACAAAACTATTCTTATACTAAACTGTATTATTTGAAATTTAATTTGGCATTAAATGACTCGAAAAGGTTTGATACGCCGTAAAACAAACAAACCAACCAACCAACAAACCAACCAATTAATACGCTTGGGGAAATGTATGAACCCTCTTAATCTCTTCAGCTAGAGAATAAGTGTGTAGTACTTCTGTTCTTCTACAAGAAGGAAGTTGTCCTTAAATAACCCATGAAGATTGATATGCCATTAAACAACAAACCCCCAACTGTTTGACTTTAGTATGGCAACCGGTCTTGGAGGAGGAAAACTAAATTCAATCCAATTGTAGACCTGGAGAGGGATGGACTCCACCAGACTACTCCTGCTCATAAGAGTTTAAATGAGTAGCACCCCCACAACTAAACCAGGTTTCGGGGTATTCTGTCTGTCTATTGTTCACTGCTAATCTTTAACCTGAAAAATTAGGTCTAAGTAATTTGGCCTATCTCCGAATATATATATATATATATATGTGTGTGTGTGTGTGTGTGTGTGTGTGTGTGTGTGTGTGTGTGTGTATTTCTGTATATCCGTATATGTGTATGCGTATGTGTGCATATATATATATAGAGAGAGAGAGAGAAAGAGAAAGAGAAAGAGCGAGAGTCAAAAGTAAGTCCATTAATCTATTTATCTACTTGTTCATATTGATCTACAACAGTTCATTCATGGGGATCATAGAACAAGTATTTTTTGTCGGAAAATAACAGTACATACTCGAGTATGAGTCGATCAAGTGCATAGACGGGTAGTTATTTATTTATGGAACTCATTTTTGAAGCCAAAAAAATTGTTCTTATCTTTCCTATTACATTTGACTTTGAACTTAGCTAAGTCTGTGAATGTACAAAATAAACCCTCGGAAAGTCTACATCAATTTCATCTATACTTACCTCAAAAGGACACACTCATAATCTAGGTAAGACAAATTTTCAGTCATTTACTTCGTTTTTTTTGTACCGAACTGTTAAGTTCTATTTTTACAAGTCAGCAATTAGCCATAACTTATAATTTACTCAAAGACACTTTCTTCGGCATTGTGGGAGAGGAAGACTAAAAATATGGCCGATGTTAAAATTCTAGCAAGTTGAAGACGTAATTTTAAGATTTAACTGTTCAGTGCAGGCCTGGGTGGGGATGAAACAAATGATTGGAAATGAGTCTTATCTGGTTCATAGATGTATTATATTTGTCTGATTTAGTTTGGTTTCTTTATTTAATGGCATATCGACCTTCGTAGGTTATTCAATGCTAAAGCCATCTTTGTAAAAGAACAGTAGCGGTACTATTTAACCTCTAGCTAGAGGGATAGGCAAGTTCATACCTTTCTCAAGTATATTGTGACGGTACATTCGCCCTCACTAAACCCGGGGGTGATTCCGCTTTCAATCCGCTGACCGTTCCGCTGTTTGGATATATCCTATCCGCTATTTGCCCAGGTTGCGTTTATTTTTGATCCAGACAACAGATCAATTGCAAATCTGAGTCGCCGGTCAATGAGTAGAAGATGAGACCGCACAATTAAGAAAGTAAAAAACGTCGACGTCAATAAACAGAGAACAAAAAATAACAATATTTAAAAATGCTAGATGTATTCACCCATCTCAGAGGTGGGAGGTTTTAGTCAGAGACCCAGTTAACCAAGTAACAGTCATTCAATTCTTTTTCATAAGTCTAGGCTTCTCTATTCTCGCTGTCTAGTCTGGTGCAAGGTAATCTCAATGGCAGTTATGTATGATTTTCTCAATACTTGGTACTATTTTACAATGTTCAAATATGATAAGCTTTCTTCGCTTTCTATACCCAGGGTAATCTGGTAAAAGGTCAAGACTCGGAGCGACGTGAAATTCTAGTAGTCGCCCTTCTACTGGTCTCTCTGCAACTGTCATGTTATTTCGGGCGTTCTTTGTCTTTCTCCAATTATCTTGTTCTATTAGTTCTCTTCGCTCTCTATACCCAGGGTAGTCTGGTAAAAGGTCAAGACTCTGAGGGACGTGCAGTTCCTTTGTCAATTCGCGCTCTCTTAGTGGGACTCTATCGAGTGGCGAAATCCCTTGTATCTTAATTATATATTCCATCCGAGGTGGGGGGGAGGGCGAAGCTAAAAGAATATCAATTTTCTCCTAATTTGTATTTCAAAAATTATTTCCGTCTCCTACTGCTTGTAGCGCCTTCCATATCCGATTCACTCTCACTTTTAACAAAAAGAGGTGGTGGTCTCTACAAATTTGGAATTATTTCTAATTTTATGCTCACGTGACATAATGTCAGTCACTGTTCAAATCATAACGGTAAGAAAATTAAACTAAAATGTTCCATACTTGAATTTTAAGAAAATTGTTATTCCTGAGTTTTCATTCTCAACCCGCCGATTAACAAGCTCTGTCCTCGCCGGTTCAAATCCTCCACTGGTTTAGTCTGTGGCTTGTAGACAAAACAATATCATTTGTATTTCTGACACTGGAACAACTGAAATAACCCTCTCCCCATTTTTCAGTCAAAAGATACAATATATTTTTTCTCTTCGTTTTTTTTTCTCGTCTAAACACATTCCCAATTTATTTTTTCCAAAATCCATTTTCGTTAATTTTCAATTTTTACAATGTACTGAGTTCATTCTTCCAAAATCAACCCTAGTCAATTCTTATCTTTCTTGGCCAATAAATTTCTTCGACTGACTCACCAGGTCACAGTATTTATCCAAAAATGAACGTCTAGAACATGCCTGGAGAATGTTTTGAAATCGAAATACTTTACAGGGTGTGAAAGCAAAATATGGAATAATTTTTAAAACGTTTCTTTAGTCTGATTAGTCCAACTGAAAAAAACGCGATAAATCTAAATTTTCATGATTATTCAAGCACTTTTTTCATTAAAATTCAGTCCAATATAAGGGAGCAAGAAAAGAAACGACAAAGAATCTATGATTTGCTTACTTCGAGCAACAACAAAAAAAAAAAAACTTCCAAAATAATTAGAATTTTTTTATAATCTCCGTCAAGCTCACACCTTAACCCCCTTGATTACACAACATGGGGCGTTTTAAAAAAACAAAACAAATGCAACTTCCTTTCCAAATATTGGCTCACTTAAGACTACTATCGAGAAAGAATGGAATAGAATATCTGAAGAATTCATTTTGAAGGCATGCAAATCGTTTCGAAGGCGTGTTGATATAATAATTGAAAAAAATGGCGGCCATATTGAGTAAATTTACTTTTTTGTGTCTATCTTCTTATTTTATTGTTTATTTTTTAGAATTAAAATTAATCTTGTTTTATTATAGAGTCTTTTATTATTATACGAGAATATTCCTTATTTTGTTTCTGCACTACGATGTCACGGTCCAGCACGTTAGCCACTACGCCACAGTGACTCGCCTTTATATTTGTATATACGTTTTAGATGACTTGAAATAGAATCAATAATAACTTTCAACGGTGTATGTGCTATTCTGTACCAACACCGCAAAGATCGACATCAGTTTTTAACCGAAATGCTCAACATAATTCGACCTATACACGAGTATATACGATTTTCTGTTTTATTCATTAACGAAAAAGAAAAAAAATTCTTTTGACTTAATTATTTCTGATCTTAAGGGAAAACTTCAACCTCCAATGTTTGGAAGATCAATCGTACCGTTACAAGTAATTTTTTTCGAGTCCTTTTAATACTAATACCGTCCTGTTTTTTCTTTTATCAAATCAATTTTAATTTTCCTAAATGGAGTCCCCCGATGCCACCTCACTCTCAGCATTAGCACGACCAACGAAACCCCATCCCCGACTCCAAAGAGACTTCAACCACCCCTAAGTCTTACAGTATGAAAGAATTACAATCGGTGCTGGGCCAAATCGATCAAAAAATATTCCCCTTGCCCCAGGAACCACTTCTTGCGTATTGATCTTTCTTCAGTCGATCACGCAAATTCCCCTCTCACTCAAAACGATCGATTCTTTTACCATCAGCTAAAATGATTCGCCAGCGAAAATGCAAAACTGAAAACAAAAACAGAAATTGATAAATTTGATTTGGGTACGAAAATCAAATCAAAGGAGAGGGTCGTTACCGGTCACTTCAAAATGTGTTTTTTTAGAGAGGTTCTTGGCAGATTTTTTTCAAGTAATAAGTTTTTTGGCAATTCTTTTGTAAGGTTCTTGGTAGATTATTTCTATTAAGGTTCTTGACAATTTCTTTTTCTTGTAAGATTCTTGGCAGATTTTTTCTTGTAAGATTCTTGGTGGTTTTTTCTACTGAGGTTCTTGACAAATTTTTTCTGATAAGGCAGATTTTCTTTTTTTTTTTCTTATAACGTTCTGGGCAGATTTTTCGAGTAAGGTTATTAGCGATTTTTTGTACGGTTCTTGTTAGATTTTCTTTTGTTTAATAAGGTTCTGAACAGATTTTTCTAGTAAAGTTCTTGGCAGATTTTCTTTTTTTTTTTCTAATAACGTTCTTGGCAGATTTTCTTTTTTTTTTCTAATAACGTTCTCGGCAGATTTTTTCTGGCAAAGTTCTTGCAGGATTTTTTCTCATAACGTTCTGGGCAGATTTTTTCTAGTAAAGTTCTTGCAGGATTTTCTTTCTAATAACGTTCTGGGCAGATTTTTTCTTGTGAGGTTCTTGGCAGATTTTCTTTTTTTTTTTTTCTAATAACGTTCTGGGCAGATTTTTCTTGCAAAGTTCTTGGTAGATTTTTGCATTAAAAACGAGCTAAAACAGAGTATTTTCGATAAATTTCCTTTAAAACAGATTAAAAAATCAACCACACAAAAACAAATGCGACAAACTTGCACAGTAATAGAAGACAATACACAAATGAGAAGAAGCGATCCACTGTAAACTATGCAAACAACAGAGTTTCAACCATAGAGACCAATGTTATATGCTCAGGCATGACAGTGATATCTACCTTAGTCGGTGCCCCTGAAACAGTTCCAAGGAACCTGGAAAAGAGACAAGAGGAACAATAGACTTGGAGAAAGACTGAGAATATCCAGACTACAACAGATCGGCTAAGCCCTCTGAATCTGCGCCTGGATTCCAACACTGAACTAGAAAACATTGTTTTGGAGACTTGGCAGTTGCCCATGCTACAGGTCTCCCATCTTCACTACTCCGATGTTATCCATGTTGTTGTAAGGGCTTTACGAGTAGGCATTGGTGTTACCGGTGGGTTTGCCAGATTGAGATTGAATACAATATCAGACTGCCTTAGAAACTCCAGCCTCTTGTTTTATCCTTTTATCTAAAAGTTTTGCCACATTTGTCGGAGGTTTGAATTCAGGGTCTTCCTTTTCATAGACTAGTTACCCTAACCATGGTTAGAGAGCCCAGTCGACTGCACAATTTATCCAGGGCAAAAAAAGTTTGTTTTTTTTTGTCAGAAAATGACAAGCAGTACTCAATTTGGACATTTAGGGGTGTAGTTTCTTAGAGGTGTACTCACTTTTGTTGGCAAAGGTTTAGCTTTTAATGGCTATATCTTGAGTTATTTTGAGGGGAAAATAAATGAACTCTGTTATATAAGCTGCACACAGACTCTTTTTCATTGTGTCAAAGTGTCATTTTGTCAGTGTTGTCCCATGAGGAGATATACTTAAATATCTGCAGAAATGTGAGGGGTTCACTCACTTTTGTGATACACTGTATAGGCTGTCTCAATATACATGGTTATATAGGGTGTTTTAATATACATGGTTATATAGGGTGTCTTAATATACATGGTTATATAGGGTGTCTCAATATATATGGTTAGATAGGGTGTCTCAATATACATAGGACCCATGTGACGACTAATAACTAAAAATAATAATGTTGTAGTCTTTTTTTTTGTTTCATATTTGAAAATAGTATACTATAACAACTATTAAACCTTGATCACAATTCCCTGGACAAGAAAGGAAAAATATTTTGCGTCACTACTTATTTGGAGACAAAACCATTCAAAACTGTCTCAAAATAGATGAAACTCATTAATATGATAATGATTTATTACTGAGACCAGAAACTAAAAAAAAAGATTGCTTGTACTAGAAGCTGGTATAATTACAACTTAAAAAAACATTGATTTGATGTATCTAACTCAAAAGATGCATTTTTTACAGGACGTATTCCAAAGGACCGCCATTGCGTTTGTCCGAGTAATAAATCATTATCATATTAATGGGTTGCATCTATTTTGAGACACCCTGTATAAGAGGTGCAATAATTTTTTAACGGCTATATATTTATGATTTTGGTTACAGTGATTCAATACCGTATAGATTGTTTGTTTCTTTAATGGCATATCAACCTTCATGGGTTATTTAATGCCAAAACCATCCTTGTAGAAGAATAGTTGTGGGAATTTTTAAACCATTGCAGCGATAAGGGGGTTCATGCCTTTTCCGAGGGTATTAATCCGAAAAAGAACGTAATAGCGTTAGATTGAACTCACTACTTACTACTTACCAGATATTGCCCTAATAGGGTGTTCGCCAAAGGCCTGGGAGACCTGGTTTTATTACCAGGTCGAGTCATACCAAAGACTAAAAAAATGGTACTTGATGCTACCTTGCTTAACACTCAGCATTATAAGATAAGGATCAAGGGTAAAGTGAAGCAATCCAGGGAAATGAGTAGCGCCCTCCCCTACACCTTGGTGTAGTGGCTATCGAAAAAGGAGCCTTCGGGTCACCCTCGACTACGGTCACCAACTTTACTTACTTTACTTACTACTATGTCGCAGTCCAGCACGTTAACCATTACGCCACGGAGACCCCTTCTTTGTATAGTTTAGTAATGCATAATTCAGAAGGAGGCGCTTGTGGCATAACGGTTATCATTATCGGAAATAGACCCGTGTTCAAAGGTCGACATATAAAGAAATTAGGTTTACCGTATTTGACAGCATATAAGTTGCACTCTTTTTTTTTTTTTTTTTTTACTAAAAGTATCTTTTAAAAATCCCCCGCGTCTTTATTATATGCCATGTGTAGGTTTAAAATTTGAGATAGTTGACCAAAATTAGTTCCCGGGCAACTCGTATTAGCTTAGACTTTATAGGGGGGTGTCCTCGTGTTGCAATGGTTAAATCGATGGACAATTGAATCGTTGTAAGCGAGTTCGAACTCCAGTCGCACGATTACGTTCACTTTCGGACAAATACACTTGGGAAAGGTATGAACTCCCGTATCCTCCCTGCTATGGATTAAATAGTATCACTTCTGGGAGAATGGCTTTGGCATTAAATATCCTACAAAGATTGATATGCCATTAAACAAAGAAACCTAACCTGAAGAAACGTTAGACTTTAGAGAACCTCTCATACACCTATTGTCATTATTTAAAAGGCTATTATGCAGATTAAGTGTTATCATTGATAATATTCATTATGTTATTTTCATCATGTTTAATATTAGTACTTTGTTGTTGTTTGTTTTTTTTTTTCGTGCTGAAATCGGGGTGCATCTTATATAAAAGTACGTCTTATATGCTGTCCAATATGGTAAGTTTAGGTTGGTTTTACGGCATCTGGGTTCAATCCCAGGTCGCGTCATACCAAAGACTTTAAAAATGCTACCTGACATCTCCTTACTCAACAGCAATATAAGGTACGTATCGTGGGTAAAGTGGAGCAATCCAGGGAAAGGAGTGGCACCCTCTTCTACACCTCGGTGAAGTAGCTATTAAAAAGGGAGCCTTCTGGTCGCCCACGACTACGGTCGCTAAATTTACTTACTTTTACGGCCTGTTAAAGTCATTCAATTAGGAAGTCAAGGTTTTTTGCAAGGAATTATTATGGCTTCAGATAAATAACGATAATCATTTGTAAACATAGTTTCAAGTAATTATTCTTAATACAAATAATGTGCCTACAGTTATATCGTTTCAAATATTCATATATGACTGTAATAATTTTCAAATAGATCTACCTGACCCATAGATAGAACCATAAGGGGTACTACCACTCCTGATCAGAGTGGACCTGGGAGTAATGGAAATGAAGGGGTAATCAACACACACCAGAGCTGGAGGCTCATCACCAGATGTAGTTTAGTGCAATATTTAGTTCATACATATACATATACATACATACATACATATATATGTGTGTGTGTGTGTGTGTGTGTGCGCGCGCGCGTGCGCGTCAACCCCTCAACTCGAACGGAATGTGACATCAGGTCAAGTTTTAAGCAGAGATTAACAGGCTTAGATTCAGAGTGTTTTCGTCTCCTTGACTGGTTGTCATACCAAAGTTAAAGAGCCCAATCTGCCCTACTATTTACGAGGATCATTAAATAAGTTTCCAGACTTTTTTCGTATGGGCACTTGTATTAATAGTACACAGATGAAACTCTAGTCCCCTTCGAAGTAATCTCCTCAGGCTGCAATGCACTTGTTATACCGTTCCAACAACTTCTGGAACGCCCCATGGAAGTCCTCTTGTGTGAGTGTGTCAATGACCTTCGTCACAGTCTCTTTCATCTCCTCAATTGTCTCATAACGACAGCCTCTGAGCTTAGGGAATAACCAAAAGTCACAGGGAGCAAGGTCTGGACTGAGGAACTGTCTTGATGCTCATCTTAGTCAAATAGTCTGTGACAAGGATGGAGCTGTAGACTGGTGCATTGTCCTGGTGGAAATGCCACTGACCCGATTTGAAGAGTGCTGGCCTCTTCCGACGGAATCTCTTGCTGAACTCCCTTAAAACCTCAACAGAGTAACCCTAACCCTAACCCTTTGGCCAATCAACTCTGGTGTTCTGACTTCCTTACTCCTCCCACACCTCTTATCATCTCTCACAGACTCCCTGCCTTCCTTGAATCTCATATGCCACTCAAAAACTGATGTTCGATTCATGCAAGATGGTCGAAAAGCAGTCTGAAGCATTCCAAACGTTTCTGTGGCATTTTTTCCAAGTTTAAAACAGAATTTTATTGCATATCGTTCTTCTAAAGTGTCATCACGTCCAGATTGTATTTTTGAAATTCACCAGCTGTGACAATCAGGTTTTAGTAGGGTGTATTCCAATTCCTGCTATAGATGTTGATTTGAACCTGAAATCCTAAAAATAGGTCTGTCATTTCATAAGATGTATTGTAATAACATAATGTATTTTCAAGAGTCTACGACAATTTTAAATGCCTGTACAAAAAATGCCTGTACAAAAATGCACCACGTACTTATGGCTGGAGGAATAATAGTTGAATTCATAACTTTCCTAGGGATATTAGCGCTATGTGAGATGCAAACTACCTCATCCAGGATTTGATCTCGGGACACCATGTCCATTTCTTACGACGATAAATGTTACTCCACGAGCACCTCTCTCTCTCTCTCTCTCTCTATATATATATATATATATATATATATATATGTAATCCATATTTACTGTTTTTCAAACTCAGATTAAATGTGTGAAGTCATCTGATGAGACGAAGAGAATAATGATATTCTTCACAGAAATAAATTCATGACAATTTAACCAGGTTTGAGTTTTCTTTTAATTGCATTATATATATATATATATATATATATATATATATATATATATATATATATATATATATATATAATCGAGCTTTATTGGAGTAATCCGAGTAAGGCTACTTTCGACTATATTTGATGATTGTCGAGTACATGAGTACCACTGAGTTCTGGAGTTCAGAATTTCTTCTTTACTCAAGAAATTTTTTGCGTGGGCGTGTTCATCACGTGTAATTGATGCCGTGTTTGAACGCGTTGACCATTAGCGCAGGTTTGAATGTGTAGAACTACGAGCAAAGGATCACATGGCTGTGAATCCCCTGAGGCTGTCAGACTGTGTGACGTTATCAGATGCATTTTAGTAGTCCAGCTCCCAAGCTAAAAGGAGTAAAAATGGTAAACAACTAGTAGTAATGGCATGTGAATGCAGTATACGAGTAGCGAAGTTTCATGAGATTCAATAAGCTTAACCAAGAATGGCGCAAGGTCATTAGTGTGGGAAGCAAGGATCGAACCTACGACAGAAGTGATAACCAAGCTCAATATTTCCCCAAATTTTCTGCTGCATAAAGTATCTTTCATAAAATTTGATTAAAAAAATTCACAACAAAACATAATCAAAAATTATATACATTATAATACTTTTAACTGTTTTATGAGTGTTTGTGACTCCATTCAAAAATCTAAAGTAGGCTTGGAGGTTGGAAGTCTGCAATTATATTAAAAATAATTTCTGCAGCTTGGTTGAAATTTCTAATAGAACATTTTCCAAATTTGCAGAAGACGGATAATTAGAGAAAAATCAGCAAGGTTTTTGGTAATGGATTGTAAAAATTTAATTGAAATTATTTTAGATGCTCGGTGAAAGTCTAAATTTGAAAGAGTTCCGGTCTCAATTTACTGGTACGATATATTTGACGAATATCCAGATTTACCAAAACTGTTTATTTGAATTCTTTTGGTTGCAACCACACATTTGCAGCAACTTAACTTTTCGAAATGAGTTTGCATAGAAAGTGACACCTCAGACAGGGTACTGTATTAAACGTATAAATATACTTATCTAATGATAAAACAAGAAGCAACAACCTACATTACATTATTCTATTCTAATATTTATTTTTCGAATCTATGAAATATTATAGTGGAAGTCCTCAGTGCGTAGTGGCTAAAGTGCTGGACTGCTCCCTCGAAGTAAGCGAGTTCAAAGTCTAGTCGTGCGATTACGTTCACTTTCGGACTAATACCCTTGGGAAATGTATGAACCCCGTTAACCTCCTAGTTATGAGTTATATTGTACCAGTGCTGTTATTCTACAAGAATAGCTCTGACATCAAATGTGTGTTAGTACCTGGACGAGACTGATTGCATTTCACATAGAACTAATACCCTTGGGAAAGGTATGAATCCAATTATTCTCCCTCCAGCTATGGGTAAATAGTAGGGCAGACTGAATTCTTCAGCCTTAGTGAGGCAACTAGTCTAGGAGAAGGAAAACTCTGAATTAAAACCTGTTAAACTCCGCTTAAAAATTGACCTTGTGTCATATCCTGCCCGAGGGGAGGGGTTGGTAAATATGGTTAGTACCATTTTTGGGTTCCATCTATGAGTTAAATTAGATCTGTTTAAAAATTATTCGTACTCGATAGGACCGCGATAAAAAAAAACTCTTGAGAAGCAATTACACAAAAATGTAAATATGAACGCGTTTCCCTAATCACGAGGCATAAAATGTCCCCAGATAGGTTGACATGCCATTAAAATCAACCAACCCCCACACATACACCTCTTCTCGATTGAACCAATGTTTATATCTTTATACGTTTTTTTCCCCAATTCGTTGATTTTCATGTACACTGCTGTGACCGTTAACCGCTTTTTTTTCTATTGAGATGCTGTTCACCAAGATAAAATAAAATGGACTCTATAAAATCCCACTGTACCGCTTCCGGCTAGAATGAAGTATTTGTTGTCATCCTCAAGAGACGCAAAGCTTTTTAGTTTGAGAAATTATATTCATTTCCATCTTTTATTCATTTATTCATTTATTTATTCATTTAAGTCTTTATCACGTCTATTAAATCTTTTTTCTTTGTCTTTTTTTTTATTATTATTTCAGACTGGTTTCCTGTTCCTTTCGACGTTTAAAAGCAGCCGACAATGGCCGTTTTGAATGAAGATGGCTGCTGCTTAGCGACGGCCGAGTGGCGTTTTGACGCGATGGCAGAATACTCACGTGATTTTCCAAGTCACCTATATAAGATTTCCGATAAGACTTGAACGGACGATTAAGTTTATTGTATTTTACAGATTGAGATTCGCGTTGTACGTTTCTTTCTTTTACTTGATTCCTCTTTTTATTTTTCCATTTTCTATTTCCTTGCAAATTTCTATTCCTTTTTGTATTCTACTTTTTAACTTTTATTTTTATTTTATCAATCATTTTAATTCTGCTCGATTCTTTCATTCGTTTTTCGTGAACCTCAAGCAAATATTTAGTAGTTTTAATCTATTTCTCTGTTTGTTTGCTTTTTTTTATTCATTAAGGTTTTCTTTTTTCGTATTTTTTATCTTTTTTCTTTCTTGATTTTTTTTCCTCTGGCTTTTCTTTCAATTTTGTTTTTTTAATCCATTCATTTTCTTATCTTTTTGCCTTCTCCATTTTCCTACATTTTCTTAGTATTCATGGTTATCTCCTTCTAAGCTATGTAAGCTATGTAAGTTTGACATAGAGACAGAGGTAAGGGCTCCCAGTGAGAAACGAATTCATTAAGTATTCTTGTCCGCGTAGCTTGCTAACTATTATATCATTCTTTTTTACCGAATTTATTTATTTATTTATTTATGTAATCGCTCCTTAGCACTTTATATTAGTTTTTATTTTTTCGTCAATTTTCTTTTTAAATATGTATATACATTCCAATTTTCTGATTGGAATTTAGTTTTCTGTAATATTGTCTTCCTCTTTCTTCCTTTTTTTTCCCCAAATTTTCTTTTCATTTCCACTTTTTTCTTTCCGTTCTTTCCTCTTCTTTATTTCTTTTCCTTTTTCGTTTCTTTACTTTTCTTTCCATTCTCTCTTTCTTGTTTTCTTTTCCTTTCTTTTCTTACCTATTTTTTCTTTCTTTATTCCTTCTTTTCTTTTCCTGCGTTTTTTTATTTCTTTTCTTTTCTGTCTTTTTTATTTATTTATTTCCTTCTTTTCTTTTCTTCGTTTCTTAATTTTTCTTTCAGTTCTCTCTTTTCTTTGTTGCTTTCCTTTTCTTTCTTTCTTACTTTTTTTTGTTTGTTTATTCCTTTGATTTCTTTCTTTCACTGGCTTTCTTTTCCTTACTCTGTGTGTGTGTGTGTGTGTGTGTGTGTGTGTGTGTGTGTGTGTGTGTGTGTGTGTTTTCTCTCTTGTTTCTGTCTTTGAAAAATATCTCGCCAATATTGTTGTTGCTTCCTCCCTCGTTCCCTGATTCATTTTTATCTATATACCTCTTTCTATTTTTTTTTCTACCTATTCTTTTCCCACAAATTCATTCATTCATTCATTCTTCTTCTTCTTCTTCTTCTTCTTCTTCTTCTTCGTCGTCGTCATTTGTCCTCATTTGCCATTCCCCCTCACTTTCTTCTTCCCTTCCTCTTTTTCTACGTCACCTTTTTCCCTCATCACCAATTCTCTAACCCTCTCCCCTTTTTTCCCCCTCTGTGCTCATATTGGCGCCTGCGTCTATTCACTGTGTATCCAGGTAACAACTTCTGCCTGGGAATTAACAAATCTTCTCTCAGACTGTACCCCTTCCCATTATCACCCAAAAGAGGCGTAGGGGGTCAGAAGTTTGTCATGATCTCAGCAAAGATCGAGTAATATTCTGCAGAAAATCTACGTCTTCTAATTTGCATATTCGTTGGTGCACAAAACAAATATTTCCCAGACAGCAACTCCGTTCGTCTGAATTTTATTTCCATTTTCTTTCTTTTCCTCGTTGTAACCAAGACTTTTATATTTTGTACCACGGACAGCCATTATTTTGCACACCGAAATTATTCGTGTGTAACACGCACTTATTTTTTCATGCTTTCAAGCCTAAAAGTTAGGGCTGCGTATTATACGAAAAAAACTAAATGTTAATTACATGCATCACTATTTTCAGGACAGTATGACCGAATGTATGTCATATCTAGGATCCAAACTAACAAATGTATAACAAGCATGAGCTTATAACTTGTCGGTGCATCTACTCTAAATATTGCGTAAACGTTTTGTTTAGAAACATATGTAAACTGATAAGATTTTTATTTTTAGCCGATAGGATTCGGATAAGAAATTAAACAAATATTAAATTTAGGGGCTACAAATTCTAAAGGGTTAGTGCGTATTATACACGAGAGATTTTTAAAAATTTTTACAGAATTTCGTAGCTCAAGTTTTGGGGTGTTTGTTATATACGAGTGTGTATTATAGACGAATAATTTATCATCATCATTATCATCATCATCATCATCATCAAGTCACTCCGACAGCTCTCTCTCTCTCTCTCTCTCTCTCTCTCTCTCTCTCTCTCTCTCTCTCTCTCTTTCTCTCTCTATCCCGCTCATCTATCGTCCGGCTTCTAAACTATATCCTGTGTCCGTGCACAGCTGTTGTTGGTAAGTTCTTGCTGGTCGGCCAACACTGGCACGGCCATGTGAAGGGGTCCATGGAGGAACCTTGCTTTTCTAGCAGTGTCCCGCACAAGGCATATGGGACGAATAATCTCGGTAATATTATCCTATTCTTACCCAGTCCAACCATCCAACAATCAAATTCAGAATACAAAAAGGATAAAATACTACTAACTGCAACATTAAGAATATAGCTCCTGTGTATTAAACTTAACTGCATCTGATGGTGAGACTCCAATTCTCTAGCTCTGGAGTGTGTGGAGTACAACTTCACTGGCATTCGTCCCAGTGTAGAGAGACAACAAATAATAGAACAAGATATGCACATTTTATCTGTTAAGATACGTTTGTGTATTCTTGTCAAGTTTCTACCAGAATAAAAGAGCTTATCTTGTCTTTCCTTCCGTTTATTCAGTATTAGAGTATTTTGTATATACTAATGCTAATATTGGACTCTGGTGAGTGGAAACTGGACCAAATATTCTCTCTGTCACTAATCAACCGAATATCTCCCGAAAAGTACATGTTAGAATCCTGTCAATAGATGAAAATAGATCTCTTTAAAAATTATTCGTATTGGATAGGAACTAGTAGAACCATAATATTTGCAAACAAACGTTTACGATTCTCAAATAGAATTATCAATGTTGAATAGGAATACTTGAAACCACTTAACCGAATGCAAATTATTTGTATTAAGTTTTTTAAAGTTATAATTGGGGGTGTAATGGTTAAAGCGATGGACTGCGGAATCGTAGTAAGCGAGTTAGTACTCCAGTCGCGCTATTACGTTCACTTTCGGGCAAATACTCTTGGGAAAGGTATGAACCCCCTTATCCTCCCAGCTATGGGTTAAATAGTACCACTACTGTTCTTCTAGGGGAATGACTTTGGCAATAAATAACCTACAAAGGTTGATATGCCATTAAACAAAGAAACCAAACCTTGTAAAGTTATAATTGCTTACTAATAATAATTATTCGTTACAGGAAAGCATATAATTGCTTGCGTTGATTTGGAATACTTAAAATCATGTTCGTAAACAAAAATCATTAAATAGAAGTGTAGTCGATGTATTCTACAAACCCAGCCGACAGGGCAACAGGATTTGAGAAAAAATGGGGTTATTATCTGTATAATGTTAATACAGTGATAGTAATCCCCTATGGAAATCAAACCTGGCCGATAAAATGAAACGCAGTTTCTTCCAGGCTGCGGTCGTGTCGATACTGCTATATGGATGCACTACTTGGATGCTGACTAAACGGTTGGAGAAGAAGCTAGACGGCAATTATACAAGAATGTTGCGAGCAATATTGAACAAGTCATGGCAGCAACACCCCACAAGGCGCCAAGTATACGGTCACCTACCACCTATCACGAAAACTATCCAAGCTAGACGAACCAGACATGCCGGACACTGCTGGAGAAGCAAGGACGAGCTCGTAAGTGATGTACTCCTATGGCCAATCAAAAGCAGGACGACTAGCTCGAACATTCATACAGCAGCTATGTGATGATACGGGATGTAACCCTGAAGACCTGCCGGAGGCGATGAATGATAGGGAGACGTGGAGAGAGAGGGTCTGGGATATCCATGCTAGCCGCACATGATGATGATGAGGATGATGATGATAAAACGCAATATCATCCAGTCGATAGAGCTCAGGATAATTTGTTGGTATCCTTTGCATAAGTGTAACATCTCCCCTAAAAAGTGTAAAAAAACACCTCCATATACACGCATACGCTCAGAAATCATTTATATTAAGAATAATTAATTATTTGAATCAATAATTGTTTAAGGGTTATTACTAGTGGATGTTAAGCCATGGTCGGCGCTCGCTGTGATTGGTAGTATCTTTGTAGTTGGTACGCTGACACGTTGTGTATTGCTATACCGCGTGTATGCTTCGAAAGCCGCACAGGCGGTTTTGCAATGAGTTTTAACTGGGCCATAATGCCACGGAAACCATCAAAAATATTGTTGGGCGAAAAATAAAGGCGCAGTTAATCTCAGGACAATAATCTAAAGGCTCATGAAATTTTACTCGGTCTGCAAGAACTTCAACGGTCAAGAAAAGTCAGATAGACCCAAAGCGGTGGATTTTAAGGTCGTTCCCCAAGCCAAAGAGGCAAATCGGACATCTTAAAGTCAAAGGCGGTTTGTCACCTTAACTACCTTTGTTAAAGCATCCAGTGATGCGTATTTGTACCTAACGTTACCAAAATATCGCAAAACTTTTAACTCACCCTAAATTATTAGTTACAGAGAGCCATATTGATCAGGGGTGGGCAAACTTTTTGGTGAGAGGGCTGCATCACTGGGTTATAAATTAGCAAAGAATCAAAAGAATTTAGCCTTGATTCATTTTTTTTTTCAATT
The DNA here is from genome assembly GCA_963585895.1 of Sepioteuthis lessoniana. Taxonomy (NCBI): domain Eukaryota; kingdom Metazoa; phylum Mollusca; class Cephalopoda; order Myopsida; family Loliginidae; genus Sepioteuthis; species Sepioteuthis lessoniana. The sequence continues at coordinate 119,429,968 of OY757906.1, forward strand.
TTTTAGAGGCTCCGACGGGCCGCACAGAACAGTGCAGCGGGCCGCTGTTTGCTTAACAAATAAATCGTTGAAACTTACCTTTACTTAAAGTACTGAATATAAACAAGAAAACATAAAGTTTTCGATATTTGATAAATTAATAAAATTGTAAAATTACTTAAGTTGTTATCTTTTGACAGTATGAATAAACTAGTTTTATATAATTGTTTTGATGAAATCCAACAGCCAACTGGAGTTTTGTAAACGCTTACGTTATTGAAGTGACGAAGAGGTATGCTAAGGTCACTTGTTGACAGCTGACACTATATCAATAAGGATGTTTATATTAAGTAGGAATTTCAAAAGTCAAAATCGAAAAATCTCTATATTATGAATATATCCTCAGGAGTCATCAATCACAACATCAATTTCAGTGTGACAAGAAAAGGCTGCATGAGATATGTACATATATGGGTGTGTTAGACTTGGTTAGTCATAGATCAGATGAAGTTGCAGATCAGGAGGAAGTCGTCAAAGAGACAGAGACAGTCGAAGATGTCAAGCGGGCTGTTGAGGAAGAACAATTTCGAGGAGAGAAGTAATGAAGAAATGAACGACTAAAGACAAAACACCAGTCGACCATTATGTAGCGTCTTCTGTGCGCAAAACTTTTGATTGGTTTGATTTGTTTTGGTTTCTTTGTTTTAATGCCATATCAACCTTTTTAGGTTATTTAATGCCAAAGCCATCCTTCGAGAAGAACAGTAGTGGTACTATTTAACCCATAGCTGGGAGGATGAGGGGGGTTATACCTTTCCCAATGGTATTTGCCCGAAAGTGAATGTAATGGCGCGACTGGAGTACGAACTCGCTTACTACGATTCCGCAGTCCATCGCTTTAACCATTACACCATGAGGACACCCCCGAAACTTTTGATACTTTTATATCATCATTATGTCACTCCATCAGCCCGGATATCCCTGACCCTCTCTCTCCACCCCTCCAATCGTCCATCCCCTCCGACAGGTCTTCAGTGCTACATCCCGTATCGACACAGACCTGCTGTATGTAGGTTCGAGCTTGTCGTCCTGCCTTTGTTCGTCCATGTGAAGGGGTCCACAGAAGTACATCGCTTATGAGCTTGTCCCTACTTCTCCAGCAGTGTCCCGCATGTCTGGTTCGTCTAACTTTGATAGTTTTCGTGATGAGTGGTAGGTGGCCGTACAGCTGCTGTTTTGTGGGGTGCTATCTCCATAACTTGTTCAATATTGCTCGCAGCATTCTTGTGTAATTTCCGTCAAGCTTTTTCTCCCTCCATTTAGTTAGCGTCCATGTAGTGCATCCATATAGCAGTCTCCTTGCAGTACACCTGCTACAATGTAGAAGTAGTCAGTGTCTACATCCGGAGAACGGACTTACAAATGACTGCAAATTTACTTCACCACCATTCTAACGAAATTCTGAGAAAATAAATCACTTGGGGTCTGTTAAAAGCGTTAAAAGCTGTTAGTGTTGGTGGTGTTGGTGTTGCTGACTCACTTCATCCATGATAATCAACATTTCTTATGACGCATTATAAATGATAAATAAAGGGATTGTCAGTGACGATATTACACAATGAGTAAGATGGACATCTGTATGTATGTGTGTGTATAACGTTGATGCCATAAAGTATTATATATATATATATATATATATAAGAAGTAATCGTGTTGCCATTAGCGTTCAAGCCTCTTCGTAGATGAATTGAGGTCTCGGTAGCCGTTGAACGGATGTATGTAAAGAATAGTAATTGTGATTCATAACCGTTTAAAATTTACTTCGCAGCTAATCGCTCCTCGTTGCTGAATGGTTAGAGGCTTCGGCTTGGCGTTTGAGTCAAACCGGGTTTCAATTCCAGCTATTGGTAGCTACTGTCTAGCCACACTGATGAGTTATGATAGAACGAAACAGATCTGTCTGTGGATGACTATATATATATATATATATCTTCTTTATCATAATCATCATCATCATTAAGTCCTGCTGAAGACATGGTGTTCCTTGTCTCTCTCTCTCTCTCTCTCTCTCTCTCTCTCTCTCTCTCTCACCATCCGTACCTGTCGTCCATCGTTCCCAGCAGATCCACTAAATTGCATCTAGTGTCCGTAAAAAGTTGATATAAGCAAGTTTTTTGCTGGTGTGTTCATGTATGAGAGTCCATAAGCGAACGTCACTTATGAGCTCGTCCTTACATCTCTAGCAGTGCCCAAATTGTCTTGTTCGTCTTATATAGATGGTTTCTGAGATGGGAGGTTAGTGGCAATACAACTGCTATTTTATAGGGCGCTACTTCCAGGATTAGTTCAAAACAGCATGATGAATTTTTGTGTTGCCCCCTCGCAGCCTTTTTGCAAGAATATACAATAGTACCGATACGATTACAGCTTGGAAGAAATCCTGATCTATTTTATCAGAGAGATCAGATTTTCATATGATCGATTACCTGTCAATATCCTTCAATGCCTTCCCTATGCGGATGATTCCTTCTTGTTCCAAACACATGAACTCTTTATTATCTGCTTTCATATAGGGACAAATGGCTCTGGCTACTTACTCCAGGCTTTGCAGTAAGAATACGGCTTGGGCAGGTGGATTTGCTAGAAGTATCTAAATCATGTGCTTCTCGCATATATATATATATATATATATATATATATATATATATATATATATGTGTGTGTGTGTGTGTGTGTGTGTGTGTGTGTGTGTGTGTGTTGTAATTTCCAAATCGTTTACACCTTCATGGGAATACTTTTATAAGAAGATCACAGCTGATATTATGATTTCAAATACTTTTCACTTGTCCACATTCCCTGTTAAAACACTCTTGGAACCTTGGCCAGGATATCATAGTCCAGTCGGCTGGTGCTCTAGAATACACCGACTGAATCTCTGCAGGGAGGTAAGAACCCCCCTCCTAACAAGTGTCCTACATATGACATTAAATCATCTGATGGTGGGGCTCCAGCCTTAGAGATTTGGGTAATGTGGAGTACCCCTTCATTGCCATTGCTCCCAGGTCCACTCTGACCCTGTGTGGTAGGACCTGATAGGGTCCATCAATGGGTCAAATAGAACTGTGTGTAAAATATAGACTGATGTTGAATTGTGACTGTTATATAGCAACACTTGAAACCATCTGTGTGCAAAAAAAGCTCAGGCTCGTTTAAGAATGTCATGTGTTTACAAATCGTATATATATATATATATATATATATATATATATATATATATATATATATATATATATATATATGAATAAAGAAGATTTGGCATTAAATAACCTGCAATGGTTGATATGCTATAAAACCCAGCTAAACCAAATCATATATATTTAATATATATGTATAAACAGGATCAGGCATTAAATAACCAAACCAGGATATCTCCTTGATAACAGTTCTTTTTTTCCAAATAAAGATACTCTCATAAAGGTGTTAGCATCTTTTTTAATCAATTGTGGAAAATTTCCAGAATTTGTTGAAAATTTTGATGAACAGATTGAAAATGTTTGAAATCATGTCAGTTCAGCTTTTTAAAAATGTTTTAGAAATGTTTACATTCTTTAAATAAGCCAATATATACGTGTGTGTGTGTGTGTGTGTGTGTGTGTGTGTGTGTGTGTGTGTGTGTTTTATATTACATGAACCCTAAGTTAGCCTGTATATATAAATTTCTTCTTACGTAAATTATGTTACGCCTTTGTTATATATATATATATATATATATATATATATATATATATATATATATGAGATTTGTGTGTGTGTGTGTGTGTGTGTGTGTGTGTGTGTGTGTGTGTGTGTCTGTGTGTGTGTGTGTGTACGTGCGTGCGCGCGTAAGCGTGTGTATATATTATATTGCGTGGATACTGTTGAGCATTTCCATTTCCCATATTCGAACATCTTGATCCTAGGTTAGCTCTCAAGAAACACACTCTAAAATGGACAGCCAATATGTTATTGAAATTGCTTACAAGATAGTATAAGTTTTCTTTCTTTCTTTCTTTCTTCAAATCGATAAGCACTGGATGCCATAGCAACGAGGATTTCTATAAACATATCCGTCGTCTCAAAATCTACCTTCTTTTATTTCTCCTGGTAGCCACGTTTTCATTGGCTAACTTCTTGTCATCATCGCCATTTTAACAAACAAATAAAAAGATTTTTTCACGTCGAGATTGTATCCTTATTTAAATCATTAACAAGATTCTTAATAATAATAATAATAATAATAATAATAATAATAATAATAATAATAATAAACGCACCCTAAAAGAACAAAAATTAACTAGCCTCAACTCTGACAGTAAATATATCGAAAAGCAATTAGTTTGAACAAAAATATAAATAAAATGATTACTTTAACTATTCATTTAAAGATTGTAGAACACTAGAAAATCATAAGTCAGGAAAATTTAAGCTATACTAACACAATTTTTTTTTCATTTTGTATCTGTCTACATTATCAATGAATCAATGAGTGTGAATTTGAAGGTGGTATGCTATAATCTTCATTTGAATTTAGAATCCTACGGTCAAAATGAAAAAAATAGGGGTGATAATATTTATCTGTAAAATACAGTGAAAGCGAAGTAGGAGCGTAAAGAATCAATGTCAAGCCAAAAATGTAAGAATGAAGGGTCATGTGGGCTTTAACTAAGTTAAAACTTAAATATCTTAAAGGCGTAAGTATCTATTCATTCTATTCATTGTTTGGTGACCCGCTGAAGGATCTTCTTCATTTGAAGTATACCAAGCCACATCTGTGACTGGAGTTCAGATAACAATCAATATTTAGGCCTGCTATAGCCAGATTATTTCATCCATAAAAAATGTCTACTTCATATCAACGTGGGACTCAGATTACAAATGTGAATGTCATGATCGGCAGGTGCTCCTTTGATTGGCTATCAAAGGAGGTGCCCGTGGTGTAGTCGTTATCGTTGTAGGAATTGGACACGGCGACACGAGTTCAAATCCTGGACGAGACTGATTGCATTTCACATAGCACTAATACCCTTGGGAAATGTATGAATCCAATTATTCTCCCTCCAGCTATGGGTAAATAGTAGGACAGACTAGGTTCTTCAGCCTTGGTTAGGCAACTAGTCTAGGAGAAGGAAAACTCTGAATTCAAACCTGTTAAACTCCGCTTAAAAATTGACCTTGTGTCATATCCTGCCCGAGCGGAGGGGTTGGTAAATAGTATCAAAGGATCATGACATAGGAGACCCGTCGGTATCCAGCGAATATTAGCTGTTATAATTTCAGGTACACAAATAACCAAAGAATCAGTTCAACCAAGAGACACCAAGGGAAAAAAATGAACTAGGTAAATGTATTTCGTTGTTATTTTAAGAGCAATCCTGCACAAAGAGGTTAAGGAAAAGAATGATAGAAATTTGGACAGAATAGGTAAAATTTCAAACCTCAAGCCAATGACTTACAAACCAAGCTACTAGAATGATTTTAAAGAAAGATTGGTTTTCTGACTTTGAGATACTAAAAATATGTGGACATGTAAGCCATGAAGAATATCAACAAAATCCCCCAATCCGAACTGAAACACAAAATCCTGAAAACCAAAACACAGCAGACCCCAGCACCACAAAACCAATGTTAACACAGAAAGACAATAAATTTTGAATTAATAAAGAAAATCATGACTTTTATCATTAAGGGTTTTCGGACTATTGTCTTTATCTTTATTGATATTGCCAAAATGTTTCGGCTGATATGTCCAGCAGGACACATAGCGTAACGGTTATAGGTGTTGGTTCCCTAAGTTTCTAAGGAGACAATCACCTGGAGGTTGCAGGTTCAATCCTCACTACAGCCGAGTAACAATACAGGAATATGGCAAACGGAATCAGAACAGGCGACCCCCGTGGATTCAATAAAGGACCTAGTTCGAAGTTCCGTGAAGGTTCCCGAGTTCGACGAACACTTGAAGAAGGTCGGAGAACATATCGGCCGAAACGTTGTGGAAATAACAATAAAGATGAAGACAATAGTCCGAAAACCCTTAATGATAAAAATCATTAAGTTTCGTCTCAGAAATTCAGACAACTAAAAATCATGACTGAAAAGAAGACTACGTTACCATTCCTCAGGAACCAAGACTGTCAAAATATTCAAGGTAGAAATCGTAAAAGTAAACAGATTGTTAACAAATATCCCAACGAGTAACATCACAGAACTAATCGAGTTAATTCATGCTCTCAGTTAAAATCGGCATTTTTCAAAGGAACCCAATCAGAAAGACAAAACCTAGATGAGAAATTAGACAAATTCGCTATAAATACACTGTTACTTATCCCCTACCAGAATCACAATGTTGTGAATAGCAGGGGTGCACTGGTGATTTTCTACTTGGATTTAACAACAAAAAAAAAAAGCACTCAAATACCTTTTAACAACTTTATGCCATTTTAATTCTTATTTTCAATCCAGCTTTGAAAGTGTGAAAGTTTATAAGCAAAAGCTCTTTGCTAATGACTTCTTCAAGGTCTGACGAGAAGCAATATTCTTTCTGTCCTTTTGGTTGGACTCAGAATATGTCGACTGTATCCACTGCAGTGGTGTAACACCCCTAATAAAAAGGAGCGTCCTAGTTATGGCACTAAATTGCATCCGGTAGTGTGGTTTTAATTCTTGAGTTCTGGTGAGTGTGGAATACCACTTAATTGCAAGCTCCTCTCTCAGTGGATTATTTTTTGTTTTCATTATTTATTATTATCAGTGCTAGTAAAGATTTTTGGTCCCATTTATGACTTAAACAGATTAGTTTTAAAAATATTAGTACTTGATAGCAATGCCTGAAATCATATAACCGATTGCAAAGTATTTGTACTAAAAAGAAATAATTTACACCATATAACAAACGATTATTATTATTTCATAAAAATACTTAAAACAATATAATTATAATGGGTCAAATAGAATTGTGCAATCATTTATTGCCCAGATACCGGCTCATTGGTCTAGTAGGTTGAGTGTTCGCCAATGATCCGGGAGACCGGGGTTCAATCCCAGGTGGAGTCATACCAAAGACTTTTTAAAAAATGGTACTTGATACCTCCAAGTTTAACACTCAGCATTCTAAGGTACGTATCAAGGATAAAGTGAAGCAATCCAGGGAAAGGAGTAGCGCCCTCTCTTACAACTAACTGTAGTAGCTATTGAAAAGAGAGCCTTCGGGTCACCCTCGACTATAGTCGCCAACTTTTTTACTTTATTGCCCAGTCGGCTAGGGTTGGAGAATACACTGACTGCACTTCTGCAGAGGGATAAGACATGACACTAAACAATCTGATGATGAGGTTCCAGCAATGCTTCAGCTTTGGAGAATGTGTAGTATCCCTTCATTGCCATCGCTCCCAGGTGTTATATAACATATGACATGGATTTTCGGTTCGTTTCTAGTGACCCTCGTGTGCTTTGACAAGCTGTCACGTTGTGATTTGTAAACAGGGGGATGACAACGCGTCAGGGCAGTCGGGACCAACAGGTGTGTAACCGGAAGGAGACCACATGATGAGAACCATGAGAGTACCAAGAATCGAGAGTCGAGAGTCGAGTGAGGGACACGCAGCCGACTAGAGGCGTTAGGATCTCTGACGATACGGCTTACAAGGAGGTGCAAGCGTTGGCACCCCCTGGACCCAGGAAGAAGATATGGGGCAAGAAGATGTCCCCTCTCTGAGTATATGTCTCTCCATCTATCTCTCAAACTAACAACAAACGGGGTGCCCCTTTCGAGAATAAAATGAGTGGTATATTTATATATACACGTGTTTCGTTCGTTCATTGAAGTTCGTAAATCATGTGTGATTGTTATGCAACACCAGGTCCTCTCAGGCCCGGAGTGGTAGCACCTGACAGGGTCCTATCTATGGATGAAACAGAACTAAACCGTGTACTTATGCCAAACTGGATTGCTTGAAATAGAACTATTTTGACATTTAAATTGCGTACTTATGGTAAAGTGATTTGCTTAAAAGGGAACTGTTTTTGTATGCTAAATTGTTTAAAATAGATCTGTTTTTGACATTGAAACTGTACTTACGCAAAACTGAATTGTTTGAAATAGAACCGTTTTGACATTTAACTGTGTGAAAACAAAACTTATACTTATCCTAAACTGAATCGTTTGAAATAAAACTGTTTGACTTAACTGTATAGCTTGAAATAGAATTTTTTTGACAGTTAACTCTGTACCCATGCTAAACTGAATCGTTTAGATAGAACTGATTATTTCTATAAAAATGGATTTGGCATTAAATAACCTACAAAGTTTGATAGGCCATAAAACAAAACAAACAAACAAACGTTTAATAAGGATTATTATTATTATTAATCATTATTTGAAACTATACAATAGTGTGCAAATTATTTATATAGGAATACTTGATAAATATAATTATTGATTTCAAATAGGAATACTTGAAATCATTTGACTGTGTGCAAACAAATCATTGATATTAAATAGAATAATTTGTGTTTGATACGAACACTTTCAACCATTTGATGGTGTGCAAACAAACGATCTATAACAGCTCTTTTAAAAATTAAATTACCACCAAACTATTCGCTTACAAATCATATATATATATATATATATATATATATATATATATATATATATATATATATATATAAACAGGGTTTGGCATTAAATAGCCCATAAGGGTTGATATACCGTAAAACACCAACCTACAAATCAACATATAATTGCGTGCAAATAATTTGTATTTGATAAGAGTACTTGATTTCCTGTTCGGAATGATTAATTAAGATGTCTTTTTTTTTTCTTCTGTTTTTGATAGATCGCGGCCCCGAACCCTCAGTGGCTCTCGGGTTGAAAATATTATGAAACTCTTGATCACCAATATTACAAATTTTCTGGATACTTTCCGGGTAAATCTTGCTAGTCACTTTTTCATACTGAACGAATTCTTTTGCTGAAACTGATTAGAAAAAAAATTGATTCCTAAAATGACGGATTCCAGAGAATCCATATTTTATGACTGTTCGATTGGGTAATTCTGATATTTGTCAAAAGGCGGGAAAATGTTAATACAGCTTGAATAGGAAATAAAATGATAATAATTAAGTTTCTTTGTTTAATGGCATATCAACCTTCATAGGCAATTTAATGCCAAAGTAATCCTTGTAGAAGAACAGCAGTGGTTCTACTTAATCCTTGGCTAGGAGGATAAAGAGGTTCATACTTTTCCCAAGGGTATTAGTCAAAAAGAAAGTATAATAACAGAGTTCGAACTCGATTACTTCGAGGTTACAGGTGAGCCATTACATTAGTACGAGAGTTTAATTAGTGGGTAGAGTGTTCGCCAATGGTCCAGGAGACCTGGGTTCAATCACAGGTCACGTCATACCAAAGTCTTTAAAAATGGTACTTGATACCTCGTTGCTTAACACTCAGCATTATAAGGTACGTATCAATGGTAAAGAGGAGCAATCTCGGGAAAGGAGTAGCGCTCTCCCCTACATGTCAGTGTAGTAGCTATTGAAAAGGGAGCCTTCTGGTCACCCTCGACAAAAGGGAGACAACTTTACTTTTATTTTTATATCATTCATTCGTATATAATACTCACCTATAAATTTTGTCCACAAAATTTTGGATAAACATTTCTCATGTATAATACGAATGAACTTTTGGGGATTTGAATATAATTTGAATTAAATCTAACATTTGTTTAACTTTTTCTTCAGTTTTGGTTTTGTTTTGTTCAATAGCATATCAACCATTGTAGGTGTTGTGGAGGTAAACCTGTATCTCCTCTTGTATTAAAATGTGATATTCTAATATGTATATATAGTTAATAGATAACGATAGGTGGAGGATTCGACCGACACCAGGACACACTTCGGTCGGCTGTGTTTTGTCGATACACGGATGTGATCGGGTGTGTGTCCTGGTTCCAGTTGCAATCGGTCGAGGCTGTCGGATAGTGATTTTGGGAAGCCGGCATTCATGTCTGGCGATCCAAGACCGGCATTTTCGAGCCTCAGGGAGTTGTGTTCCCTGGCTCTAACCCTTCTAGGAAGAGCTAGGTTTATTGCCTGGTGCCTGAGGCGCCCTTTTTTAGGAAAATGCCGGCGGGGCTCAAAGTATTTTTTTGCTCGCCAGGTGTGTCTGAGCTGGGACCCTGCACAGAACCCAACTAAAACAAGGCCTTGTGCCACACTCGTCCGGTCGGTGGGACGTACGACAAATATAAATTCGATCGATCCATTTATCGAATACAACATGATTGCCTTCTGTGTCTGCTTATCTACTACCAAAAACACTACTTTATTTTCTTGTTTATCGGAAAAATTAATCTCATCATTGTTGCTAATCGTAATTTATTAACTATATATACATATTAGAACATCACATTTTAATACAACTGTAGATACAGGTTTACCTTCACAACAGTTGGTTATTTAATGCCAAATCCATTTTTATACGTATAAACAGTTCTATTTCAAACAATTCGGTTTAGCTTAAGTATACAGTTTAAATGTCAAAAACAGTTTTACTTTAATCAATCCAATTTAGCAAAGAACATTTTTTGTTTACACACATTTAAACGATCAAACGGTTCTATTTCAAATAATTCAGTTTAGCATGTCAGCAAAATTAAATGGTTCCATGTCTTGCGATGTATCACTCACAATTCAATTAGACATCAGTCATTTGTTTACACACAGTTAAAGGATCAAACAGTTCTATTTCAAACAATTCAGTTTAGCATAAGTACATAGTTTTTTGTTTACGCACAGTTAAATGAAAAACAGTTAATTTTGATCAATTCAGTTTTGTGTGATTACACAATTCAGTTCTATTTCGAACGATTCATTTTAACAAGTACGCAGTTTAAATGTCAAAAACTGTTCAATTTCAAACAGTTCAGTTTAGTATAAGTATAAATTTTGGAATACACACAGTTAAATGTCAAAACAGTTCTATTTTAGACAATTTAGTTTAGCGAAAGCACTTAATTTAAACACACGGTTAAATGTAAAACAGTTAATTTCAAACAATTCAGTTTAGCGTAATTGCACAGTTTAGTTTTATTTGATCCATAGATAGGACCCTTATCAGGTGTTACCACCCCAGGTCAGAGTGGACCTAGGAGCGATGGCAATGAAGGGGTACTCCACATTTCCCAAAGCTCCACCATTAATGGAACCTCACCATCAGATTGTTTAATGTTATATCCAGGACACTCGTTAGTGTGTCTTACCCTTCGGCAAAGATGAAGTCGGTGTATTCTACAGCCCCAGCCGACTGGGCAATTTTTATTCAGTTTGTATCGACTAAAAATAACAATGATTTTTATCATTAAGTGTTTTCGGACTATTGTCTTCATCTTTATTATTATTATTTCCACAATGTTTCAGCCGATATGTCCTCCGGCCTTCTTCAGGTGTTTGTCGAACTCGGGAACCTTCACGGAACTTCGAACTGCGTCCTTTACTGAATCCACGGGGGTCGCCTGTTCTGATTCCGATAGCCATAACCGGGTACAAGTGTTAAGTATTCCTGTATTGTTACTCACTTGCAGTTAGTATTGAACCTGTATCCTCCAGGTGATTGTCTCTTTAGAAGCTTAGGGAACCAACGTCTATAACCGTTACGCTATGTGTCCAGCTGAAATTTAGTCAACTAAAAATAACAATTTTTATAGTTTACGTAATGTTTCAAAACACAAACTTTATACAGTATTTAGAGTAAAGGCAAGGACATGTTCACACAAAAATCCAACAAACTTTCAGTCAAAACAGAAGAAAGAAATTATAAACCAACACGCATTCCTTTAACAATTTCTCTTTTGCAGAATAAAACAGAAATATTTGTTAAACATTACATCTGCATTAGAGATCTCAATTACCTTCGGTCATGCCGTCCAAATATGGCGACACACGTGGCTGAAAAAAAAAGTTAATATTTACTTCTAATGTACAAAACTCTCCTCAAGCTTTTAGGCTTAAAAATCAAGCACAAAAATGTGCGTGCTATACGCGAATAATTACGGAACGTTCTTTAGCAATCTGGCCAAGTCTTCTATATTTAACAAGACAGAAATGATTGATGCATAAAACGTTAATTTTCTCCAAAGTACTCTCCCTTTTGTCATTCAATACAGTCATTCGCGCGAGTTTTCGATTGGTCGAAACACCTCTGAAATTCCCTCTTGAAGAGTGTGGATATATGATCAGGTGATATTTTGAGTGAAAATAATGTGGCTGATAATCGTTTTGCCTTTCGGGCCTGTTGATGAAGGATCAAATGTTTCTATTTAACCATATTTGGAATTAAAATCGTTGTTGCTGCTGTTAATATTGTGGGGCTTTTTTTTATTGAAATTTATAAACTAGAAGTGCTATCTGGCGTGGCCTAGATGGAAGGATGACACAAAATATTTGTTAATAACAAGTTCTAAAAATAAAATCATTAATTCAATTGAACAAGAAATAATGTGTCAATGGCATGTTCTTCCCACTGAAAAAAATAGAAAGGAAAAAATGTCCCAGCAAGAAAAATCAACTGATTTTCAAAAGGTTTTTCTAGTTCGACTAATGTTAGATATATACCAAAGCCCTCATTCGCCAGAATTTTTCGGTGTGAACTGAACTCATCTTTAGAGGGACAGAAAGGATTACTGCTATGCATTTAAACGCACAATGTACAATATTTTACCTTCTGGTGTTAAGATATAAAAAGATTGTAGCGATCCAACCGTAGAACATTCTACATAAAACTGCACATGGCCAAGGCAAGTTGAAATCAAGTTGAGACCAACAACTACTAAATATTGTACTTGGGACTTATTAATTGTCATGGGGAAGCACACTCTAAGTGGTAACTAAAATCTTTTAAATTCAATAGGGAAATCTAATAGAAAAAGGAGAATTATAGGAAGGAAAGTTAGTTCTCCTTTTGACATACCAGTTATGAGGATGCACGCGTTTGACAAATTTTTGTTCCATTACATAATCTGTAACATTACAATCGATGTTCTAAGTACGTAATCTAGACAGATGATAAAGAGGTATGGAGCTAGCGTGTCTCCTTGTAGTAGTCCTGCTACAATGTCGAAGTATTCTGCGTCTCCATCTGGTGAACGTACTTTCACTTTGGTAAAGAACAGTAATACAATACAATACAAATTTTTGTTCCATTACATAATCTGGAAGCATCAAGATTCCTGAGCAACAAAATAAGGCATCTTGTGTGTTCGAATACCAGGCAATTCTAATGAATTTAAGAATTCTGCAGGGTATTGAACAGTCTGTTTATCATTCAAAGTTGAATTCCCTGAATCAAAAGTTTTATTTCTTTGCCACGAATTTCATCAAACAGTTATAGATTGATCACATTTATCATCTCATTTTAGTGACTTCAATGTAAGTGGAATTAAATGGCTCTTACAGGTAAAAAAAAAAAAAGAATTTGACCAAAACGGGAGGGCAGTTTGGTTTATTTATAGTATATTTTTAAACAAAAGAATTAATTGAAATAATTTTCTCCTAATTGAAAGGAAGTGGAATTAAATGACTTTCATAGGGAAAAATAACTGAGAATAATTTGTCCAAAATGTAAGAGCAGTTTTATTTATCTATCGTAAAAATTTTTAAAAGACGAAAGAATTAAATGAAATAATCCTTTAAAAAAATTGAATGGGAGTGAAAATTGAATGAAGTTGCTTGTGGGATGGATTATGAAAATGAACTGGAAATTAAAAATTTATGCTGTTGTTGGATTTGAGACAGAAAGAAATGGTCGTTACAGTAAAAAAAAGGGGGGTGGGGAACTCATAAGAATTCTTTCGATGGTCTAACACTATTTGGTCAATTATGGCTTCGCTATAAATTCATGATATGATAAGAATGATATAGATTGAAAAGTTATCTTTCATACCAAATTGAAGCTCTCTATGTTCAGCAGTTTGGGTATCCAGAGGCTCAGACACATTGACCGACAGCCAATCAACTTAATTAGGAAGATTATTTAAAATGTTTTTCTTTCTTTTGCCCCATTATTTTCTGGGTCATTGATTTTCTTTCGTTCCTTATTTTTTACCTTCTGCTTTCTCTCCTTCATCTGTGGCTCTATTTCTATACGTTTATTATATTTTCTTTCTTTCTTTCTTTCTTTCTTTCTTTCTTTCTTTCTTTCTTTGTATTTCTTAACTGACTCTCATCTTTATCATTCATATCTTACTTTGTTTTTTTCCATCTTTCTCAATCCTTACCTTTCTTTCTTTCTTTCTTTCTTTCTTTCTTTCTTTCTCATTCATTTACCTTTCTTCATTCTTCCCTTATTTTTCATTCCTAATTTTTCTTTCTTTATTTTCTTTTTCTCATTCCTTTTTCTCTTTCTTTCTCATTCACTAAAATTTCTTGCTTCTTCCTTTATTTCTCATTCTTAATTTTTCTTTCTTTTTCTGTTTCTCATTCTTTCTTTCTTTCTTTCTTTCTTTTTCATTCATTTATATTTCTTGTTTCTTTCTTATTTCTTATTCTTAATTTTTCTTTTTTTCTTTTCTTTTTTTTTTTTTCTTATTCCTTACTTTCATTCATACTCTCTTTTTTTCAGTTCCATAATTTATTTTTTATTTTTCATTTCTGCCCATACATTTTCTTTCTTTCTTTCTTTCTTTCTTTCTTTCTTTCTTTCTTTCTTTTTTATTTCGTGTTTCTTTGTTTATTTTTCGTTCCTAATGTTTTTTTTTTCGTCCATTATCTTTTTGCTTTCATTCATTCATTCATTCATTCATTCTTTCTTTTTTCTTCCTCCTTCATTTACCTTTATCAATATATTTTCTTATTCCTAGATCTTTTTTTCTTTCTTTTTCTCAATCTTTAAATTTCTTTCTTTCTTACATTTATTTTTTATTTCTTTTTCCCAATTCTTTATCTTTCTTTCCCTCTTTCCTATTCATTTCCCTTTCTTGCTTTTTTCTTCATTTATTATCGTCGTCAATTTCATTCATTCTTTCTTTCTATGCCTTTCTTTTTCTCATCCTTTATCTTTCTTTCTTTCTTTCTTTCTTTCTTTCAGGTGTCCCTCTTTTTCTGTCATACATTTCTCTTTCCCTTATCTTTTCAATAAAATCAATAGTCATGAAGCCATATCCCAACTATCGACTCTCTTGCCACATAAAGCAAACACATAGTTAAAACTATCTGACTAAATGACTACTTAGTCTAATTAATTGAATACTATTCATTATGAAATCTATTTGTCCGAAATTGTTACGTTTTTTAACGATTAATTTCTTTATATATTACAGAATGTTAGAATAATACATAGTCATAGACAATACAAATATCAATTTTGGGTTCATCAGCTCAAAATATTTTTCTGTAATTAGCAGTTATGCGTTGGAGATGTGCAATAGACATTCAATTATAGATGCTTGCTTAAGCGGTTAGGTTGTTTATTGTTGTGGCCTTGTTAGGGGCCAGAAATAAAGACATCAGAAAGGAATTCATTTAAACAAATATATTAACAAAGAACATCGTCATCATCATCATCATCATGTCGTGCCGCTAGCACGGATATTCCTTACCCTCTCTCGCCACTTCTCCCTATCGTTCATCGCCTCTGGTAGGTCTTCAGGGCTACATCCCGTATCCTCACATAGCTGCTGAATGTGTGTTTGAGCTGGTCGTCCTGCTTTTGCCCGGCCATATGTGGGGGTCCATCGGAGTACATCACTTATTAGCTCGTCTCTGCTTCTCCAGCAGTGTCCTGCATGTGTGGTTCGTCTAACTTGGATAGTTTTCGTGATGGGAGGCAGGTGGCCGTATAGTTGGTGCCTTGTGGGGTGTTGCCGCCAGGACTTGTTCAATATTGGTCGCAGCATTCTTGTGTAATTGCCGTCTAGCTTCTTCTCCAGCCGTTTAATTAGCGTCCAAGTTGTGCATCCATACAGCAGTATCAATACGACCGCTGCCCGGAAGAAACTGCGTTTCATTTTATCGGTTAGGTCTGATTTCCATGTGATCGATAGCCTATCGATAGCAGTCTATTCCTTCGTTAGCCGCGTGTCGATGTCCTTTTCGGTTGATGAGACGCTGCTTCCTAGGTAGGTGAATTTGTCTACTAGTTTCAGAGGGGTTCCATCTAGTGTGGAGATGTCGCCTGTTTGATTATTGCACATATATTCCGTTTTGTGTGCATTGACATGGAGGCCAATGCCCGCAGCGGCTCGTTCCAAACTATGCAGTAGTGTTTCGGCTTGGTCGGGTGTATTTGCCAGTATCGCTATGTCATCGGCATAGTCGGCGTCGGTAATTGTTTTTGTAGGGTATCTGCTGCTCCTTTTCTTTGTCAGCTCGAAGCCGTTTTCTCTGATTTTATCAATCGATGTTCTAAGGACGTAATCTAGACGGATGATAAAGAGGTATGGAGCTAGCGTGTCTCCTCGTAGTACTCCTGCTACAATGTCGGAGTATTCTGCGTCTCCATCTGGTGAACGTACTTTCACTTTGGTAAAGAACAGTAATACAATTTATACAAATGAGAGGGTTACCAGCAAGACTGTTTCGGTTCGACTGCCAGGGCTGTCTACTGGAAAATTGCCCTTTGCTTATGAGCAGTACCTGCAGCTATTTATAGCTGGGAGATTTTCATGCATGCGTGTGTAAATTACCATATTTATTTATTTATCTACTTTTTTTTATTGAATATAAATTGCCAAGAAAGAATCCTTCGGTCATTGTATTTACTTTACATTTCTGCCTCGGTTAAGATCATTTTTTTTTAAATCTCAGACTGAATTCAGAGTTGTAGACCAGTTTCCACACCAAAATCAAAGAGTCCAGTCTGCCCTACTATATACTTATGGCTGAGGGAAGAGGAGAAGAGAAGAATTCATTTTTGATGGTAGAGAAGATAGTTACTTCAGTCTCCGCTCAATAATAGCATTCGCAGTTTGGTATATTTATTAATAAAAATTGATCAATATCGGACATAGAGCACATATAGATCAAAGTTAGGATAGCATAGGCAACGGTATTTGGTGACTGTCAGTTTCTCACCTATTTGATCATCGGACCGTCAGACTAAAACTAGACTTGGCCTGATGATTGCGTAGGGGAAACACTGACAGTCACAAAGTGCCATTGACTCTGTGTCTACACTATCCTAACTTATATATATATATATATATATATATATATATATTTACAAGCACCCTTTTTTTTATAAATTAAGCAAAATATATGTATATACGAACAATTTTAGATGGATAGATTGATAGATATGAAAAGACTAAGAAAGAAAGAAAGAAAGAAAGAAACATACATACATACATACATACATACATACATTCTAAACGCGGTGAGGGGTGTCCTCGTGGTGTGATGGTTACGGCGATGGACTGCGGAATCGTAGTATTCGAGTTCGTACTCCAGTCGCGTTATTACGTTCACTATCGGGCAAATACCCTTGGGAAAGGTATGAACCCTCTCATCCTCCCAGCTGTGCGTTAAATAGTACCACTACTGTTCTTCTAGGAGAATAGCTTCGGTATTAAATAACCTATAAAGGTTGATATGCCATTAAACAAAGAAACCAAACCATCTAAACGCGGTTTCAAACATCCGCTAATACACATCACCCGCGAATAAGCTAAGACTACAGTTTTTATTTTTGTACATAACTCGTGTACTCTTTTTGTTGTCGTTCTTCTCTACTAATTTAAAATCTGAAGATCAAATTTCTTGTAAAACGCTTTTTCTGTGCCCTTCTTCTCTATCCATCGAATTGTGGGAATATTTCGTCAAGAGTTGTTAATTTTTCGGTTTCTAAAGTTTTTCAAGCTTGCAAAGACTTTTTTGTTCTTTGGGATGTGTGTAAACATAGACAACTGAAGAATTCATTTCTTCTTCTTCTTCTTCTTCTTCTTCTTCTTCTTCTTCTAAAGAAGAAGAAGAAGAAGAAGAAGAAACTGGAATTGGCAGCGAAAAATTGGCTGCTTTGTGTCTGAAGATGAGAATTAGGTTTATCAGAGTCGGGTCGATAGCCGGACAATGTTCAGCCGTGAGATTAACAATAAGAAATGAGGAAAGCTTTGATTAAAGCGACAGAAAAAAAACAAAGTTGATATATATAAAGAAGGAAAGAAAGAAGAGATTTCTGGCCACAGAAAGAGAGAGAAAGAAAGACAGAGGACAGAATAATAAAAGAAAGAAAGAATAGTGACCAAACAGAGAGAAGAAAAGAAGTTATATAGAAGAGGAGGAGAGGGAACAGAATAATGAGAAGAAAGAAAGAAACAAACAAACAAACAAACAAACAAACAAACAATGACCAAACAGAAGCGAAATAGAGAGTGGGGAGAGAAAGAGAGAGAGAAAAATCATGACCTAAAAGAAAGAAAGAAATAAACAAACAAAAATGATTACGCATAAATAAGAAAGGAAAGTCTTATAAACTAACAGAAAAAGAAAGAAAGAAAGAAAGAAAGAAAGAAAGAAAGATGACAATGCAGAAATAGGAAAGAAAAGTATAATGAACAAACAGAAGGAACGAAAAGAATATAAAAAAAGGAAAATGATTAAAAATAAGGGAAGAAACAAGACGAAATGGAAAAAATTCTTTCTTTTTTTTTAAGCAAGCAGTCCGCCTCTATAAAAGAAAGAAAGAAAGAAAGAACTCAAAATAAGCTGATAAGGAAAAAATTAGAAAGAAATTTATAAATATAATGGATGAATGAAAGAAATTAGATAAAAAAAAAGAAAAGAAAAAGAAAACTAACACGTGATCAGAAAACCATTAACACTGCAAATCTTCAGTCTCACGTATAATGGGAATGCGCGGCAAATACGTGTCACACACCTTCAAATACCCTAACCCTCACCCACCAGAATTTCCGTCTCATCTTTCCGTTTCCCCCGTCAGAATGGCCAACCGGCCACACTCACCATTTTATGATGAGTCATCGTGTCTCGATTCCCAGCTTCAGGCTCTCCAATTTCTTCAGTTTTTTCCAAGACACGTGCAAAATTATTATCTTTCACTTTCCCCATAACTACATAGGGTACCGAAAAGTTCTTAACCGAACCAAAAAAGGAATGATTTTTTTTTCTTAGAAGAGTTAAAGAAACTTGGTTGATAGATTGATTTTTAATGGCATGACAACCCGTCTGTGGTTATTTTATACCTAGGGTAAGGGAATCTCGTTAATTATATATTCATTTTTACATTTTTGTGTTGTTTCTTAAGATATTTTTTGAACAGTTATATAATATTAAGTATTTCTATCTAATACAAATAATTTGCTAATTAATTCATTTATTTATACAAGTTATATGGTTTCATGTCCAGTCGATTGGAGCTGAAAAATACGGTGCTTGCTTCTTTGAAGAAGGTAAGACCTTCCCCCACCAATCGAGTGTCCGGGATTTGATACTAAACTGCATCTGATGGTGAGGCTTCAGTCCTGGAACTTCGGGTGATGTGATGTGGTCCTTCATCACTATTATTCCTAAATCTACTCTGACCCAGAATGGTAATACCTGTTAGGGTCCCATTAATGAGTCACACAGAACTATTTAATCATCGACAATACTTGACACTATTTAACTGTGAGCAAACAAATGAGAAATTTAGAAAAATGTTACCGAGAAACTATTCCCTAAAAAATCACGTGTATAAACAAAATTTGGCATTAATTAACCTACAACGGTTGGTATGCCATAAAATACAACCTGTTCTATACCCACATACATATACATAAGCAGAAACATAATCAAACATAATTCACGAACTTCAATGAACGAACGAACACACTTCTTTATAAAGATATATATCTCTCACACTTTATTCTCGATGTTTCTGTGGTGTGTGAGAGATGAGTGGAGACAGGGACAGACTGCTATATTGACCCAACTTCTCCTGACCATAGCAGCACTTCTTCCACATCTTGGCTAGGGTTGCTCAACGGGGGGTCGCTGAAGGCCACAGCCCTCAGTCTGCAAACTGGCCTTCACTCTGGCCTTCCTGGGTCCAACTAACTCAACTGCCGCCGGCACCTGCCTATATTATTTCATAACACCCACTTGCTTCCGCTTCTTCTTCCGCTTATTTACACAGGTGCATCTCTTGATTGACGGCTCGGTCAAGGGTCAGTATATAACACAACCAATCATAAATGAAAAATTATTGCTTCAAGTACCTATTTATCTATTCAGAAAACAAATAATTTACCGTTATTTATAGAGTTTTCCAATATAATTCAAACAATTTTTAAAGAAATCTATTTGACCTATGGATGGGATCCTGGCAGATATTATTACTCCAAGCCAATATGGACCTGGGAGTAATGGCAATAAAAAGAGGACTCCATGCTCCCCAAATCTTCGGAACTGGCGCCTCACCACCAGATGCTTTTTAGTGTTGTAGTCAGGTCAACCCTTTTTTAGTGGTGGGGTCTTACTCTTCTGCTGGGGACACTTTCAGCGTATTCTGTGCTCCTCTGACAGGGCTTACGTTTCTGGGTTCTCGGTACTTCCCATTTTGGTCGGGTCGAGAACTTAAAGATAGTACCTCTAATTATATAGCTAATTCATTGTGAGCCTGCAATAGCCATTGATCCTGCCTTGCAAACCAATTAGCCCGATTTTTATTGGTTGCTCCTCTCTCGTAGCCAAGTGACGGACTAGCTTGAGTTTTAGGAAATATCTACATAGAAACTGGATTAAGGTTCTATTGAAAAAGCATCCAATCATTTATCTTGGCTATCTTTACACGAAGTTACATCAATAAGCTCTTAGCTTAAATCTTTTAAGTGTTCTAGCTTTGACATTACACTGCATCTGGTGATGTGGAATGTGGAGAACTCTATCATTACCATTGCTCTCTTGTCCATTCTGACCTGGCGTGGTGGTTCCGGTTCGGTTTTAATGTATGGGTCAAAGAGAACTGGTGTCCTGAGTAGGACACTAAAATGCATCTGATGGTGAGATTCCAGTCCTAGACCTTTTGGGAATGCCATTACTCCCAGATCCACTCTGTCACGAAATGTTAATGCCTATTAGAGTCCCATCTATGAGTAAAATAGAATTGTTCATTCATTTACTCCACATGAAACTATTTAACTGCGTGCAAATAATAAATTGCAATGACTGAAACCATTTAACTATGACCAAACAAATGATTAATATTAATTAAAATTATTAGTGTTTTATGACAATACTTGAAACCATTTTACCTTTTGCAAACAAATGAGCTCTCGATTGTTTGAAAATTAGATTACCTACAAACTATTCACTGATGAATCATATATATGGGGTGTTTCAATATTCATGGAACCATCTGATGGTGAGGTTCCAGTGATGCTGGAACTTTGGGGAATGTGGAGCACCTCTTCATTGCCATTGCTTTCAGGTCCACTCTGGCCTGGAATGGTAGCACCTGATAGGGCCCTATCTATGGGTTAAATAAAACTAACTGCATATTTATGCTAAACTAGGTTGTTTGAATTAGAACTGTTTGACTAAACTGAGTTGCTTGAAATAGAAATGTTTTAGCAAATAAACTGTGTACTTACATTTAAACTGCATACTTATGCTAAACTGAATTGTTTGAAATGGAAATGTTTTTGACATTGAAACTCTACTGACACTAAAATAAATTGTTTTATATAGAACTGTTTTGACATTTAACTGTGTGTAAACAAAAAATGTGCTTATACTAAACTGAATTAGCTGAATTAGAACTGCTTGACTAAACTGAATAGCTTGAAATAGAAATGTTTTTGACAATTAAAGTTTGTAGTGATGCTAAACTGAATTGTTTGAAATAGAACTGATTATTTGCGTAAAAATGGATTTGGCGTTAAATAACCTACAAAGGTTGATATGCCATGAAAACCAACCAACCAATTATACATGGAAACCTTGGGACTGCTAATAACTCAGATAATAATAATAATATTGCGTTCTTTTTTTGTTTCATATTTGAAAATAGAATACTATAGCAACTATTAATCCTCGGTCACATTGGCCTAATGAGTAGAGTGTTCGCCAATGGCCCGGGAGACCGGGGTTCAGTTCAAGTCATACCAAAGACTCAAAAAATCGTGCTTGGCGCTGCCTTGCTTAACAGTTAGCATTATAAGGTAAGGATCAAGAGTAAAGTGCGGCAATCCAGGGAATGGAGTGGAGCCCTCCCCTACACCTCGGTGTAGAAGCTATTGAAAAAGGAGCCTTCGGGTCACCCTCGACTAAGGTCGCCAACTTTATTTTACTTTACTTACAATGCCTTTGACAAGAGAGGAAAAATAGTTTGCGTCACAACTTATTTGGTGACAAAATCATTGAAAACTGTCTTAAAATAGAAGCTGCCCATTAATATGATAATGATTTATTACTGAGACAAGAAACCTCCCAAAAATTGCATGTCCTGGAAACTGATATAACAATTAAAAAACATTGATTTAATGTCTCTAGCTCAAAGGATACATTTTTACAGGACGTGTTCGAAATGATCGTCATTGCACTTGTCTCCGTAATAAATCTGTTGTATAGTGGCTCGTACAACGTGACTTCCGGTATCTCAGAGGTATAAAAGGCGTCGTGTTTCCTAAGCACGGGGGTACTGAAACATCTCGGTCAGTAGTAAGACCAACTTCGGACGTAACACCCACAGTGCGAGACTTATAATATTTGTCGGACTGTACCACTTCAGTTAATTGATAATTAACTCGATATCACTGTCTATCTCTTCCTTACCTTGATACAACAAAATAATTATCGTATTAATGGGTTGCATCTATTTTGAGACACCCTATATAATATATGAATGATCAGGATTGAGTATTAAATAACCCACATGGGGGGGATATGTCATAAAAAACAACCCAATCAAACTAAATCTTGTTAATACACTTAATTCACTTGTGAACATTGATGTAAATTGTGAGTGAGGATGCTTGGCGTAGTTATCCCACTTCGAGACCTGCCAAATGATTGACATTTTGAAAGTTATAAAAATGTAACAACTAACCTGAGAAGAAGGTTTTAATGAAAGAATTTAAGCTGATGATACTCCGCACAAACTATCACGGATGCAGACCACGCAGATGACATAGCGCTTCGAACAAATACACCTACCCAAGCCGAATCCCTGCTGCATTGCCTGGAGCAAGCAACAGGTAGCATTAGCCTCCATCTCAATGCAGACAAGGCGGAGTACATGTGTTTTAATTGAAAAGGAGACACCTCCACATTAACTGGTGGTTCTCTGAAATCAGTAGACAAGTTCAGGTACCTCAGAAGCAGCGTCTCATCTACTGAAAATAACATCAATATGTGACTACCGAAGACATGGAATGCTATCAATTGGTTATCGATCATATGGAAGTCTGACTTATCCGATTAAATTAAACTCATTTTCCCAGTAATAATCGTGTCGATTCTACTATATGGATGCACCACATAGACACTGACTAAGCGTATTGAGAAAAATCTAGGCGGGAGCTGCATAAGAATGCCACGAGTCATAGTGAACAAATCCTGGTAGCAACATCCTACAAAATAGCAGCTGTACGGACATCTACCACCCACCTCTAAAACCATCGAAATAAGACGGACAAGACACTGATGGAGAAATAAGGACGAACTCATAAGCGACGTTCTCCTATGGACCCCTTCTCACAGATGTGCAAGTGTTGGATGACCAACCAGAACTTATCTACAACAGCTCTGTACAGACAAAGGATGTTGTCTAGAAGACTGCTGTAAGCGATGGACGATAGAGACGAATGGACAAAAGAGTCAGGGAAATCCGTGTTAGTAGCACAAAATGATGATGATGATGATGATGATGATGATGATGATGATGTATTTTTAAAACAAACACGTGAGCAAAGACAGAACGCTAAGAGGGAGTCCTTGGGGCGTAGTGGCTAACGTGCTGAACTGCGACATCATAGTAAGCGAGTTCGAACACCAGGTCCGTTATTACGTTCACTTTCGGACTAATACCCATGAGAAAGGCATGAACCCTCTTATCATTCAACTATGGGTAAAATAGTACCACAGCTATTCTTCGACAAAGATAACTTTCGCACTGCATAACCCAAGAAGTTTGATATGCTATTAAAAACAAATAAACCGAAACAAAAGACGGGGGTCTTCAATTAGATTTCAAAAGTTGGACCAAAGACGCAAAAGAGAAAACACGCATTTAGTGGGAGCTAGAGTTTGCCAACCAGAAAAGGCCCTTATGGGCCACCATAGCAAAGAATGACTTGGTAATTTCTCTTCCCTTTCTAATGAAAGTAAAAATAAAAAACGAACCCGCCCTTTATGCAAATCTGCTTAATTAATTAACATCTGAATTAAGTGACAAGTTATGAAATCATGAATATGAGTTGGCAAGTTTCTTCAAACCTGTCTGTTGAGGGGGGACTTCCCATAACGTAGTGGCTAACGAGCTGTATCGTGATATTATAGTAAGCGAGTTCGAACTTCAATCACGCTATTCCGCTCACTTTCGCGTTATATACCCGCGAAAAAGGTATGAACTCCATTATCCACCCCACCAGCCATGGGTTAAATGATACCACTACCGTTTTTTTTTTACAAGGATGGATTTGGTATTAAACAGCTAACGTAAGTTAATATGTCATTAAACTATAAATGAATAGATAAAAACATTTTTTCAAAGCTTTAGCGATATAATTTCTATCAGTAGGATAATATAAAGTTAGTTAATAGACTGTCTTGCAAAAATCGGAATATTTAAATGTTTTGTGATTATTGATTAATATCTGTCTAAATATGAGTTGTATTATGTTTTTTAGTTTGGGTTTTATGGCATATCAATCTTTGTTGGTTATTTAATGCCAAATACATTTTTATACAAATAAACAGTTCTATTTCAAGCTATTCAGTTTAGTCAAACAATTCTAATTCAAACAATTCAGTTTTCTATTTGTAAAGTTCTTGTTTACATACACTTGAATATCAAAACAGTTCTATATCAAACAATCCTGTTTAGTGTAAATACAGTTTTATTGTCAAAAACACTTCTATTTCAAACAATTCAGTTTAGCAGCATAAGTACGCAGTTTAGTTCTATTTGACGCATAGATAGGACCCTATCAGATGCTACCACTGAGAGCGATGGCAATGAATGGGTACTCCACATTCCCAAAAGCTCCGGCATTACTAGAACCTCACTATCAGATTGTTTAGTGTCATATATAGGACACTCATTGGGCGGGGGGGTTACCCCTCGGCAGAGATGCAGTCGAGGTATTCAACAGCCCCAGTCGACTAGGCAAGGGTTGTTTTAAATAGATTTAACCGTATTTTTTACTTGTGTTCCAACTGTTTCAAAATCGCATAATTCTACACCCTCCATATACCAATTGGGTTCCTGTTGTAAGCACAGTCTACAATGATAATAATGCTTCTATCTTAAGGAGTGAAGAATAATGAACCTTTCATGGTTGTATTTAAAAAAAAAATAATTTTGATGAATAAAACAAATGTTAAGCGCGAATGCAGAAACACGCACAATTATCATTCAGTTGCAAATTGTACAGGAAATTGCTTTATTTTCTATATTAAAGCTATTAAAATATGCTGCGTTAATAAAAACCTTGCTTTAACGTACCATTTTTGCTCGGTTACGATTACGTATATATATATATATATATATATATATATATATATATATATGTGTGTGTGTGTGTGTGTGTGTGTGTGTGATAATTTCATGGATATAACGGACACCATTGTTAGACACCATTGGTTCCTAATAAATCTACCTCTTTATCAATGAATGCTATAAATTAACGATCATGATACTGCTGATTCAACTTAGCTTTTATACGTGCGTGATCAATATATAAAGTAAAAGTTGGCGACCATAGTCGAGGGTGACTAGAAGGTTCCCTTTTCAATAGCTACAACACCGAGGTGGAGGGGAGGGCGCCACTTTTTTTCCTGGATTCCTCCACTTTACCCTTGATACGTACCTTATCTCGCTAAGTGTTAAGCAAGGAGGTATCAAGTACCATTTTTAAAGTCTTTGGTATGACGCGACCTGGAATTGAACACAGGTCTCCCGGACAATTGGTGAACACACACACACACACACACATATATATATATATATCACAACTAATGGACAATTCGAAAGATAAAAGTGTGTTGATGACCAAGGGGACCACACACACACACACTAATATATATATATATATTGTCATCCACTGACAGACTGCTTTGTTGTATCACAACTTTTCAGTGAGACTAGATACGTAGGATACTTGAAGCTGAGATTGAAACCCGCCCAACTTTACGTTAGACTTAGTATCATACCGCTCAACCACCAAGCGAACCACGTCAGCTCGGGAATAACAAGGCATTACGTAGTAGCTTTCGTTGGTGTAATTTTTTGCCTTACAAGTATATATATATATATATATATATATATATATATATATATATATATATATATATATATATATATATATATATATATATATATATATATATATATATATATATATATATATATATGATATAAAGATAGAAGAATAACTAATAAGAAAAAAAAATTGCTTAAAAAGTGAGCTCAATTATATGATAGCAGAAACTTATAATTATTAGTAACATAGATACAATATGTCCGTTACTTGAGTTTTGGGTGTTTTTCACAATCTTCCGATGTTCTTGTGAGAACATCCAATCGTCTGAAAACTGTTGAAAATACAATAAACTTCAGCAACGGATATATTGTATCCATGATACTAATATATATTGGCCATTGACCAAATTAGTAGAGTGTTTGCCAATGGTCTGGAAGACCAGGGTTCAATCCCAGACTCAAAAATGGTACTTGATGCTTCCTTACTTAACAATCAGCATTATAAGGTATGTATCATGGTTAAAGTGGAACAACCCAAGGAAAGTAGTTGCGAACTTTCCTACACCTCGGTGCCGTAGCTATTGAAACGAGAGCCTTCAGGTCGCCAACTTTATCTTTCATATATATATATATATATATATATATATATATATTAAAATAATGTTTGCATAAAATCTGTTTAACACGAATTACACAATCATCAGACAAAAATGTGTTTGCACACACACACAAACAATGATAAAATGAATTTGAATTGTTTTAATGTCGAATATTAAATCTACACGCAATATGTGTTTAGCATCAAGTTATTTTCTCAAGATAAACAATAGCTCTAATCCCTATTTAGGAGATTAACTTTTAATCCCCTAAATGTAGACGACAAACGCTACTCAAGGAAGAGTTTAAAATGCAAAGCAATTCGAGATGTAAAAAAAGAGAAAATATGACAAAAAAGAAAAGAAAAAAAAAACAGGGCTGTCATCGTTAAATAAATCATTATAGTACTCGTGACTTGAATCGTCACTGACATTAACATGCTAACTATTGCTTAACAGCTAGGCTCTTATTTACTAAGCTTAGCTAAGCAGGATACAAGGCCAGAAGGGATGGGGCAACTGTCGAGTATCAAATTCCCTCAAAAGTTCGAAGCATCAACTTAAATTGCTTGCGAACCATGGGTTCATAAAGAGGTTCTCATTTACTAAACTTAGCTATGTAGGACACAAGACCACTAAAACGCAGCATCCGATTAGGATTAAACCCCCTTTTCAACTTAAATACTTTGCCAACCCCTGCTTCACATTTACTAAACTTTGTGATGTAGGACATAAGACTATCAATACAGCGAGGATAGAGCCCCTTTAATACTGATAATTACTACGTTTAATGCTAAAGTGATCGTAATTTGTTTGCTTTGTTTACTACATCAAATTTGGATTGGTATATATATATATATACTGGGCCATTGGCCTAATGAGTAGAGTGTTTGCCAATGGTCCAGGAGACCGGGGTTCAATCCCAGGTCGAGTCATAACAAAGACTCAAAAAATGGTACTCGATGCCGCTTTGCTTAACACTCTACATTATAAGATAGTGGTCAAGAGTAAAGTGGAACAATCCAGGGAATTGAGTAGCGACCTCCCCTACGCCTTGGTGTAGTAGCTTTTGAAAAGGGAGCCTTCGGGTCACCCTAGACTAAGTGTAACATAGCCAGATATGAATACGTGAAATAGACATATTCTTACCGGTACGTAAAACGTTCATAATGTCCATAACGCACATATATAACATAGGAATCCCGAAACACAAAAAAACACTTACGACTTCTTAGTTCAGGTACGAAACTTTTTATTACCTTTGAGTTGAAAGGTTTTTCGACATAAGGAGAGAGATACCATCTTTCAATGCTGACTGCTTTTACATCGTCAGCTCTCAACCCAACTAACGCGCGGTGCCCGTAGCGCACAAATTCGTCTGGCCTCGCACAGGTCTCAATCTCAACTCACTGACTTTTCTCATATCTCAGCCCGGTGCGTGACGTCACTCATATCCCTGGTGACATCCTCTATTTGGGATTTTTATAGTGACATCTCTGAAAGACACGTCCGCTCCACGCGCGCGTGAACACCTGCGCTCATGTTTGCACCTAACTAACCCATGCACTGAGCCGAAAGGTTCTCTACCTAACTAAACCCAAAGGCAAGATATATAAAACGAAATCCCTCGGCCATTATATAACATAAGGTCACTAACTTTACTTATATATATATATATATATATGTGCGTGAGTGTATGTGCGTGTGCTTAAAATTTAATGCTAAATTTAATGCTAAAAGCGTTTCTTATTAGTAAAATCTTTTGAGCAATATTGGCATATTTCAACTCTAAAATTGGATTCAGTAAAAAAAACGCACAACTCAGGATTTCACGTTATAGAGACTTAAATGAGTTAAAATTCGACATGTCGAACAAAGTTCGACGAATTTTTAAATTGTTTTTATTGTTATCCTGTTTCATTGGAGAAATATATATATATATATATATATATATATATATATATATATATATATATTAAATATTTATATGAAATAAAGATAAGTGGAAAAGTGGGTAAATCAAACACTTACAACCAGTTTAATGGTAATATTTCGTTCTTTATTAACAGAAGAACTTCATCAGACTTAACATTTTTGGCGTTTTTCTACATTTTAGCAATTAAGGAAATACATAAACTAAGGGATAATGTAAAAAGGTATAAGGGGAGGGAAAGGGTCTAAAGATAAAAGATAGATAAGTACATTATAAGGAGGTTTGAGTGATGGTCGTAGGGGTTAATTTGGTTTTGACTGTGACCTTAAAGTGGCACCAAGTTTATCGGGTTTCTTTAGGGATTTGATCAGATAGAGCTGGATTAATTTTAGTGAGAAAGAGGGAAGTCTTTTTTTCTTTTGTCCTTTCTTTCTTTTTCTTTTCCTTTTAGATACTCCACTGCAGTCAATGTTTTTGATGAAACAGGATATCCCTGAACTCTTGCCACCCTTCATTTCCTCTTTCTTTCTTTTTTTCTCTAAATAAACCTCTCTCCCACCTCATATTTCACTCTAGCCCGACTAGAACCTCATCATCAGATTTTTAGTGTCATATCCGGGACACTAGTTGGGTATTACCCCTCTGCAGAGACGCAGTCGGTGTATTCTGTAGGCCCAGCCGACTAGGCCAAAGTATATAAAGTGAAAGACAGAAACGAACGTAAACTTCGTCGTATATATATATAAATATATATATGTGTGTGTGTGTGTGTGTGTGTGTTTGTGTGTGCGTGTGGATATATACTTCTTTTTCTCAAAATATAAAAGTTAAGCAATACTCAGAGGACGGGCAATATTTCTTCAAGATAGCATGCAGAATCCCTGTGTAGTTTATCTAGCTTTTTCTCTGTGCTTTGTCAGCGTCCATGCGGTGCATCCGTATAGTAATATGGACAAAGCTACAGCTTGGAAAAAATGTTCAATTTTATCAGAGAAATCAGACTTCCATATGATAGATAACTTGTTATTAGCAGTCCACAACTTCGCTAAGCGTATGTTGACATCACTCTCAGCAGATGAGTTGTAGCTGTCGATGTATGTGAACTCGACTACTGCCGTTCAGAGTGGAGGTGGCTCCTTTTTCTTTTTAACACATAAATTCTATTTAATTTCATGTAGAGGTCAGTGCCTCCTGCTGTTTACTAGGCTATGCAACAGAGATTTTAGTTGGGTTGGTGTATTTGCGAGAAACGCTAGATCATCTGCGTACTCTGCGTCTGTCATAGTTTCTGCGGGATATCGTCTGTTTCTTGCCTTTTTTTTAAGTGTGAAACCATATCTTTTTATTAGCTCTGTTGTATAGTCGTAATACATATACAACCATACACATATACATGCGGAAATAAAATCAACAATAATGACGAACGAACACACTTCTTTAGAAAAATATACCACTCACACTTTATTCGAAATGGTTGCGAAAGGGTTATATGTGAGAGGTGAGTTGGAGACTGAACAAACTGCAACATATTGACCCCCAGTTCCTTTATCTTTAGCAAACACTTCTTTCTCGTTCCGCTGGGCGGCTCAATCGGGGGTCCTGACGGCCCTGGCCCTCTGCTGGGTGCTGGTTCTCTCTACAGCATCTTATCTCCAGCTAACTGACTCTAACTAACTGAACCTGTCTGTCGCACCGGGTTATATAATTGTTTGACGTCCACCAGCTTCTTGTGGACGTCACATCTGCGCCCAATTCAACCCGTCAACAGTCAAGGTTATACCCTGATATCTTTTACCGGATGCACCTGTTTCTCGACTGACGGCTGGGTCGAAGGTCAATATGTTACAGCTCTATTCACGTTCGATGTACGTTGTCTTTGCAAGGTATAAACAGATACGGTTCTAATGTATCTCCTTGCAAGACTCCAGGGCATTGTTGAAGAAGATGGTGACTCCATCGCGTGATCTAATCATTGCTTACAGGTTTACATTCTCATTATCCACGCATATATATAAGTATATGTATATACATGTGCATTCGTGCGTACACAGGTGCATGTCTTTGTATGTTAGCGTCAACTTTTTGGGACAAATATATATTCCTTCACTCTCTCTCTCTCTCTCTCTCTCTCTCTCTCTCTCTCTCTCTCTCTGGTTTTATCTATACCCACACGTGTGTATGTACCTATTAATACATATGTATACATACATATGTATAAACACACATGCACACATACACAGAAACGCACACACATACACACACATACATATCTACATATAAAGAGAAAGAGAGAAGGGAAAACAGTAAGAGAGAACCTGAGAAGAAAGTCCCTTCTCTTTGTATATTAATTTCGAGATCTTTCTCATCGTTTCTCACTATTTCGCTATAAAGAAAAAAGAAAAAAATATCCTTCAACCTTTCTCTCTTTTACCCCCACCTCTCTTTTTCTATCTATCTGTCTCTGTCTTTCTCTCTCTTTATATATATATACATATATATATATATATACATATCGACTTAGTGGAGAGAGAGGGGGGGTCATCATGCACATCTGAGCTGTTTATGTCCGAGTAAACACTCAATTGGTGGTAGAGATTCATTGATAAGAAAATTCTTTTCACAAAAAACAAAACAAAAACAAAAGAAATTAAATAACTCAAACTAGCTGACACAAAAGCATTCCGTACCGATGAAGTCTAAAATTGTTTCTAACGAATGGCGTGATAATTCTGATTTAAGAAGCTCGATTCACTCTCCTCGTTCGAATTCGAAGGCGGCCATATTGTCTTTGGTCGTTGCTGAAGCGTCTCGCAATTCCTCAGGATTACAATTCGGGTGGCAGTTATTGAGCAGGAATTTGGCTTTTGGCTCGAAGCCTTTAACTCATTTGATAAACGTTAACTGGGAAAAAATCGCTTAGATCTCTCTCATAATTTTTCCTGTCACTGAAGCGAAAAAAACAAACCCGCAAGGCTTTTCTACCCAAAGGATCACATTCACACACATCCGAATACTCACAGGAGGCGCGCTTTCATACCAGTTATTGGTAAATTGTAGGATAGACTGTTCTTTAGGATTCATCCATTTTCATCTGCTTAAAAACCGGCATTGTGTCACATCCTTCAATTGACAGAGCGGTCAGGTAAATAATAAAATTCATTTTTTCCATTCATGTAGCATGTCTTGTGCAGAAGCAGCTTACCATAGCTGGAGGGAAAATAGTTTTTGAATATGTCTATTTGACCAATAGATTGTATAGTAATAAGTGGTACCACTCCGGGTCAGAATGAACATGGAGGTAATTTCTGTGAAGGGATGCGCTATACTCCCTAGATCTCCAGAACACGAATCTCACCATCAGATGCGGTTTACTGTCATGCCTAGGACATCCTCTTTTGAGAGAGAGTCTTATCTCAAGCATCTATTTAACCTGTACATAGGACCTAAACGAGTGTTATCACTTCGAGTAAACATGGGTGGAATGGCAAATATGGAGGATTGGACACTCCACAGAATTGAAGGACTCTCACCATCGGATACACAACACCTCCCAGCGCTGGAACCTCACCATCGGATACACCACACCTCCCAGTGCTGGCACCTCATCGTTGGATACACCACACCTCCTAGCGCTGGCACCTCACCAACGGATACACCACGCCTCCTGGCACTGGAACCTCACCATCGGATGCACCACACCTCCCAGCGCTGGAACCTCATCATTGAATACACCACACCTCCCAGCGCTGGCACCTCAGCAGTGGATACACCACACCTCCCAGTGCTGGCACCTCATCATTGGATACACTACACCTCCCAGCACTGGCACCTTACCATCGGATGCACCACACTTCCCAGTGCTGGCACCTCAGCATTGAATATACCACACCTCCCAGCGCTGGCACCTCATCATTGGATTCACCACACCTCCTAGCGCTGGCACCTCACCAACGGATACACCACGCCTCCTGGCACTGGCATCTCACCATCGGATACACCACACCTCCCAGCGCTGGCACCTCAGCATTGGATACACCACACCTCCCAGCGATGGAACCTCACCATTGGATACACCACACCTCCCAGCGCTGGCATCTCACCATCGGATACACCACACCTTCCAGCGCTGGAACTTCACCATTGGATACACCACACCTCCCAGCGATGGAACCTCACCATCGGATACACCACACCTCCCAGCGATGGAACCTCACCATTGGATACACCACACCTCCCAGAGCCGGCACCTCACCATTGGATACACCACACCTCCCAGCGTTGGAACCTCACCATCGAATACAGTTTAATGTCATACTCATTTTTATCCTTCTGCAGGTGAATGCAATTAGCGTATTTAAGTAGTTTCCATCACATGAGGAGTGTTTCAAGATTGCAATGGGCAAAATTTGAGGACAGCTATTCTGTGAAAATCCTCTGGAAGTTGGCGAAACTTTAAACAGATGTAATGGCAATCAATTTCCATCGACATTCACTAGATATATGGCAGAAACACGGGTATGAATAAATTATAAGAATAAAGATGAAGATTATGTTTTCTTTATAAGCGAAACTGTTATGTTTTTAATTTCATATCATCAATTATGTACAAGCCACTTCACATTGTCATATAATACCAGTTTGGCTACACGTACGTAAAATCCACTCATCCACGAAGCATCAATCAAAGGGAGATAATCTAACTTATAGACTTCATCTCACTTCTGACTAGAAATGATTCAAGCGTGTAATGGTCTTTGACTGGTCGATCTATTACGACATTAACACGGACGCCCTTTTTGTCAAGCACTGGCGTTTTATCTATTCGGTCATTAGTCGATCGTATTCAATGAGAAAAACATGCCAGAGACATTGCACGAGAAGGGTCCGGTCAGTGTAGACTGGAGATGTGTTATAGTCCACAGGAGTTTCGCAAAACACCCAATGTGCGTATATATTGATGTTATGATACGTCTGTAATATTTGTTGATTTTTTTTTTTGCAATTTGGTGATAAAAATCAACTGAAAAGGGTAATATTAAATATATGCTCGTTCTGATAATTCAAATTTATCATCTTTATATTTCATCAAGATACCTTATATAATATTATCA
Organism: Sepioteuthis lessoniana; assembly: GCA_963585895.1. Lineage (NCBI taxonomy): Eukaryota > Metazoa > Mollusca > Cephalopoda > Myopsida > Loliginidae > Sepioteuthis > Sepioteuthis lessoniana. The sequence goes on from OY757906.1 coordinate 119,464,039, forward strand.
CATGTCCATTATATATCAATCTGATTCTGTTTTTATATATATATATATGCAAACAGAATCAGATTGATATATAATGGACATGTGATAATATTATATAAGGTATCTTGATAAAATAAAAAGATGATAACACACACACACACACATATATAAAAAATTTATATATATATATGTGTGTGTGTGTGCGTTATCATCTTTTTATTTTATCAAGATACCTTATATAATATTATCACATGTCCATTATATATCAATCTGATTCTGTTTGCATATATATATATATATATATATATATATGTGTGTGTGTGTGTGTGTGTGTGTGTGTGTGTTTGTAAGTGTATGTGTATATATGGCACATATATATGTGCATGTATGTGAGTAAAACACATACACACATGCATGTATATATGTTCCATGGTACACATATATACACAAATATCAGTCTCTTTCTATCTCTCAGTCTATCTAGAGAAGATGTTCATTACTATGACGAGAAAACTATGTTTATTAGAATAAAGAAATTGATGACAAAGATTATTTGTTGAAAATGTATTCAAATAAACAAATTTTAGTTACAGAATGTTATATATGCAACATTCATTAAAGAAATAGATATCTGTTAGTGAAAAAACGAATTAAAACACGCCGTTTAACCAACATTTACCATTGCGATGATGATGACGTCGGCGACGGCTATAATCTGCTATCCCCCCTCTCTTTATCTCTCTCTGTTTCTCTCTCTCTCTCTCTCTCTCTCGGTCCCTCTCCCTCTTCCCAAGACAGCTGTCAGCAGTCACATTGTGCTAATTTTTTTGAGCACGGTATTTTGAGTTGCTCTTGCTATTGGCTACAGCCAAAAGCGGATTTCTCTAACATTACTGTTATTATAAGGGTCTTGTGCTCGGCACGGATTACGCGTGTTCAACATTATAGCCGATTTTATGGGATATTCAATGGATCTGACGGTGGCCGGACAAAGACCATCCGTTCAAAACAGCATCGTTGTATTATTCCCAGATATATCTATGAACTTTTGGCTACTTAGTTATCGAAACTTGAATAGATATGTATTTTAACTGAGATCAGACTAAGAATGTTTGCTTGAAATTAATGGATGATTTTTAATCCATTTTGAATAACATTGACCGAGTTATTGGTCGTGCCGGGCACGATTAGCACTAGTCCTATCTCCGCCCCTTATATATATATATATATATATATATATATATATATATATATATATATATTTACATACGTGGCGCCTTCAATAAGTTTCCAGACTATTTTTGTGCAGGCATTTAAAATTGTCGTAGACTCTTGAAAATTCAGTATGTTTTTGCTATACATCTTATGAGATGACTGACCAATGCTTATGATTTTAGGTTCAAATGAACAGCTACAGCAGCAATTGGAATACACCCTACTAAAGCCTGATTGTCTCAGCTGGTGAATTTCAAAAATGCTATCTGGACGTGAGGACATTTTAGAAGAACGATATGCAATAAAATTCTGTTTTGAACTTGGAAAAAATGCCACAGAAACGTATGGAATGCTTCGGACTGCTTTTGGAGTATCTTGCATGAATCGAGCATCAGTTTTTGAGTGGCATAAGAGATTCAAGGAAGGCAAGGAGTCTGTGAGGGATGATGACAGGTGTGGGAGGAGTAAGGAAGTCAATACACCAGAATTGATTGGCCAAAGGGTTAGGATTAGGCTTAGTGTTACTATGTTGAAGTTTTAAGGGAGTTCAGGAAGAGATTCCTGGCGAAGAAGCCAGCACTCTTCAAATCGGGTCGGTGGCATTTCCACCAGGACAATACACCAGTCAAAAAACTCCATCCTTGTCACAAACTATTTGACCAAGATGGGTATCAAGATAGTTCCTCACCGTCCCTATAGTCCAGAACTTGCTCCCTGTGACTTTTGGTTATTCCCTATTCTCAGAGGCTGTCGTTATGAGACAATTGAGGAGATAAAAGAGGCAGTGACGAAGGTCATTGACATGCTCACACAAGAGGACTTCCATGGGGCGTTCCAGAAGTTGTTGGAACGGTACAACAAGTGCATTGCAGGCGGAGGAGATTACTTTAAAGGGGACTAGAGCTTCATGTGTGTACTATCAATAAAAGTGCCCACACGAAAAAGGTCTAGAAACTTATTCAATGATCCTCGTGTATATATATATATATATATATATATTTGGGTTATATATGTATACATCAGTGTACACATATACACGTACATAAAGCCACTTTGCCAATCAATGTATTTCTTATCTATCTATTTAGCTATCTCAGTCTGTTCATTATCTATCTATCTATCTATCTATCTATCTATCCCAGTGTGTACATTATCTGTCTATCGATCGATCTATCTATCTGTTATGTAGACGTGATGAATGAAGGAATGAATGATTAGCCATAATGAAGAAGTATGATACTTTCTTTACAAAAATATCTCTCTCACAACTTTATTCTCGAAAGGGTCTGAAGTAAGTGTGAGAAAGACGAATACAGACGGAGAATTGCTATATTGACCCATAACTTCCTAATCAGATTATTTGTATTCAGCTTCTCGGCCCAGGTCAGGGTGTGGGGACACTGCCCTAACCCTGGGCACTCTCCGGCCGCTCTTGTGATTTTGAGTTTTTGTGATTCCCTGTGACTTCGAGACTGCGAGACTGACTGTATATACTGAGAGTGCCTCCATGTATGATTTCACAATACCTATCTGTTTACAGTTGTCAACCCATGTGACCTGCTTATACCCACACATAACTGTCTTTCTGTTTACTCAGCTGGAACATACTGCCTCAGGATTCCCTGATTGTCGGCTCTGTCAAAGGTCAATATGCAGCATTATCTATCTATCTATCTATCAAAGCCTGTTTGTATATATATATATATATATACACACACGTATACCCACAAATGTATATAAAGAGAGGGATAGATTGATTGATAAAGAGATAGAGAGATGTCACTGCATATATATATCATTATTATTAAAAACGAATTTAAACCGTTTAAGAAGTACTTTAAGTTACTTCAAATTTCATGCAACTGTTGTTGCAATCATCAAAAAACACAACGTAGTTTTCAGTTCACTTACTTTTATTTTAGGCAAGTCAGCCAATTAGCATCTTCCACCAAACAAATTTTCCTTGTCTAATTTTCACACAATTTACAATCCGTAGAAATTAATCCAATTTCGGTATTAAATTACCCACAAGGATTTGATATGCCATTAAACAAATCATCATCATCATCATGTCGTACTGCTAGCACGGGTATCCCTGACCCTCTCTCGCCACTTCTCCCTATCGTTCATCGCCTCTAGTAGATCTTCAGGGCTACATCCCGTATCCTTACAGAGCTGCTGTATGTATGTTCAAGCAGGCTGTCCTGCTTTTGCTCAGCCATACGTGGGGGTCCATAGGAGTACATCACTTATGAGCTCGTACCTGCTTCTCCAGCAGTGTCCTGCATGTCTGGTTCGTCTAACTTGGATAGTTTTCGTGATGGGAGGTAGGTGGCTGTATAGTTGGTGCCTTGTGGGATGTTGCCTCCAGAATTTGTTCATTATTGCTCGCAGCATTCTTGTGTAATTTCCGTCTACCTTTTTCTCCAGCCGTTTTGCTAGCGTCCAAGTGGTGCATCCATATAGCAGTATTGACATGACCGCTGCTTGGAAGAAACTGCGTTTCATTTTATCGGTCAGGTCTGACTTCCATATGATCAATAGCTTATCGATAGCTGTCCATGCCTTCGTTAACCGCGTCCGAACCAAACCTTTACAAATGAATCAAATTTTGGCATTAGATAACCCATAAGGAGTTAACGCGCCGTTAAACTAATAAAGCAAACAAAACATTTACAAATTAATTAAGTTTCCGTATTAAATAATCCGTAAGGATTTGATATGCCGTTAAACAAATGAACCATGCCAAACCTTTACAAATAAATCAAATGTAGGTACTAAATAACCCGTAAGGATTTGATGTGCCATTAAACAAATGAACCAAACCAAACCTTTACAAATAAATCAAATGTAGGTACTAAATAACCCGTAAGGATTTGATATGCCGTCAAACAAATGAACCAAACCAAATCTTTTAAATTAATCAAATTTAGTTACTAAATAACCCGTAAGGATTTCATATGCTTTTAAACAAATAAACTGAAATAAACCTTTACACATAAATCAAATTTCGGTGCTAAATATCCCACTAGGAGTTGATATGCCATTAAATAAATAAACAAAACCAGTAAAAGAACTTCCATATATTATCATTCTTTTATCAGACTTATTGATGTACATATTACTCATGCCCTGATATCCCACCGAGAGGGTCACTCATAAAATAAACTCTAGATAAAATTCTGCTAAGTAGATATTGATATAAGTTACAAATACAATCAGTGTTGCGTATGCAATCATCAACTCGGCCTCAGTCTTATGTTAGTATTTTTTTCTTCTTTTCAATTTTTATATTTCGTCCTGGCAATCAGCTGTCTAACCGTCCATGTCTGTCTAAATATTTGTTTTAGTTCATTTTTGTCGATTGACTTTGTGTTTATCGGCAATTAATAAGATTTGTGCTTGATTATACTTAAAGTGATTAGATTGAATTAAATGGAAACGTTCATATTTCGTATCTGATTTACGAGTTGATAGCTATTCAAATGGATTGGTTTGGGTTCTTTTATTTTATGGCATATTAACCTTCGTGGGTTATCTAATGCCAAGAAGGAGAACAGCAGTGATATTGTTTGCCCTATGGCTGAAAATATAAGTTACTTATTGGCCGCAGTCCAGCACCTTGGCCATTACGTCATGAAGACATGAGATGATTGGTTTGGTCTCTTTGTTTAATCCTATTTACCCAACCCCTCCGCTCGGGCAGGATATGACACAAGGTCAGTTTTTAAGCGAAGTTTAACAGGTTTTAATTAAGAGTTTTCCTTCTCCTAGACTAGTTGCCTAACCAAGGCTGAAGAACCTAGTCTGTCCTACTATTTACCCATAGCTGGAGGGAGAATAATTGGATTCATACCTTTCCCAAGGGTATTAGTGCTATGTGAAAATGCAATCAGTCTTGTCCAGGATTTGAACTCGTGTCGCCGTGTCCATGTCCTACGACGATAACCATTACACCACGGACACCTCCAAACCAAATGTTTAATGGCATACCAACCTTCGTAGGTTACTTGGTGCCAAAGCCATTCTACTAGAAGGGAAAAGGTGGTGCTATTTAATATGGGGGTTCACACCTTTTCCAAGAGTATTTGTCCGAAAGTGAACGTAAGAGCACGGTTAGAGTTCGAACTCACTTTATACAATTCCACAGTCCAGCGTTTTACCCGTTACATCACGTATACTCTTGTTCGAGTTGAAGTTATTTCTGTTATATGATATGTCATCGAGCACAGAACATAATAACAGGGTTGGACTCCGAAGTCAAACATTTGCGGAGATAGTGACAGACGGCTAATACTATATAACTTGACAAAGGAGGCAATTTTTTCCATGTTATTTGCTAATTTTTTTAAATTTATTTTAGAAAACCGTTTATTAGAAAAAATAAGATTGAAAATGAATACCTATCCAAATTACTGTGATAAATTTTATTATTATTTTATCTTAAAAGTTGTATCAAAATTACCTTAAAGAGTTCAGGCCCAGATTCAGCAGAAAGAAAAGCAACATTATAAAGGCTGAATGTTCTTAAAAGTGGCATCTAAATAATCCCAATGGTTTTGAGCCAGCGTGTAAACTGAATGAAATAGGAAAATTCACAATATTGAATCACAGATCCACCTAAAGGTAAGTCACACTGTCAGCGAAGCTTAAAATACGTGAAAGCAGTAAAACACCACCTTCTAAAAAAAGGAATGTCGTGCGGCTACAATTCGGGAACTTTGTCGTGTGTCTCTTTATTGCCATTATTCACTGAGCCATTCTGACCCTGGGTATTAGTACCCATAAATGTGCCATCTATGGGTCAAATAGATCTGTTTAAAAAAATATTCGTATTAAATCGGAATACTCGAAACTATATAACTGGAGATTATTTGTATTAAGAATAATTACTTGAAGCTATAATTGTTTACTAAGGATTATCATTATTAATTACTTGAAACCATATAACCGTGGGCCAAAAAAAGATGATTATCAAATAAAAATAATTACATGAAAAAATATGTGTAGAGTTAAATTTAAAGCAGTCAGCCAAGAAGAAAAACTCTAGAAAAAAAAGAACAAATTAAAAATCTGCTTAGAAACTATCCTGAAATATCAGATAAACCTACTGGAGAAAGATTATTATTGGTAAACTATGCAACAAACTTGAACATTTTACGGAGGAAATGGTGAAAAAATCAAAAGCTGAAAAGCTGTAGGCCTCTATGAAATACTTCCTGAAGTGTGGAAAACGCAGAAATTTGATGACATTTCTTCGATTATTCATTGTTGTGCATAAACAAAACACAATAGAAAAACAAACGAAAGTCTGCATCTTCCTTTTCCCGATTAAAGGCGAACTCGGAATCACTAAGAACTATGGCCTCTACGTAACTCAGATAAAACAGAGTTTAAGTGTTTTAAAGAAATTGGTCAGCCATTTCACGGTTGATATATGTTCATATGTCGAAAGTGATGTCCACATAAGCATAGGAAAGGTATGGACAGTTATCAACAGATTATCGACTATATAGAAACATAATCTCTCTGATAATATAAAAATGTATATTCTTCCAAGCAGTAGCCTTATACGTACTATTGTATGGTTGTACCACCTGGATTTTGACGAAGTGCTCGGAGAAAATGCTTGATGGGAACTACAATAAGATCTGCGTGCTGTTTTGAACTAATCCTGCCAGCAGCAACTCATAAAACTCCAACTGTACGGCCACTTGCTTCTAATCTCATAGACCATCGAAGTAAGACGAACAAGACATACATATACAAACAACACACGCGCAAACGCACACACACACGCACACGCACACACACATACATACATACATACATACATACATATATATATATATAAACAGAAGGCGTAAAACAACAACTTAAAACAACCCACTTTGAGTGGTTTGTTACAGTGGAGAGAGATTGGTAACCGATAAAACAACACATAAATGGAAATGATCAATATCGATCCGTAGTCAATACTGTCCATGTTTTCAGAGGACTTGATCATCTGATTAAATCGATTTTCCATGTTTCTATTTCTTGACTAAATAATTAATACCATTGGATCAATGTTTGGGCTCTTTAGCTTCAGTAAATTTTTAAATCTTGTTTTCTCAAGAGTCTCTCAGAAGAATCAGAGATGCAGATCTGTCAAGTCTAACTTCGTTTTGTAAACTGATTGCTCACATATAACCTGTCCGCTGTCTTTTTCTAAAGAAACAGCTGTGAAAGGACTAATCAATACGTAAGGTAACTTAGTGTTATCAAGGATAAAATATGTCTTAAGTAAATATATGAAGTCAAATTATTATTTCTGATTTTGAAAGGAATGAAAAATAGTTAAATAGGTTTATGAGATTTTCAGAGTCAGAGCAAAGTTACGAAGATGACATTTTGGCTAAAATTGCTTTGGAGGATTTTTTGAAAATCGCTTTTTTTTATATTTTATAAAAATATTGATAAGTAACAAAATTTTACTGGGATAAATAATGAAATAATAAACTATTTCAATAAATCAAAACATTTTCTTCTTGTTTAGTGAAAAATAGTTAAGAAAAAAGAAACGTATACAGAGATCTTAAAATTACAAAATTTCAAACAAATCACTGTTTACTATGGACATACTAGGCATATAAGACTTGGACCTTGCCAGAGAAATAAGAAAACTGCCTCAGTGATGGTGATACCTATTGTAATTGGTACGCTAGGAAAGAGGCCTCGAAGAGTTGGAAATCAGAGAATGAACCGAGAACATCCAAACCACACCATTCTTGAGATTGGCTAGAATCCTGGGGACCTGAGGAGACTTGTCACTCAGGCTCCATTGAGAGACCATCAGCTAACGCTTGTATGAAAAGTTCGCCGGAATTAAAATCATGTTAATAAAACTAGAAATTTGATTCACGCAATAAGACTATACTGCCAGGATATAGGAATGGAATTTGATATTAAAAATGTGCCATCTGCATAATGAAAAAGAGAAAATACAAACAGCGTAAGGAACAGAACTACCAAATAAAGAAAGCATTAGAACACTTGGAGTACTTAGGAATATTGGAAGTGAACACCACCAAATACACTAAGATGCAGGAAAAAAAAATAACAAAAGACTGCCTCAGAAAAACGAAAAAAAAAAAATGCTAGAAACCAACTTCTGCAGCAGAAGTGTTATAAAAGGAATAAACACCTGGGCAGTTCTACTAGTAAGATATTCGGGACGATTCCTATAATGGAAAAGGAAAGAACACAAACCAATGTACCAAAGGACAAGAAAGTTGATGTCTATAGACAAGGTTTTACATCATAGAGATGGCATAGACAGACTATATGTGTTCAGAAAAGGAGGAAGAAAACTCTCCAACATTGAGGATTACATTCAAGTATCGACATAAGGACTAGATGAATACATTAAAAAGATCAAAGAAAGGTTTATTAAAGCAGCCAATAACAGTATTTGCATTATAAGTACAGGTAGAAAAACAAAAAAGAGGAAACAGAAATGGAAAGAAAAACAACTGTATTGATATCTCAAGTGACAAACACACGAGAAGACACGGACATGGCTAAAAAAAGGGTAAACCTAAAGAAACTGAATGTATTTTATTGGCAACAAAAAAAAAACAAGGCCATAAGGACCAATTATGTTAAATCGAAAATCGATCATACAACAGAATAGCAAGTGTAGGTTATGCGGAGAAAAAGATGAAATAATTAATCACTTAGTAAGTGAATGCGGCAAGCTGGAAAAAAAGGAGTAAAAGACTAGGCATGACTGGGTTGGAAAGGTGATCCACAGAGAATTGTGAAAGAAAAAGAAAATTTTCTCATCGTGATCTGGTTTTGTATTTTCGGCATCAGCTGAGGGTCAAAATCAGATGCGATAGAAAACGCTTGGATCGCATAACATTCAGCAAAAGGTGGGTGAATGCAGCGAGCCTGGTCTTACGAAAGGGGGCAATGTTGGAGTCATCCTTCTCTCTTCTGCCGACCCATGGCGTCTACGGTACGGGTCCTTAGGGACCCCATCCCTGGTAAGTAGAATTGTTTTTTCCCCCATGTAACCTAGTTAGCAGTATGTTGTGAGTCATTGTCCCCGTCATCTAGTCGTCAGTTTCTCAAAATCTTCCCCCTCCCTATTATTTTTGTACCTCAACCTGAATCCCAGCCCGCTTTTATTGAAGATCTTGAACATTCATATGTAAAAAATCATATTACCCACTTCTATCGACCCATACCTCGCCCGACCCTTTATTTCTTTTATCTCTATAGATAGGATTCCCGCCCCACCTAGGGTAGGTCCGGCTTGTTTCCGGTTTCTTTCGACCCGGAAAACAGTCGGCCTCCAATTTTATCGACGGGGTGATGGGAGGGAAACCAAACGGGGAATTTTTCCTTGTTTTTCTTGTATATATATTTTTTCGAGTTTTTTTCTCCCATTCCCATCATATCATTGTACATAAACCATATTTTGTAAATAAAAATCATATACCACTTCTGGGTTTTAAGTAGGTTTTCTTCATAGAGCAAATGTGGTATTTTGGTAACTGCTGCGAGCATGATGAAGGATGAATGGTTATATATTGTACTGCTGAATGGGTCGGCAAATGTGGCTAGCTAGGTTCCCTTAGATTTCTTAGTTAAAGCATGACCGCTCCCTTTCCCTCCCCCCAAAACCTTAAGGCCTTGTGCCTTCTTTGTCATGTACAAAGAAATAAAGTGAAGTTAACTCCAGCCTAACACTTTGGAAGTCAGACTGATGTTCAACACTCTTTTACCTATGCTGTATTTATACATTCGTTCAATATACTTGTTTCACGTAATCCCGAGTTCGTGTCTTTCTTCCTGACCTTTTACTGGTCTACAACATTTACCATACTACCAAATGGTATATGCACAAACCAGAAAGCATCTTGGAAAGTGAGACCCAAAAGACTCTTTGGGATTTTGAGATGCAAACGGATCACTTAATCCCGTCCAGAAGACCAGTGCTGATGAAAAAATGACTGAGGCCTTGCCGTTTAGTGGATTTCACCGTTGTAGCAGCCCACCGAGTGAAAATAAAAAAATAGCGAAAAGATAAACAAACATTTGGATCTTGCCAGAAAACTAAAAAAAACAAACATGTGGAACATAAGGGTGACGGAGATGCCAATGGCAGTTGGCGCACTTTGAAAGGTCTCCAAAGGCTTGAAAGAAAAAACTAGAGGAAATAGAAATCAGTGGAAGAACCGAAACCATCCAGACCACAGCATTGTTAAGATCAGCTAGAATACTGAGAAGAATCCCGGAGACCTTAGAAGACTTGCAGTCACCCTAGTAAAAGACTATCAGCTAACGCTGGCGGGAAAAACTCACAAGGAGTGTAATAGACGCATAATATAATGCCATAAGAATCAATCATTAGCAAAATTTGATTATACACAATAGAATAGGAAGTTTTGGTTATGTAGTGACAGAGATGAAGCAGTTTATTACTTGATAGTCGAATGTGGTAAATTATAACAAACGTATATAAGACTAGGTACGACCAGGTGGAAAATGTGGTCCTCTGGGTATTGCACAAGAGATTAAAATACGACCATACAAACAAATCGTACATGTGCAAAGTAGAATCTGTCCAAGAAAGTAAGACCGATAAAATTCTTTGGAATTTGGTAATACATTCCTTAATAGAAGACTTGACCTAGCTTTAATTATGAATTTGAAAATTATAAATTTAAACCAAAACGCATGTTTATTGCAAATGTAAGTCATTTAATACAAATATTTGGGAGGAGTCCTCATTGTGTCGTGGCTTACGTGCTGGACTGAGACATTGTAATAAGTGAGTTCAAACTTTAGTTGTGCTATTACGTTCACTTTCGAACTTATACTCTTGGGAAAGGTTTGAACCTTCATATCCCCACCAGCTTTGTTTTAAATAGTTCTTCTACTGTTCGCCGATATGGATGGCTTTGACGTAAAATAACCCATGAAGGTTGATATGCCAATAAACAAAGAAACCAGTAACAGTCAAATATTTAGACCACAATTTCCATATTAATAACTGTGTTCAGTGTTGACATACTCTATATCATCATATCTTGTAGTAACAGATCAATAATACTAATCCTCTCCCATATAGCCCAGTCGGCTGGGACTGTAGAATACACCGACTGCATCTCTGCAGAAGGGTAGGACCCCACTCAACGAGTGTCTTGGATACGATATTAAACTCTGATGGTTAGAGAGATTTGGGAAATGTGGATTACTCCTTCATGGCCATCGCTCCCAGGAGTGATAGCACCTGATAGGGTCCTATCAATGGGCCAAATAGAACAAACAGTCTGCAAACAAAAGGTTCATGTTAAATTTTGATTGTTATATAGCAATACTCGAAACCATTTAACTGTGCGCAAACTTGAGCTCAGGCTCGTTTTAGAATTTTATCAACAAAATGTGTTGACAAATCACGCACACACACACACACACACACACACACACACACACACACACACACACATATATATATATATATATATATATATAAAGGATTTGGCATTAAATAACTTACAATGTTTGATAGGTCATAAAACCCAACCAAACCAAACCAATCTCTCCCATAATTATGGCTACATTTATCATATCGCCAAGGTAGGGTTACCGCCAACGGATATGGAATTGGTGACCCTTGTTCAAATGTTTGCTGAGGCTGTTTGCGCTTCACTTGGCACCTCAAGCTATGGATAAGTATTAGGACAGATTCGGTTCTTTAGCCTTGTTTCAGTAATCAGTCTAAGAGAGAGAAAATTCTGAACCTATCTATACGCTTAAAAATTGATTCTGTGTCGTTTTATGACCGAATTATATGATATTAATATGATATTTATATAACATTTAAATGATATTAATATGAAAATGCCACAAATATTATGGAAGAGACTTGGTAGTTTTTTATGGTTTCTTCAAAATTGAGCAACAAAACAAAGACAAAAAAAAAAATAGTTCAGCAAGTAAATCTAATTAGCCGGTATAATTTTTTATAATTTTCCCTGGTTAACAACTATGACAGAAAAATGAAATTGATGTTGGTGAAATTAATTAATTTATGTTTCACCTACACGTCTTCCGCAGATAGGAGAAAATTAAATATGTCTCTGTATGTATGAGAGACAGACAGACAGAGAGGTTAATCGAATATCCAACATGTAATTCAGTACAATCTTTTTTGAAAACTAGAAACTGGATACACAATTCAAAATCTTATCTTCGCGGGGAACATTGCAGACCCTATACTTTTTTTTAAAATGTTAGATCTGCATCTTCAGACAAAGAAATAATGATATTTCTTATGAAATATTAGAAAAAAAACACAAATTTCCGGCCACCCTATCTACCTAACCCAAATTTCATCGTTTTTTTTTTATTTAAAGACCAGGCCATTTGTTATTCCTGTCTGGTTGACAAATAATATTCAATTCCAGTATGTTTCAATTTTTGACTCCTCTTTCCTTTTCACCTCTTTTTTATCTAATCGCAAACAAACTTTTAAACACAAATGATGGAAATAGGTAAAAAATATAGAATTTAAGAAGAGAAAATTATTTACTATAAACAACTTACATAGGTGTTAATAACCTCTTAACTAATTAATATGAATTATATATATATATATATATATATATATATATATATATATATATATATATGTGTGTGTGTGTGTGTGTGTGTGTCTTGGTATGACATTGAACTATAAGGAGAAGCTCCATTCCCAGAGTTTTGGGAAATGTGGAGTACACCTTAATTGCAATTACAGCCAAGATCATTCTAACCCGAAGTGGCAGCACCTGTTAGGGTCCCATTTATGGGTCAAAAAGAACTCTAAGGTAGGACAAACCCTTGACAAAAAGCCAGACCTGTGAGGGCTGTTGTACATGTCTTCATATACTTCCGGCCTGTTACTACTACCACTGAGATGTTGATCTTGACTTGGACCATGCCCGTTAGCTCAGAACCTTCTCAAAAGAGGAGAGGAGAGGAGTGGCCAAGCAATTAAAAAAAAAAAAAGAATCTTACGAGGTTCTCCAGCGATACATGTACCCCAACAAAGAAAAATACTCATACTGACAAGATGTCTTCCAGGTTAAAAAGGTCCAACAAACATACACCCTCAACCTAGCAACATGGAATATAAAAAATGCCGGACAAAACCCAACTCAAACAGACCCGAAAGAAGGAGCACCATAATTTTAGTAGAGCTCCAAAAATATACAATTAAGATCGCAGCTCTGAGTGAGGTCAGATTTATTGAAATTGGCTGCATCAGAGAGGAGACAGGCTACACCTACTAAAGTGGGAAAACTTCAGACCGAAATGAATCTGATGTGGATTCTGCGATCAGGAATGGTCTTCTACCAAGTATGCTTGAGGATCCCAAACCAGTAAGTGACAAACTTATCATGCTAAGGTTTCCACTAGTTGACAGTAGATAATACTAATAATGGTAATACTCTGATTATGATCGCGGACGCTTCGGCTGGTGTAATGGTTAGCAAGCTCGACTAGCAAACCTTCCCGAGTGAGTTTAAGTCTCATTGAATGCCCCATTCACATAGCTTTCTGCCACATCTAAGCAAAAAGCTTTGTAAAGTAACAAGAGCGTCTCCGGTGGTGTAATAGTTAGCAGGCTAGACTAGCAAACCTTCACAAGTAGGTTAGAGTATCATTGGGTGCCTCATTCATACGGCCTTGTATCAAACCTAAGCAAAAAATTTAATAAATTAATACTCTGTCTAAAACCACTAGCCAAGAAAAAATAAGCAAATTTTACGACCAGCTAGACCAAATACTTCATGCTATCCAAAAATCGTCTTTCTTGGAGATTTTAACGCTCGAGTTGGCCAATCACGTAATACTTCTCCGAAGGTTCTTGGTAAGTTTGGAACTGTTATATAATCACAACCAACTATACATACACATATGCATGCAGAAACATAACGACACAATGAAGACGAGCGGGCACAGTTCTTTAGAAAAATATACCTCTCATTTTATTGAAAGGGTTGTGTGTGAGAGGGAGTTGGAGACTGAACAGAACAGCAACATATTGACCCCCTCTCTTATGACCATAACAGCGTTTCTTTCCCGTTCTCCTGGGCTGTTCAACCGGGGGTCGGGGGGCCCAGCCTCTACTGGGACATGGTTTTCATTCCAGCATCTTCTCTCCAACTGATCTGAACTTCCTGTCGCTGGGGTTATATAATAATTTGACGTCCACCTACTTCCTGCGAGCGTCACAAATTCGCACTCAATTCAACCCCTCGACAGACAAGGTCGCCCCTGATCTCCTGATATCTTCGACCGGATGCACCTGTTATTTACACAGGTGCATTTCTTCTTTTGACGGCTTGGCCGGGTCGGAGGTCAATATGTAACAGAACGGGGAAAGCTAATATCAAAGTCTATCTGCAGAGTTTCATCTACTCAGAACACCAGCTGATCATTACCAACACCTACTTCAAACACTATCAAATCTACTCCTGGATGAACCAAAGATCCAAACAATGGCACCTCATCACTACATCATCACGTAATTGCGTGATCTTCCAGACTTTCTGAACACGATAGAGATTAAAGGAGGCAACTGCAATACTGGCCATGTTATGACCAAGTCCACTACCAAACTACGAGTGAGGCGGAGAATGAAGAAAGACAAAATGCCAATTAGGATACCCGCAATCAACATGATCTAAATCAACAGAGACAAGATGACCTGTAGGCCTCTCCAAACGACAGGCTAGGAGAAATTCCAGTAAACACCGAAGAAGAAAAGTGGAACGCCTTCAAATTAATCGTGTACGAGGTATCCGAAGAGAAACTCGGCACGGCAGTAAGGAAGCCAAAAGATTGGTTCGACGGAAATAGTACGAAGCTGGAAAAGCTTATACAACAGGAACCTGACCAATAATAACATACTCAGCAAGAATACCAAGTCTGCTGAAGCCAGGTATTGAATATGCTGTCAACTTCGACAGAGATGCAGAGAATTCAAAAATAAATGGCGACTGAAAAAAATGGCAGACTCTAATAATCCTAAAGGTTTTTACTAAAGCATGTGAGCTGCGTGGGGGCCAAGAGTGAACCACCCAAAACAACTGCTTGCCCTCGATAAAAAAGCAATAATCAGAGAGAAGTAGAAGCTTATTGCCAGGTGGAAGGACCCCTTTGCTACACAGCTCAATGAACCGTCAACAGTTGTACAACCTTCGGTTGACAACATTGAACAAAAAACAACCCGACACATCCAGTGTTGGGTTGGCCTTATTCACTTCATCCAGGTCTGAATGAAGTAAGTAAGGTTATCTCTATGCTCTGCAATGGAAAGTCTCCAGTCGCAGACCGACTGCAACCAGAAGTTATTAAGAGAGGAGTTAGGAGGCTCGTCAAGGTACACTACACCATAATTGAGAAAACGTAGAAGTCCCTGCAGACTGGTAGAACACCCAACTAATCACCATCTTCAAGAAGGGAGACAAACGAGATTGCTGCAACTATCGTGGGATCTCGATTCTCTTCATACCAAGGGAAGCGCTCGCCCGCATACTGATCAAAAATTAACACTAACAGAAGATTTCCTCCCTGAGGCATAACAAGGGTTCCATGCAAACCAAGAAACTGCGGACATGATCTTCTCCCTGCGGCAAGAAAAATGCATTGAACAGAATAATCCCTTCAATATGATTTTTGTCATCTTCACAAAAGTCATCGATACTGGGAACAGGGAAGAGTCATGGAACACCCTATGGAAACTTGGGTGCGCTGAGCACTTCGTCAGGCTTTTAAAATAAAGGCATCAGTCAACTAAAGAGGAGAAATCTTGGAACTATTTGCAGTTCGGAACGAAATGAAAAAGGACTGTATTCTTGCCTCGACATTGTTCTCAATTTTTCTTTCGGTGGTCTAGTCTAATATCTTCACTGATTTCACCCAAGGAGCATGGACACAGAGTAGACCTGAGGCAAACCTGTACGATTCCAGTCAATTTAAATCTGCCAGAAAATCCAGGGATGCGCTGGTACGCGATCTCATGTTTGCTGACAATACTGCCTTCGTGGCACACACCCACCAAGATGCACAAGAAATAATCACCCATCTCTCAAAATCTGAAAATGCATTCGAGTTGAAAATTAACCCCAAGAAAACTGGGGTTATGTATCAAACCCCACCCCCAAGGATCCCAAGACATTCAGATAGAAAGCCTGATACTTAGCCAATTCAAATTCAAATATCTTGGCTCCTCATTCGCCAACAACAGGCTAGATACAGAACTAGATACACAAACGTCAAGCTAGCTTGGTTCAACAAAGACTTCTCTATAAAAATTAAATGTGCAGTGTATTGCACCATAGTTCTCTCAACTCTCCTGTACGGCAGAGAAACTTGGACAGTATACAAAGCAAATGCCGAAAGACTTCATATCTATATGATGCATCACTTGTGCAAAACACTAAATGTCAAGTGGTGGCAGCACATCCTAAATAAATTCATCTTGGAGAAATCTAAACTCCTTGGAATGTACGATATACTCGCCAAACGCAATTTAAGATGGTCAGGCCACTTGAATAGACGTGAGGACAGCAGACTGCCAAAATAGATCCTGAACTCTCTACTTAGAGAAAGGTCATGTAAAACAGGTCAACTGAAACTTAGGCATAAGGACATTATCAAAAGAAACCAGAGATTCATAAACATCCCTTTAGACAATATGCAATACCTGTCCAAAAATCAAGAAACCCGGAGAAAAAAATCAGCTGGACGTCATTATCGGATACGATGGACAGCTAGTTGTAGTAATGTATACACACACACACACACACACATATATATATATATATATACAAAAATTCCCAACTTTGCATGTATATATATATATAAATATTATATCTTTGTGCGTGTTTCTGTGGGTGCATGCGGGTGTAGGTAAAAGTTCTCAGTAAACAAAAAAACTTTGAACTGTTGTTGAAAGTTGACCTTTGACAGATCCGGATGTTCCAGCTGTGTAAACAATGTGATTGACGGGCACATTTGTGTAAATAGGCGGAAACACGTCACGTGGGTGACAACCGGAATACGTGGGCATTTTGAAATTATATATACACGGCCTACAGCAGATACAGGGAGTCTTGCAGGGGTCAGTCTTAAATCTAGAGTCTTGGGTCGAGATACGTTTAATCACGGAGACTGGCCGCCAAGCGCCCGGCGAGGTATCAGCTCACAGTGGCCACTGGCTGGGAAGCAGAAGAAGCAAAGAAGTAAGGCCATGAAGATAACACAGTGTGATATGGTCAAAAGAAGAAGAAATTATTGGTCAATATGGCAGTCTGTTTTCGTCTCCCTCCGTCTTCCTGTCTCTCACACATACGCCAGCTACGACCCCTTTCGAGAAATTAAATGTGAATGTTATATTTTTATAAAGAAGTATCATGCCAGTTCCTTCATTTTCATTACGGTCTCTCATTCTTCCTTGACATAGTATGCAACACTGTGTATTTACTCTCTAGTTTTCAAAAAAGAACACTGGAAATTTCTGTACATGCTTAATATATTGTTGGATATAATGATAATCATAATCAATCATACACAGCATACAATTAACATGTTTACGAGATTCAAAGATAAATTAGATTATTTGCGCATGTGCACACACATACACACACATACACAGGTTATATATTGGGGATTGTTTGCTTTGGTTATTGATATTGAAGACAGGAAAGTGTAGACAATGATTGTTTAAGGAAAGGCATTTCCTTTGTCGACGATTTTCCCTCATTTGAGATACAAACTAAATTATTACTGTACATTTCAGTGGAGTCTATTTATGTGCCAGTATCGAATAATGAAACGCTAATCTCATTATCATCATTTGCAGCAGAAGTGAGTGAAACGACAACTTTGGACAAAATAATTGAGTTATTTCAGAAAAAGGAAACTGCACCTGGAAATGGCAGGCCTTATATTGTAAATCTAAAAAGCATTAAAAAGGAACAGTACTCCGCTTCAACAAATTGGAGTATATTGTAAATTTACTAAGCTTCTTGCTTAGATGTGGCACAAGGCCATATGAAAGAGGCACCCAATGAGACTCGAACTCACTCGTGTAGGTTTGCTAGTCGAGCTTGCTAACCATTACACCACCAGAGGCGCCCAAATTGGAGTATATTGTGTTCTCACTTAGATTTTAAAACATAGTGCTACTGACCTTTTTCGATTGAATATATAAATTATGGACACTAGAGGTTTGTTATTTGAAGTTTCATGCGTAGTACACAATCATCAGACGGAAATGTCAGAAAGGTGTTTAATCAAGCGTCTAAACAGAATGAGATATATTCACATGATAAGATGCTTGTACACATTATATTCACACATATAAATGTATATATAAATGTAGGATAGTCTAAATAAAGGGTTATAAATTATGAAACTAGGGTCAGGTGGTAAATTGTATATATATGTCACTCCCGCACCAAACATGCGAGTATGGTACAAGGCCGAGATTTTGGTAGGTCCAGGCGCAGTGCCGTTGCCTACACAGGTTTACCGAGCTCAAAATTGTTTCAGGCCCCGTCGGCATTCCACTAAAAAGAGGCGACTAAGGTACCAGGCGATAAACCTAGTTCTTCCGAAGAGAATTAGAGCCTAAGGGGACAGTCCCCAGCGGCTCAAGTATGTGGGTCAGTTTTGCCCGCGAGACTCAACTGTTGGGCTTACCCAGCGATCACGTCAAGCAGTCTCGACCGACCATGACCTACTCTTCACAACCGATCCCAAACCAACCTCGTACCCTACACGGCCGGTCAGGAAAAATCAAAAAAGGGGTTGTCGATGATACAGGATGATTCCGTCTGATGATTGTGCACATCAGATTGAACGTCAAGTAAATGATTTCTATTGTCCATAATTGTAATATTTTTTAGGTTTTTATGCTTACTCTGTCCTTGTAACAGGAACACATTTTATGCAAAAACTTTTTGCTTGGTTTCTTTGTTTAATGGCATGTCAACTTTTGAGGAGTGTTCAATGCAGCAGGCATCCTTGTAGTAGAACACAAGTGATAGTATTTAATCCATAGCTGGGGAGATAAAGAGGTCCTTACCTTTCCCTAAGATATTTACCAAAGAGTGAACGTAATAGCGCGACTCGAGTTCGAACTCGCTTACTTAGATGCCGCAATCCCGCACGTTAGGTACTATGCCATGGAGATTCCCCTTTTTCTTATTTGTATTCTTTTTCTTTCTTTCTTTTCCTCTCTCTCTCTCTCTCTCTCTCTCTCTCTCTCTATCAATCTATCTCTTTCCCTCTCTTTACATATATATATATATATATATATATGATAGTAAATAATGTTTAAACTCACAAAAATTTCACCTGAAACTTGGGTTCTGTGTATTTCTCAGCTAGGCTGTAAACTAAGTGGTTTCGTAGAACTGTATTTGTAGGACAGTTTGTACATTGAACTGTAATTGTACATTGTTCTACTAAAAAATATTGAACCCTTTTAAAAGTTTTTACTCAGGCGATCTTGCCACATAATTTTATTCTTTATATTATAATATAATATAATATGATATAATATATATATATATATATATATATATAGAGAGAGAGATCTAAGTGTGAATAGTGTAAACATAGGGCTAGTGACTATCAGTTTCTGCCCAATGCGATATTGAGCACTCTTTGCAAGTGACCCGGTAGATCGGGGTGCAATCCCAGCTCGAGTCATACCAAAGACTCAAAAAATGGTACTTGGTATCGCCTTGCTGAGCACTCAGCATTATAAGGTAAGGATCAAGGGTAAAGTGGAGCCATCCAAGGAAAGGAGTCGGGCCCTCCCCTACACGTCGGTGTAGTAGCTATTGAAAAGGAAACCTTCGAATCGCTCTCGACTTTGGTCGCCAGCTTACTTACATTATTATACATAAACAAAAAAACCTACCTCGAATGTAGCTTAACACGTGCTAAGACGAACCCTTAAAAGAAAGATAGCACCTTCCTTCCTTCCCCCACCCCGCTGACCGTGATAGGATAGTGGAATAGTAGTTTAAATGCTAGTAAAATTAGTAATAATTCTAGCGAGCATTTGTTAAAATGGAAGGCAAATTTGGAAGTCATCCGTTTCCAGAAGTGTTTCAAAGAGGTCAGTAAAATTTATTCTACTAAACTGTTCATTTTAAAAAAATGCATATATTTGATTTAAAATAGTTCTGTCTTAAATCTCCGCTGTATTGTGTTCTTAAATGAAGAATATAATGTATTTTAAATGTAAAGACATGTTTTGCAGTAAATCCAAATTGAATATATTACTCTGGTCGAATGTATTAGTATACAAAGCAAACAGGTTTTGAATCTTTTCTAAAAGCTTAGAAGTCTCAGTTTGCCCACCCCCATAGCAATTAATAAGAAAACAAAGCAACCCAAGTCAAATTCGAAATGCCACCTTTCCTTAAAAAAAAAAATAAAAAAAATAAAAACACATGTTAGGGCCAGTATCGGAAGACAGGTTAAAATATACCCAAAAATTTCTTTAAATATACATTAGTCCTGGACTTTAACAAAGTTAAAACTTAAGGTAAAAGAATGACCTTTTTTTTCATACGCGTACACATGGGAAGCAGAATGATGGACGTAAAGGTATGCGAATAAACCCTTTCACCGCTAAGCGCAATACCTAACCTTTTCCTGGACGTGTGAGTCTTGCGGCTTAATGCTCAGGATTGTCAGTTCGATCGGGGAACTACTGCTGCTCATCTATAAGAGTGGCTTCTATAGATTGAGAATAAAAAACTGCCATCGAAAGATAACCATGACCCACACTTAAACCACATACATAAACCGCATCGCTCTTCGCGCGGGGAAAAAGGGGCGCGTCCTGTTGAGGTTGGAGCCCTGGCCTCAGTGTTCGAAAAATCAGCTACAGGGCTCAAACTAAAAATACGAAAATGCAAACAATACAAACAGCGACATTTAACGTTAGAACCCTAGATAGAATAGGTCAACTACCGGAGCTAACTGCATCGGCCGTAGAACATAAGATAGACATAATCTGCATACAAGAACACCGGTACACTCACACCGAAGATATCAAATATCACGAAACTGGCAATGGATGGACGCTAGCCACTGTATCAGCATGGAAAAACTCTGTCAATGCCACGGTAGGAGGGGTAGGAATGCTTATTGGACCAAGAGCGTTAAAAACGCTTAATAGCATTGAGAGAATACAACCCAGGATGATGGCCGCTACGTTTAATGGGAACCCCAAAGCAACAATCATCTCCTGCGACAGCCGTACCAATGTTAGTGAAGAAACCGAACTTGTCACCTTCTACGAGGAGCATTCCGAAACACAACCTGCTTTGTCATTGGCGGGGATATGAATGCCCAAATCGGGAAAAACAGAAACAACAAATACAGCCTACACAACACGTCAAATAGGAATGGACAACATCTAACTGAATTCATGATAGAAAATAGATTAACATGCCTCAATACAAACTATCAAAAGAGGGAGGGAAAATTATGGACCTACACATACGCGAACAATAGTAAAGCACAGATAGACTACGTCTTTATAAACAAGAAATGGAAAAATAGTGCGATGAACTGCGAGGCATACTCCTCTTTCGAGGGTGTGTCCTCCGATCATCGAATAGTCACGGCCAAATTACGACTAAGCCTACAAAAAAACGCTACACGAACAGCGACCACTTAGCACTATGACTGGGCCCTACCTAACAACAGCGATATTAGATACAAATATGTATTAGAATTAAGAAACAGATTCGAGACATTACAAGAGAAGACAGAAAAAGGTACCCCAAATGATGAATATGAGAATTTTGTTGATGCACACCTCGAGGCGGCATCAAAGGGTATTCCAACAAAACCTAGAACTAAATATAGAGTCCCTTGGGAAACCTTAGTGGTTAGAGAAAAACGTGCACTCGTGAAAACTGCCTCCAAAAGCTATCGGAAGAACCCAACAAACACAAATGCCCGAGAACTAGAAAAGGCACAATATCAGCAGGCATATATCTAAAAGAACAGACAGAATACATACAAGATCAGATAGATAAGATTAGAGACTCGGTGGAAGATAGGCAATCTAGGATAGCCTGGCGAAAGTAACGAATGAACCGATCACCAGAATTATCAGTAAGCAATTAGACATTAAACTAGGTCCGTTCACCAAAGAAGAACTCGACTCGGTTCTTAGAAAAATTAAAAATAGGAAAGCTGCAGGGCTTGACGAGATCCTCCCAGAAGTATGGAAGACCAGACAATTCGACGACATACTGCTCCGACAATGCAACGCAGTCTATAATCAAAATAGGATGTGCCCGTGGTGTAATGGTTATCGTCGCAGGAATTGGACACGGCGATACGAGTTCAAATGCTGGACTGATTGCATTTCACATAGCACTAATGCCCTTGGGAAAGGTATGAATCCAATTATTCTCCCTTCAGCTATGGGTAAATAGTAGGGCAGACTAGGTTCTTCAGCCTTGGTGAGGCAACTAGTCTAGGAGAAGGAAAACTCTGAATTCAAACCTGTTAAACTCCGCTTGAAAAATTGACCTTGTGTCATATCCTGCCTAAGCGGAGGGGTTGGGTAAATATGATAATCAAAATAGGATAGAAAGATGGATGAAGGGATGCATCCTTCCTTTCCCTAAAAAGGGTGACCACGGATTAGCCAAGAACTACCGAGGTATAACACTTACATCCATAGCAGCCAAAATCTACAATGCCTTACTACGAAACCGCATAGAACCCAAAATAGATAACATCCTTAGGAAAAACCAAAATGGCTTCCGGAGAAATAGATCCGCAACCTCACAAATATTGACCATCCGTAGAATCCTTGAAAGCATACGGGCAAAAAACCTACAGATGACATCACTATTTGTCGACTTTACCAAGGCCTTCGATTCCATACACAGAGGGAAGATGGAGCAAATCCTACTAGCATACGGCCTACCAAAAGAAACCGTAGCAGCACTAACGATTCTCTACAGAAACACCAAAGTGAAAGTGGGTTCACCAGATGGAGACACAGAATGCCTCGACATTGTTGCAGGAGTACTACAAGGGGACACGCTAGCCTCATACCTCTTTATCATCTGTCTAGACTACGTGCTTAGAACTTCGATCGACAAAATCAGAGAAAATGGCTTCGAGCTGACAAAGAAGAAGAAGCAGAAGGTACCCCGCAAAAACAATTACCGACGCCGAATACGCTGATGACATAGCGTTACTGGCGAATACACCTAACCAAGCCGAAACACTACTGCATAGTTTGGATCGAGCCGCCGCAGGCATTGGCCTCCATGTCAATGCACACAAAACTGAATATATGTGTTACAACCAAACAGGTGACATTTCCACACTAGACGGAACCTCTCTGAAACTAGTAGACAAATTCACCTACCTAGGAAGCAGCGTCTCATCAACCGAAAAAGACATCGACACGCGACTAACGAAAGCATGGACAGCTATTGATAGGCTCTCAATCATATGGAAATCAGATCTGACCGATAAAATGAAACGCAATTTCTTCCAGGCAGCGGTCGTATCGATACTGCTATATGAATGCACTACTTGGACGCTAACTAAACGGCTGAAGAAGCTAGACGGCAATTACACAAGAATGTTAAGAGCAATATTGAACAAGTCCTGGCGGCAATACCCCACAAGACACCAACTATACGGCCACTTGCCTCCCATCACGAAAACTATACAAGTTAGACGAACCAGACACGCAAGACACTGCTGGAGAAGCAAGGACGAACTCATCAGTGATGTACTCCTCTGGACCCCCGCATATGGCCAAGCAAAAGCAGGACGACCAGCTCGAACATACATACAACAGCAATGTGAGGATACGGGATGTAGCCCTGAAGACCTGCCAAAAGCGATGAATGATAGGGAGAAGTGGCGAGAGAGAGTCAGGGATATCCGTGCTAGTGGCATGATATGATGATGATGATGATAATCACCACTCAATTCCTCCTCCAGCTATACAACCAAAAATTCTCGAAAACCCCCTCCTTATCTATACCACAAAAGTCTCATTCTATGATCCTCACGGCAACACACACACACACACACACACACACACATACATGATGATGATGATGATGATGATGATATACATATATATGCTAAAGACTCTATTTTGTCTTGCAACTTAAACTTTTATACTAAATTATGATCGTCAGACATGTAGAAAAATAAGTTTGGTTGTCTCCCTTTAGCCGAGCGTGACCCGAAGGCTTCCTTTTCAATAGCTACTACACCGAGGTATAGGGGAAGGCGCAGCTCCATTCCCTGGACTGCTCTACTTTACCCATGATCCTTGCCTTATAGTGCTGAGTATTAAGCAAGGCCGCGTCAATTAACATTTTTTGAGTCTTTTGTATGGCTCGACCTGGGATTGAACCCCGATCTCCCGAACCATTAGCGAACTTCTACTCATTAGTGTAGGTTGCCTGATAATCGAGAAAGAAAGGGTTCGAATAAAAATACATGAAAGGAAACTGAAAATAAAAAGTAAAAGAAAGAGTTTAGAATAAGAAATATAAAACAAAGAAACCCCATTTTCCCGCCATTTTTAATTCCCTATTTGATGTCAGGACGTTAGAATTTCTATGATTGCTCAAACTACTACAGATGATGGTGATGATAATATTGACAATGGTGCTGATGCTAATAATGGAAATTGTGAAATTATCTTTAGTGGAAATAATTTTATAAAGAATATGATAGAGATGTCAACAACAAAATGGCGAAAATAAAGGGGATAAGAAAAAAAGCCGACATTGACGATGATGATGATTCTATTTGTTTTTTTAAGGAAAGATGACGTCATAAACACATGCACAAAAACGGCACTTCTGTTGTAGAGCACTGCGATAACTACGAATGAAGAGGTAAACAAAATAAAATAGAAAAGAAAATTATTCATTTTCAATTAGATTCAACCCAATACCTGCGCTTTTTGTTTGTTTGTTGTTGTTGTTAATGTTGTTGCTGCTGTAGTTTTTTTTTTTGTTGTTATTTTGTTTTTGTTTTTCTCACTCAGATCACGTGAACATTCAACTGACGTCAATTTGTCATAAAGGTCACCAGCCAAAAGAACCAATTTGTTGCCGGGCGTATGGCTTGTTTGCCGAAGACACGCGGCTCCTTTAAAGCCACACGTTGCTGTCCGTGCCGTAAGTCGAAGGACTTGAAGGAGAGAGAGAGAGAGAGGTAAGCCGTTTTGACCAAAAGAGATCCATGCAATCGGATAATGTCGTACAAAAGAAAGATTTTGGTCTTTTCCCCGCCTCCCTTCTTTCTTTCTTTCTTTGTATACATCAAATTCAACACCTCGTGGCTGAGTTGGTTTATTCTCTCAAAAACAATTTAAAAAAAAAAGATCTAATGTCTGTGTGTTTGTTTGTAAGATAAAAGAACCAAATACATAAACTACTTCTTTTTGCTTTGATCTGTCACGTAACACTTGCTGTCATTCCCACTCGACAAAATGTATAATTAAACCCCTAACTCCAAATGATGCCTTGAATGTATCGTCTTTAGAAGGTTAACACTCACCTTGCATTTCGTGAAGCTTCAGTTTTTGAGATCAACTAAGAGTGGAGTACTCCTTCATTAGTAATACTCCCAGGTCCACTCTGACTCAGAGTGGTAGCACCTGTTAGAGTCCCATCTATAAGTCAAATAGACCTATTGAAAAATTATTCACATTCGATAGGGTTTCTTGATGCTATATAACTGTAAATTATTTGTATTTAGAAAAGTTACTTGAAGTTATAACTGTTTACTAAAGATTATCATTACTTACTAGAAACCATATAACTGTGTCCAAATAAACGATTATTATTAAACGGAAATAATTACTTGAAGCCATGTGAATGTAAACATACAATGTACGCATATCCTTAACTTCATGGCATGAAATAATCCCAGACGGATTGACATGCCATTAAAATATCTAAAAAATCAGGCGACCTTATTACAAATAGACTTGTTATATTCGGTTATCACAAGTTGTGCGCCCTTGTTTTATTGTTATTGATTCTGACACTTTATAATAAATGGTTAAACCCCAAAGAACATGTTTCCGTGTCGTGACTGAGAAAGCCCTAAATAAATAAACCCAACTAAAAAGATAATACATGGTGTCAAAAGTGACTAGAATAAAAATTCAATCTACAACTGCTGGAAGCGTTTGGCTTTTTGAGTCCCTCCACCGGGCTGACTTAACAAATGAAACTACCTCAAAACACTACATTTTACCCCTCAAACACTTGCATTTTGGGGATTGAAAAAGAAAAAAAATAAATAAAAAGAATGAAAAAACAATTTTAAAAATGTAGCAGTTCCCAGAAGCCCTTTGACAGGAAGCAAGAACGGCGCATGCCTTAAGAAATGGGCTTCCAGGCATGGAAGAGAAATTCTGCGATACCACACGTACTGAAATGAAATTCTGCCATACCACACGTACTGAAATGATTCCTTTTTTCTAGGCTGCTAGCAGCGAGCGCATGTGCTGATTGAGTCTCGGAGCTCATACAGTTATCCATGCAGTGGCTAGCTAGCTGCCTCTGCTAAAAATACCTCACTGAAAACGCTCACTGAAGAAACAACGAACTTCAAACTTTTATCACCGAAAATGACGAATATATTTCAACACCTTGTCTGGGAAATGCAACCACTTCGACACGTTCAGGGAAAATGTTTCACGTCACAGAATAGTCGTGAACCCCAAAATAAAGTTTAAGTTTAAAATCTATCCATCTGTCTTTTCAACCGTCCTTAGAATAACAATACTTTCTCTGTTGGTGACCTTCCGAATGTAAAATGAACAACTTCCACGTGTTACAAAATATGCAAACGTGAAAACGAAGAACTTCTGGCATGACTTGCAAAAAATTCGAAATAGCAGCTTCAACAAAAGAAGAAGCAAAACTCGAAAAAAATAAACAAAAAATAAATGAATTAATAAATGCTTGCCACTACTAACGACTAAAAGTGGGGGAGGGAAGCCTACCACAACACCGGTCAGATGTAACTTACTGCTAAAAAATAAACATTCCACAAGCGAGCAAATTCTAGATTAAAAAAAAGAAAAAATCGTGAGTTACCAACTTTTCTGTTTTTGTTTGTTGTCACTCTATTCCCCAGTGCTGATCTTTTTCTATGTTGGCGACCTTAGTCGAGGGCAACCCAAAGGCTCCCTTTTCAATAGCTACTACACCAAGGTGTAGGGGAAGGTGCTACTCTTTTCCCTGGATTGCTCCACCCTACCCTTGATCCGTACCTTATAATGCTAAGTGTTAAGCAAGGCGGCATCAAGTACCGTTTTTTGAGTCTTTGGTATGACTCGACCTGGGATTGAACCCAGGTCTCCCGGGCCATTGACGAACACTCTAACCATTATGCCAATGGACCGGTTATGATATAAACAAAACAAAAAATCCAAAGAAATGCAAGAGTTAAAAAATGACCCTCCTCACCGAAGCACGGTTACATACAACAACTCTAAAAAATCCTTTATGCCCGGAAAATCCCTACATTCATTAAAAAAGAAAAGAAAAAAAATGGGACATAAAAAAGGTAAAACGCCAAAGAAATTAAAGAGTCAGATATATAACATCCCTTTTATGAAAGACAGTTTCATACAATTCGAAATTTTTTTTAAAAAGTCCTTCATACCCAAAGAACTCGTATATCCAATCACTTAAAAAAGTTTTTAAAATCCCAAAGAAATTAAAGATTCAGACATAAAACACTCCTTTCATGAAGGACAATGACATACTGATCGAAAATAAAAGCAAAATATCCTTCATTCTCTAAGAATTCCTGTAACCACCTGAACAAAAAAAAAAAGCAAAAATTACATAAACATTGCCAAGAAGACATAACCCCCTTCAGGGGGATAGTTATATTCAACTCAGTCTTCATACCCAAAAACTGGATGCACTGTAAAAACACAAAAACTACAAAAGAACCAAAAAACGACCAGGTATGTACTTCAATTCAATATTAGCTGTTCCAATGCGAAGCACAGTCTACATGAATTCAACTGTGGCATGCTTCATCTCAATTCAACAATATACCTGACGTAGCTTATATGGTACCTCAGACTAGCAGTTCCTACATTCACAGTTACCTATACACCAACGTTCTTCACCAAATTATACAATTGTTTGCTTTATTTTTGACACGAACAACACAACAAAAAAAAAAAAACTCCCTCACACACACCTTATAAGAGACCCTTTTTTTCTCTAATATATCCTTGAAGTAGATCCGCTATCTGGGTGGAGATGTGTAAAGAGGAAGGGAAAGAAAAATAAATAAATAAAATAAATTTAAAGAATGCAGTAGTTCCCAGAAGTCTTCTGACAGGAAGCAAGAACAGCGCATGCCTAAAGAAAGAGGCATCCGGTCGCTGAAGAGAAATTCTACCACTTCAGCTATACCACACGTACTGAAAGATCCCTTTTCTCTCGGTTGTTGGCAGTGAGCGCATGTGCTGATTGGGTCTCGGGGACCTGACAGTTAGCTATGCGGCCGCTAGCAAGCCATTTCTGCTATAAAAAAAAAAAGCGCCCACTGGACAAAAAAAAAAAACGAACTTCAAACTTTTGCCATCGAAAATGACTAATATATTTCAACACTTTTTCTGGGAAATGCGACCACTCATTCAGGGAAAATGTTTCACGCCACAAAATAGTCGGGAACCCCAAAATAAAGTTTTCAGTTAAAAGGTATCTTCGTCTCTTTCCTTCCTTCTTTAAATTCTCTTGCAGTCTTCCACAGACAAAGAAGAAAAAACAAAGAAGTCAGATACCAAAAACCCAAAGTCATCCCCACAGACCTCAACGACCAAAAAAAAAAAAAAATAAAAGAATAACCAACAAACCATATACATCAAACATTTGAATTTTTGAAATACTTATTTAAAAATTCTTTCCGTCTTATAAAATTATTTTCCAACTTAAAAACACCTTGGAGAGAAAAAAAAGTTGCTTCAATGTTCAAAATTATCAATAAACATCCGCAAGTTGAATAGTGAAATCGTTAAGTTAAAGTTCAAGGTTGAGAAAGCCAATCCTTTGGCATTCATGAGCCTTTCAGTCTTGAAATATAAACGGACATGAAATAAACATCATCTGATGTTTCTTATATAATGATGGCTTTGGCATTAAGTAACCCACAAAGGTTGATATGCCATTAAACAAAGAAACCAAACCAAACCAAACTTATTACTCCTTATATGTACTTAATAGTATTTATTGGCGCTTATTACAAGTTATTGATACTTCTAAGTACTAATTTGCATATATTATTACGTATTAGTGTTTATTAAGAGGGTAGAGTGTTCGCTAATGGTCCGGGAGACCTGGGTTCAATCTCAAGTCGCGTCATACCAAAGACTTAAAGAAATGGTACTTGATAACTACTTGCTTAACACTCAGCATTATAAGGTACGGATAAAGAGTAAAGTGGAGTAATCCAGGAAAAAGAGTAGCGCTCTTCTCTACACCTCGGTGTGGTAGCGATTGAAAAAGGAGCCTTCGGGTCGCCCTCGACTACGGTCGCTAACTTTACTTACTTACTTAGTGTTTATTAGTACTTACTGACTCTTAGTAGTTCTTATTTGTAATTATTTGTATTTATTACTTATTGGTTTGTTTCTTGGTTTCTTTGTTTAATGGCATATCAGTATTCGTGGGTTATTCAATGCCAAACCCATCCTTCTAGAACACATAGTGGTACGATTTAACCCATACATGGTGGGGTTAAATGGGTTCGTAATAAGAATTATTAGTATTTGGTACTTATTCGTACTTACACGAAGTTAGTACTTATTAGTAGTTATTGTTTACGTCTCTATAAAAAATTCATTTCTCAGAATTTAAACTTCGAATCTCATAGTCCCTAATAATACCAAACAATAAAAATCTACTTTAGATAAAACTAATATCAAAGCAACAAAAATGAATTCAGAGTGTCTTAATGTTCTATATTCTCGAAAACTGCGCGATCGAATTTCATCAAAGTGTTTTGGACAACAACAAAAATTAAAAAAAGAAACAAAAATGGTGTCCAGCCACCAAGAAATTTCAGAGGGTGTAAACCCCAGAATTGACCTAACTGTCGTATTGAAAAAGAAGTGAGATTAATATTAAATTTTGAGAACAGGTTTAGTTTTTCTTATTATTTTCTGTAAATATCTTCAACACCTGATACAAAAAAAAAAACACAAATTATTGTTACACTTCTTTAGGAGGAAGATTAGAGAAAAATCTCAAATGAACGCGGTGGAGAGACCCTGTGGCGTAGAAGCTAACGTCCTGGATTGCAACATCATATTAAGCAAGTTCGAACTCCAGTCGCGCTATTACGTCCACTTTCAGACTAATATCTTTTGGAAAGGTATGAACTCTTTTATTCCTCCCAGTTAAATATTACATTACTGTTCTTTTACAAGGATGATTTTGGCACTAAATAAACCACGAAGGTTGATGTGCCATTAAACGAAGAAACCAAACCAATCTAATAAAAGAAAGCAGTGCTATCGTACGTGAACAACCAATCAAGGAAGCCCCGGAAAATTAAAAAAATGATACTTTAAAATGCCTGTGGCTCATGATAAGCTACAGTAAATTACAGCGTGCAATTCAACCTTTTAAACCTGAAAACAATCACTACAAAACTAGGTGTCGACTTATACAGCAGGGTTAAAATCTAAACATTTACAAACCATTGGTTAAATAGTGGAACGGTACTCCTCATAATCGATATACACTACTCACCGTAACTCCAACAGAATAGCACTAACACTTCCAACTTAAATTCTTGTTCGGTGAACATATTTAACAAATTTACACACAGATTCATTTAAAATCATAAACCAGTAATAAAAAGTAAGTATTATATCAACGACATACCACATTTCATTTTCCTTACCATTACTCCCAGGTTCACTCTAACCCGGAGTGGTAGTATTGTTGGAGTTCTATCAATGGGTCAAATAGAACTATTTAATCATTTACTTGAAACCATTTATCTGTGTGCAAACAAATAATTGATGTTGAATAGAATTCGCATTACATAGCAATACTTGGAGCCATCTAACTGTGTGCAAACAAATAAGTGATGTCAAACAGAATTAACATTACATAGCAATACTTGGAACCATCTAACTGTGTGCAAACAAATGATTAATGTTAAACAGAATTCGCATAACATAGCAATACTTGGAGCCATCTAACTGTGTGCAAACAAATAAGTGATGTCAAACAGAATTCGCATTACATAGCAATACTTGGAGCCATCTAACTGTGTGCAAACAAATAAGTGATGTCAAACAGAATTCGCATTACATAGCAATACTAGGAACCATTTAACTGTGTGCAAATAAATGAGCCCCGGCACGTTAAAAACATTACCTACAAACTATTTGTTTACAAATTATATGTATATAAACAAAATCTGGTATTAAATAACCTATTGGGGGTTTATATGCCAAAAAACACAACCAACCTACATTGTATTTTATTGGAGGCATTGGTTTTGCATATGTTTACCAGTAGACATGATTTCCGATCGTTCTTATCAAGATATCATCAATACATCCATTGACGAATTTTCTAAGTTCAATGTAATATACTTACCAATATAAAACTGAACTTGAAAATTTATTACTATATATATAATAACCCACATAGAGAAAGGTATTACAGTCGAGAAGTTTGGCCTTATTGTATACTTTTGCAACAGGTTGTCATAGCCCATCCTAATTTAGGCCCACTGAGTAAGTTTTTACCCACCCATTACCGGATTTGGTGGTCGACCTATGCTGCAGGTATAGGTATAACCTAGGGTTATGAGTTGAAAAGGTCGACTTATATGCCAGATCACCGCGATTTACGATAATTGGTTTGGTTTGGTTTTATGGGATATCAATCATCGTAGGTTATTTAATACCAAATACTTAATATACATATATATTATACGTATGATTTCTAAAGACATTTTGTAGAAATCATTTTTAAACGAGCCTGAGCTCATTTTTTGCACACAGTTAAATGGTTTCACTCATTTCTATCTAAGCTCCAACATTATTGGAGCCTTACCGTCAAATTGCTTAGTGTCATTTTCAGGACACTCGTTAGGGGAGTCTTGCCCCTCTGCAAAGATGCAATCAGTCTATTCTACAGCCCAAGACGACTAGACCAGCAATTTACGGTAAGTCCTCCTCGGGAATGAACACTGTGAATACGAGCATGCGCAAATTCGGATTATACGTTCTCGCTCTTCTACTTTCTTTTTCTTTTTCTTTTTTTTTCACCTTTTGTAATAATTGTATATACTTCACTCTTCTTCCTTATCTACCTTTCTTTATGTTTCTCTACACTTTATCAATTTTGCTGTCTCCCAACTTATTCTTTCTTTCTTTCTTTCTTTCTTTCTTTCCAAGCATCTCACAATTCTTTCTATCTTTCTTTCTTTCTTTCTTTCTTTCCAAGCATCTCTCAATTCTTTCTTTCTTTCTTTCTTTCTTTCTTTCTGTCTTTCTTTCCAAGCATCTCACAATTCTTTCTTTCTTTCTTTCTTTCTTTCTTTCTTTCTTTCTTTTCCAAGCATCTCACAATTCTTTTTTTCTTTCTTTCTGTTTTTCTTTCTTTCTTTTCCAAGCATCTCACAATTCTTTCTTTCTTTCTTTCTTTCTTTCTTTCTTTCTTTCTTTTCCAAGCATCTCACAATTCTTTCTTTCTTTCTGTCTTTCTTTCTTTCCAAGCATCTCACAATTCTTTCTTTCTTTCTTTCTTTCTTTCTTTCTTTTCCAAGCATCTCACAATACTTTCTTTCTGTCTGTCTTTCTTTCTTTCTTTCTTCCTTTCTTTCTTTCTTTTCCAAGCATCTCACAATTCTTTCTTTCTTTCTTTCTTTCTTTCTTTCTTTCTTTCTTCCTTTCTTTTCAAAGCATCTCAAATTCTTTCTTTCTTTCTTTCTTTCTTTCTTTCTTTCTTTCTTTCTGTCTTTCTTTCTTTTCCAAGCATCTCACAATTCTTTCTATCTTTCTTTCTTTCTTTCTTTCTGTCTTTCTTTCTTTTCCAAGCATCTCACAATTCTTTCTTTCTTTCTTTCTTTCTTTCTTTTCCAAGCATCTCACAATTCTTTCTTTCTTTCTTTCTTTCTTTCTTTCTTTTCCAAGCATCTCACAATTCTTTCTGTCTTTCTTTCTTTCTTTCTTCCTTTCTTTCTTTCTTTTTCAAGCATCTCACAATTCTTTCTTTCTGTCTTTCTTTCTTTCTTTTCCTAGCATCTCACAATTCTTTCTTTCTTTCTTTCTTTTCCAAGCATCTCACAATTCTTTCTTTCTTTCTTTCTTTCTTTCTTTCCAAGCATCTCACAATTCTTTCTTTATTTCTTTCTTTCTTTCTTTCTTTCTGTCTTTCTTTCCAAGCATCTCACAATTCTTTCTTTCTTTCTTTCTTTCTTTCTTTTCCAAGCATCTCACAATTCTTTTTTTCTTTCTTTCTGTCTTTCTTTCTTTCTTTTCCAAGCATCTCACAATTCTTTTTTTCTTTCTTTCTTTCTTTCTTTCTTTCTTTCTTTCTTTCTTTCTTTTCCAAGCATCTCACAATTCTTTCTTTCTTTCTGTCTTTCTTTCTTTCCAAGCATCTCACAACTCTTTCTTTCTTTCTTTCTTTCTTTCTTTCTTTCTTTCTTTTCCAAGCATCTCACAATACTTTCTTTCTGTCTGTCTTTCTTTCTTTCTTTCTTCCTTTCTTTCTTTCTTTTCCAAGCATCTCACAATTCTTTCTTTCTTTCTTTCTTTCTTTCTTTCTTTCTTTCTTTCTTTTCAAAGCATCTCACAATTCTTTCTTTCTTTCTTTCTTTCTTTCTGTCTTTCTTTCTTTTCCAAGCATCTCACAATTCTTTCTTTCTTTCTTTCTTTCTGTCTTTCTTTCTTTTCCAAGCATCTCACAATTCTTTCTTTCTTTCTTTCTTTCTTTTCCAAGCATCTCACAATTCTTTCTTTCTTTCTTTCTTTCTTTCTTTCTTTCTTCCTTTCTTTCTTTCTTTTTCAAGCATCTCACAATTCTTTCTTTCTGTCTTTCTTTCTTTCTTTTCCTAGCATCTCACAATTCTTTCTTTCTTTCTTTCTTTTCCAAGCATCTCACAATTCTTTCTTTCTTTCTTTCTTTTCCAAGCATCTCACAATTCTTTCTTTCTTTCTTTTCCAAGCATCTCACAATTCTTTCTTTCTTTCTTTCTTTTCCAAGCATCTCACAATTCTTTCTGTCTTTCTTTCTTTCTTTCTTTCTTTCAGGTCCTCTTAACTTAAATGTCTGGCCTAATACAATTTTCTATTCCGTCACCTTTTGACATTATGTTTTACTCAGCGAAGCCGAGTAAATATCAAGTATGTCAGTATAACTTCAATATTCCTTTCTTCTTCATGTATACATAAACATTGATAGATAGATTGATAGATATAGAATATGAAGTGTCTGTGATCGAAAGAAAGAAAAAAGAAAGAAAGAAAGAAAGAATAGAAACAAACTGTGATAGATAGATAGATAGATAGTGTGTGATGAGTAGGAAAATCACTAATTTTCCCGTGAGCAAAACGAAAAACCTCGCCTGCTGGCAACCTTATTTGAAAACCACTGATACCTGCTATGTTGGCGATGGCTGATCATCTGACGGAGGATGTGAAACAAAAACTTCACTCGTCTCAAGTGTGACGCCTCTGCTGTTTAATTCCTTCCGTTCAGTTTCAGAGACCGTGGAAGTATGTGAAAATAGATAATGGACACCACAGCAGTAGGAACCAGATCTTCCCTTGTCAATGGATGATTCAGTTGTTCTCTGTACACACTACCGGTTGTCTCCATGTGTCTCCAGCCACCAAAGAAAGATAATCAAAAACTTAATTTCCTTTTATTGGGCTTCATAGCACACCAAAAACCACTTCCATGTGGAGCATCGCCTGACCTGCCTCGCAACCACTTAGATGACCGATCAAATCTGGTGATTTTGCCAACTTTTGGTTAATTGCTATTTTCTGTCCAGAGAGCTAGATAATGCATATCTTGTTATACCCAGCCTACCGGACGAGATGTTAAACTTTGTTAACACAGCTAATGGCTTTCTTTTAAACAAATTACTTATTCGCAACCTGCAACCGCTTGCTAACAACGTTACACCTTCTCATTGCTCAGTTGAAACAAGATAGGAAAAGCTAAGCTGACCATATCCCGCTGAAACTATGATAGACACAGACTACGCAGATAATCTAATGTTTCTCGCAAATACACCTGCCCAATCCGAATAGCCTGGAGCAAGCAGCAAGAGGCATTAGCCTCTTCGGGAATGCAAGTAAAAACAGAGTTTATTCATTTTAAGCAGAACCTAGCCATTAAAGAGCAAGCCTCTAGAATTAGTAGACCCGTTCACATACCTCGGTGGCAATATATCATCTACTGAAAGCGATGTCAACATACGTGAACTGCTATTGACAGGTTGTTGATCAAATGGAAATCTGATCTCCCTTTTAAAAGAAAACGAGTTTACTTCCAAGCTGTGACCATGTCATTACTACTGTATGGATGTACCACCTGGACTCTAACGAAAACGCTTAGAGAAAAAGCTAAATGTAAACTAATACAAGAATTCTATGTGCTGTTTAAAACAAATCCCGGAAAGAGCATCCTTCAAAACAGCAGCTGTACAGCCACTTACCTCCTATCTCACAAACCACCCTAGTAAAAAGAACAAGACATGCTGAGCACCGTTGATAATATATGGACGAACTCATAAGCGACAGTCTCCAATCGATTCCAACGCATGAAAACATCAATGTCGGTCAACAAGCTCTGTGCGGAAACCGTATGCAGTCTAGAGGACCTGCCAGGAGCGATGAACGATAGGGACGGTTGGAGAAATTTAAGGAAATTTGTGCTATCAGCATGAATGATGAAGATGATGTTGATTAGAAAACAATATCTGGTTTGTATTGACTGAGAGAGATGTTTAATTTTCAAAATATGAAACAATACTGGGGCAAACAGCGTCGCATATCCAGAAATGTTTAGATTGCAAACTTAGTTTACTCCGATAGGTATCCCTCCATATCTATCAATCTATCTATTTATCAACCAATCAGCTCTGTAGGGATCTGCCCTGAGATATAAGCTGCCTGTAGCTTTCTATTATCAATTTGATTGTTGTCTTCCACAAACGAGAAGGCACGACGAGAAGGCAGTCTCCAGCATTATCATTCCATCCAACGTTTTATCTTGTACCACTGAGTCAGTTAAATTTCTACCAATAGACAAACGAAACGACGGAATCATTCACCCAGAGTCCTGTCAGCTGACAGAAATCGGAAGTTTGAGTGGTAGTTGTTTGACTAAGAACGGAAAAGTCCATCGGACACTTTCACTTTCCATCAGAAAAGTAATTATTTGTTATCCTACAGATGTTAAATGGAATGTATTTCCTTCTTTCAGCTAGTGGCACCTCTTTTTAAATGAAAAGTCTTTTGCTTATAAAAATTGATGCATTCGTAGCTTTTATGTACTAGTGCAGTACTCGTTCCCTGCAAATAAATTACTGATTTTACTTGAGAATAAACTTTCATATGACTTTATAAAGATTAAAGGAGAAAGAAATTTTGTACTTCCTAAATACCCACCATACTAAATAATTATGGTTATAACAACTTGTTGGTTAAATGAATGCAAATAGACTGCAGTTCATGTACGATAGACAACATATCAAAAATATTGAAATCAACCATAGGAAATAATATGGACGGGTTATCTTCTGTTTAAGTAAACTTTAAGACAGCAGTTTAAAAAATGAACATACCCAGATAAGTTTTCAAACCATCAAGCCCTAAAGTGATCACTTTATTTTGAAAAATTCTGCTGGTAAAAATAGTTATTTATGTCTTCATAAAAGGGTCTGTTGTCCAGTAATCCTGATGCTAATTTCTTTAATTAGCTTAGATCAGAATTTGTGAAATATATTCTTCAACTGAATAAGATATCCTAAATTCTATTTAGACAAAATTTTGTTAAAAAATCAGTATACAGCCCAAGTAAAACTGACGAGCTAAATCCGTCACACACACACACACACACACACACACACACACACACACACACACACACACACACACACACATATATATATATATATATATATATATATATCAGTGGTGGAGGTATGCCTTTTCGGACATAACCTGGAGAGCTATTCTCTCAAGTTTATTGCTAAGCAATAAAAATTATGTCTGGACAAGTCATTTGTGGCCCAGTCGGTTGGGGCTGTAGAATACACCGATTGTATCTCTGCAGAGGTGTAAGACTCCCCCAACGAGTGTCCTGAAAATGACATTAATTCATCTGATGGTGAAACTAAAGCCTTGGACATTTTGGGAATTTTGAGTATCCCTTCTTTGCTCTTGCTCCCAGGTCCACTCTGACCCGGAGGGGTAGCACGTGATAGGGTCCTATCTTCAGGCCAACTGTTTCACATTTAAATTTTCTTCAAGCAAATGACTTGTGGTAAGCAGAATTGTTAGAAATAGAACTATTTGACTATTTAACTGTGTGTAAACAAATGACTGATGTTTAATTGAACTTTTGGTGATACATAGCAATACTCGGAGCTATTTTAGTGTGTTCAAACGAATGAATAATGTGGAATAGAATTATTTGTGTTAAATAGCAATACTTGAAACTCTTGAACTGTGCGCCTAAGTTGAATTATTGGTATTACGTAGCAATACTTGGAACCATTTAACTATGTGCAAATGAATGAATAGTGTTACCAATAAAATGTTTGATAATCATATACATTTATTATGTATGTACTGTCATCCACAGACAGACTGTTTCGTTCAATCAGAACTCTTCAGTGTGGCTAGACATGCAGGATGCTCGAAGCCGGGATCGAAACTTGTCCATCTTTACGTTAGACTGTGTTTCAGACCTCTCGTCCACCAAGTGGACCACATTTCCTAAGGGAATTTCGGTATTTTTATTTTTAGAAACAGCAGCAGCAGCCTTTGATGTATGTATAAACAGGATTTGGTATAAAATAATCCACAATGGTTGATATGGCATAAGACAAAACTTAACCAAACCAAGTGATTTGTTCGTGGCTCTGCTCAGACTCAACCGTCATGAATAATTATTCTAACTCATTAACGTTGATAACTTAGTTTTATTTTCAAGCATTTAAATGTTCAGATAAATTTTGCTGACAATGTTCATAATAATGTTACAGGAAAAAGAAAAAATAGCGGGGTTAGTAATTCCGGATCTATGAAAATCAGCCACCCCAAAGCAAGCAAAATCTGTTTGATAATATGACTAAGACGGACTGATGTCTGGCTGAAATAATAAAAATAATCTTTAGATATGCCAAATGAGCTTTAACCCTCCTTTTTCCAAGAATATATTTTTGTTTCAAATTAACAGCTTAATTTTGGCTGAAAATATTTCTTTTTCAGTTTGTTATAATATTAGATGATGGAAATTTAATAATGCGATATCAGGAACAAAAGATCCGCACACCAAGTTCTAAGTGTGTTTGGCCGTATTCGTGTGTGTGTGTGTGTGTGTGTGTGTGTGTGTGTGTGTGTGTATGTGTGTGTGTGTGTGTGTGTGTGTGTGTGTTTCTTTCTCTGTCTGTGTTTGAGGGTCTGTGATGACCTGTTCAGCTGACCCGGACATTTAGTGGTTAATATCAAAGAATATAGCAGCGATTGAGACATGCTTTAACTGGTTCAAAGATATTTTTTAAACACAGCTGCTAAAGAGAAAATATCGTTTTGATTTTGATAGAATGGCCAGTTGCCAAGTATCAATTGTGCAAAACCTTAGAGTTACAGAGGTTTTATTCACTGTATTTATAAAAAAAATCTATTTGGATCCTAAAATCATTCTCACATTCTAAATTATACATGCTGTAAATAATGTTAAAAATATGAGCCTGAATAATGGTGATGACCTAGAGTCACTGTTGATATATATATATATATATATATATATATATATATATATATATATATATATATATATATGTGTGTGTGTGTGTAAAATTTTAGGCTTTTTAGATCTTCATCAGAACGTAAGACTAATTAAATGACACAAAGGTGAGAAGGTTTAAATCTTCTATTTCCGTTGGTAGCGTTTTGTTTCAAACTTGTGTGATCTAATTAGTGTTCAAAAATATTATTTTTTCAAAAAATTCAATCACATCAGTTTTTCTCTCTCTCTCTCTCTCTCTCTCTCTCTCTCTCTCTCTCTCTATATATATATATATATATATATATATATATATATATATATATATATATAGTGTGTGTGTGTGTGTGTGTGTGTGTTTATATTATTTAGTTCATATCTACCTATTATAAACATTTCATAACATATCTATCCGTCTTTATCAATGTCAGATTGCCTTTTTATATCTCTCTCCGTATAAATAAAAAAAAGGAAGCTAAGTTATTTTAAGTAAGGGATTTTGTAATTTTTCAGTATTAATCTGACCAAATAAACAGACAAATTGTTGTGGTTTGAAATGATAGGAGATTAAAAACTCTTACGGTGTATTTTTATTATATATATGAACTAACATGTTGGAATCTTTAAAATCATAGTTGTGATTAGTTTCTAAATAATGACTACCCAAACCGATGTGGGTTGGGTGGGGGGTTCAGGTCTCTAATGTGTTTATTAATGATATGGGCAGTTCACCCAGATGTTTTTTTTTTATTAAAATCTAGATGTGGAACTTCGCAAACTCTTGCCCTGGATTCGATTGGAATATTTCTATTTTTATTATTGATTAAATTTCTAATAGCCTTTGAAGAGTTATTCACTGTTTTGATTCTATGATTGTTTAAGTTTTCTCGATGACGTTTATGGTCGAAATATTGATGGTTTGGTTTCTTTCTTTAATGGCATATCAACCTTTGTAGGTTATTTAACGCCAAAGCCCTCCTTCAAGAAGAACAGTAGTTGTACTATTTAATCCATAGCTGGGAGGATAAGGGGGTTCATACCTGTCCGAAAGTGAATGTTATAGCGCGACTCGAGTTCGAACTCGCTTTCTACAATTCCACAGTCCATCGCTTTAACCATTACACCATGAGGAGAATCGTTACCTTCGTCAACTTAAATAGAGGAATACTCAAAAACTTCTCTGAGACCGCAAAAAGCACAAGATTTGAGAACAAACCCGGATAGAAAAACACTGCAGTATATATATATATATATATATATATATATATATATATATATATTCAAGTAAATTTTGAAATGTTAAAATATAGTAAAGAAAGTAAATATTTGCTTTAAAATTAATATATCTAATACTGTACCTTTACTTGAATTTTTTATTTAAAGTTTTAAATCTTAGTCAATAAAAAACCTGTAATTTAGGTCTAAATATAAATTTTAAAAAAGCTTTTAAAAAAACAATATTTACTACACTGCTAACCGAAAGTTAAATTTAAAACGGAAGTGGGCTTAATGAAGAGGTAACTCCTCATCCCTCTAAGACTCCCTCCCAACTCTTCGACTCCCTCATACTATCCCCTCCCACTACCATGTGTCTATTCAATTTTTTTTATCCAAAATGATCTGAAGAAGTCCTGTTACTTTTTTCGTGTTTTTTCGTGTTTTTGGAAATTTCAAAAATGCGTAACAGGATTGAAATAAATTTATAATCCTATGTGACCGGTTTCGTTGTTTTTCTTAAAGTATATATATATATATATATATATATAAGCTGTGGTGTTTGTCTATCCGGGTTTGTTTATATATATATATATATATATATATATATATGGAAGTAAATAATGGATTGTAATCCGACAATATGTAGAGAAAAATTGATAACAAGGTCATCCAAGTGGAAAGAGAGATTTATTGAGAAGTTGACACTATAGCGTTTCGGTTCTACTGAACCATCATCAGGACCATGAGGAGTGATATTGGGTTTTTGTATTTTGCATTTTCAAACATCCATCGTTGACTTAACATCGCTAATATCACCCCTCATGGTCCTGATGATGGTTCAGTTGAACCGAAACGCTATAGTGTCGACTTCTCAATAAATCTCTCTTTCCACTTGGATTACCTTGTAGTCAATTTTTCTCTACATATATATATATATATATATATATATATATATATATATATATATATATATATATATATTGTCAAACAACTTCATATGACTATATTGTAAAGCAAAATCAATAACAATTTAGCATGTCACGTGTAAAAGTAAAAATGTTTCTCTCTCTCGCAAAATAAAAAATGACCGAAATTTTTAAAGTGTTCCATTAATTATGTTAGCCTAGCAGAGGATTGCTTAATGCGAGCTTTTGCCATGGTACAAAGATATTTCGAGACTGTACGGCGTGGGTAAGGTCACATGTCGGCTACCGTGCACTGACACACGTGTGGACCCGTGTGTGTTACCATCGAATGGCGTTTTATTTTCTCAATTAATTGCCATGCTTCGAAGTGACCACCTGCCGTCTTCAAACTTATTCTCGACTAAGTGTGATGTTCAAGCGCTAGAAAGAGAGGAGGAATAAAAGTTAATAATGCCTGACCCCATCAGAAAACGGATAGAATTTGCACTTCTGTACTTGAAGCTATCGATCATTGCTTGAATAGCTAACCCCATCCTATTGATATAACTATCCCTACTACTTCAGTCAAACTCCTAATCTCTGTTCCCCTTGCAATTATATGTTCTTCAATTTATAAGTTCAGTCACAAACATTTAATTCTGAGTTTTAGGTAAATTAACTGATTTAAGAATTAATTTATATATATATATATATATATATGGAAGTAAAT
Source organism: Sepioteuthis lessoniana (assembly GCA_963585895.1). Taxonomy (NCBI): domain Eukaryota; kingdom Metazoa; phylum Mollusca; class Cephalopoda; order Myopsida; family Loliginidae; genus Sepioteuthis; species Sepioteuthis lessoniana. The sequence continues at coordinate 119,506,203 of OY757906.1, forward strand.
AACAAAAAAAATTGACAGTAAGGAGAAATTTGAAAAACAAAGTAATCCAAAGTGATGAATTTATTGTGAAAGAAAGTCGATGCGATAGCGTTTCGGTTTTAATTAGCTATCATCAGAAAAATTGAAAAAAATGATGATACCAAGTATTGGTAGATCAACGATGAATGTTTAATGAAATACAAAACAAGAGAGGAAATTATATATACAAAGAAAGAACGTACGACAGTTCAATCATTAAATCAGCGTTCATATTTCAAAGAAACATCACGTGATTGTGTAAGGCAATGATGTAAAACAAATGGAACCATCGAGAGATATAACGGATTAGAAAGCGAAAGAGAAAAAAAAACAAAGAAAAGAAGAACGATAAAAAGAAAAAGAAAGAAAAGAGAATGAAAAGAGAAAGAAAGATAAAAAAGGGGAAGAGAGAAGAAAAGAAAGAAAGAGAGAGAGAGAGTTAAGAAAAAGAGAAGTGATGAGAAGGAGAGGAAAGAAAAAGAGAAGAGTGATAGAAAAGAGAAAAAGAAGAAAAAGTATTTTTTCTTCCTTTTTTCTTCTTTTTTGCGCAAAATTTTTTTTAGATTGGAAATCAGTTAATTTTACACACACACACACACACACACACACATATATATATATATATATATATCATCTTCATCATTATCATCATCATCAAGTTGCGTTGAGTGTACGGGGTTCCCTGACTCTCTCTCTCTCTCTCTATCTCTCTCTCCTTGGCCATCTACCCTTGCTCCTAATAAGTCTTCTAGGCTGCATCCTGTATCCGCACAAAGCTGGTAGACCAACACTGACATGTCCATGTATTGGTGTCCATAAGTGAACGTCGCTTATAAGTTCGTCCTTACTTCTCCAGCGGAGTCCCGGATATCTTGTTCCTCTTACTTGGATGGTTTGTGAGATAGGGGGTAAAGACCGTAACACTGATGTTTTGTTCAAGACACCACGTAGCATTCTTGAGTAATTCCCATATATATATATATATACTGAGTCGAATTAGTGGGAGAGGCAAATTAGCAACTAAATACCAATATGAATTCGCCATTTCAATCTCCTTTATTGATTCTGAAAATTATTTTTGACAAATAAAAGAGTAATTCTGTTAAATTCATTTTTTTTCTGAAATTTTACATTTGAAACTGCCTGACATAACTTGTGATATTGATTTAAATAAAATTTGTATTTTCTTGCATCCCATTCCTGGTTTTAACAGTCAAAACCAAGTTGTTGTAGGTAACTCACCTATGACCAGAATAATGGATTTACCCAAAGAGAATATTTACCAAGAACTAAGCTGGTAGAGAGCAGCAGCAGCAGCCGTAGTAAGCACCTTGTCTATCTTCGTGTACGTTGAACCTAGGAGATCCCTCTTCAGAGATTTGGATACATTTGTGTTGCACCCACATCTCCGTGTTGAGTTATTTATTGACCCTTAATAACCGGTCATAACACAAGTGATTAAATGCAAATTGACTGTTTGCTCGGTAGGGAAATAACAAACAATTTTCTCACTTAGATAATAAGGGCATATCCTTGATCACAATTGACACTCTCAGAATCCATCTTGGTTTCTTTTGTTTCTGTTCTCGAAACTGTAAGGGTTTTTTTTTTGTCTCTGTTTTTGAAGTATAGGAACGTGTCTCCTGCCCGGTCTTGATGTAGTAAAATGTCTTTCCTTTCCTTTCATTCAGTGTTAGTATATCATTGGATATACCAAGTCGGAGTTATGAGTCCTCAAAACATTACCTCATGGGCAAGAAATTATGTTATATTTATTTAAATGGAGGAATTAAAGATATATTAGAATTATCATGACTAGAAAACACGGCAAACACTTACGTGCCACATAAGAAACACTGAACAGCTGTTTCGACCTTATTGGGTCTCATCAGCTGTGCACACCGTAATCTCCACCACTGGAGATCGAACCAACAACCATAGTTGGCAGAAGCCGAAACTCTACCACTGGTATATATATATATATATATATATATACACAAGTACATTATATATATATATATATATGCAAGTACATTATATATATATATATATATATATAATTTACGTGTATATATATATATATATATATATATATATGTGTATGTATGTATGAATGTACGCGTATATATAAGAGTGTCAATCAGTAAATAAACTGAATATTGAATCAGGAGTTGGCAATAGGAAGCACTGTTTACAGATGAATAGTGATGGGTTATTTCATGTTCCAGAAGACTGTCAGAACTAATTTCTTTGTTAACCGCTGCGCCCGGAACATTTTCTTAATCTGAGAGTCAGCTTTCGGTTCTGGCTCGTAGAGATAACTCCATATTTAGCCCATTTGTAAACAGACTTTTTACTAAAACATACTTCTCCATACACATCTCGCATTCTTCTGTAAACTTCAAATGTTTTGTATTTCGCAGCCACCAAAAATTTGATGAAAAACCTCTGTTTAAAGCTGGAACACTCTGTTTAATTTACCACCATTCTGAATATCGTCAAAACAAATATTTTTTTCGAGATTGAAATCAGTTTTTGCAATAAAACAATACCAAACAAGATAGAGTTTTCATCTATGTAAAAAAAATTCAGAAAGAGAAAATTATTTTGCTTTTTCAAAAAAATTCCTTTAATTTATTGAATGACCCTCGTATATATATATATATATATATATATATATATATATTAGAGAGAGAGAGAGAGAGAGTATATTTAGGCAGCAAGTTATTTTTCTTGTGTCGGGATCTAGATGGTAATGGAATTGCCCCATATCTTCTGCCTAAGCGCTTTTGACTATACTTTTGGTCCTCATCAGGGGTAGTATAGTTTTGAGTTAATGGTTTAAGTTTTTACTGTTTGAATTATTTGTGTCCATTTGTTTTGAAGTTTTCGATTGGAACGTTTTCAGCGTTTTGTTTTAAAACGTTCGGTTGGAAAAAGGTTTACTAATAGAGTTAGTGATTTTTAGTTATTTAGAATATTTGATATGTTGGTGCCAGTATTAAATACTATTTTATTTATTTTGTTTTGTTTTTTAAAATTTTTTTTGCATATTTCTTCTAGGAGTTGAAATCGTTTTTTATCATTGTTTTTATATATTATCATTGTATTATCTGTGATAAATGTTGTTTTATGGCGCTATTTTCAGGAAAGTGAGAAGTGAGACGATGAGATAATGTTGTGGTTGTATAGCCAATGTAAGAATTATTTTTGTTTTTCGGGAGGTACTCTCGAAATTGACATATAAATTCATAAACTACATTGGTTTGGTTTGGTAGTATTTTAGCGAAGTTAGTGTTATTCTAAACGATAAGGTTTGAAGTTTTAAATTTAGTGTAGTAGGTGATAAGTTTCTTTGTTTTTGTTTTTCAACAGGTTTAATGCGTCTTTTTATAATGTTGGTTATTGCTTGTCCGTTTGTTATGATAGTGCACTTGATTTCTGTAATATAGATTAATTCTGTAAGGGTTATTATTGTTGGTAGTGTTATTGTTTTTGTGAATGTTATGAAGATATAGTTTTACTGGTTGATCAACTAGTTTATTAGGGAAATTGTTATTAACAAGGGTTAGTTTTATGTCGGCAAGTTCTTTCTAACATATTGTCTTAGATAAGGAGATGTAAAATGCTCTATGAATTAAGTTTTTTTATAATTGCTATTTTATATTTTTGGGCACATTCAATGAATCGTTCAGTAGGGTGGATTTGTCACTGGAAGGCTTTTTATATGGAGATGTGGTGAATTTGTTATTATGGGGAAGTCAGTTAGTACATCAAGGAAAGTGGGGTTTTTCTTCATGTTGAGTTCGGTAGTAAAGTTTAATTCGGAGTTTTTTTCTAGAGTTTGTTTAAGTTTGTTAATTTCGTCATAGGAGTGTGTTGCGATGAAAATGTCGTCTACATAGCGGACGTATATCTTGGGTTTTGTTATTATTGTTTTAAATATTTTGCTTTCGGTGTAGGAGATGTAGAATTCGGAGATGGTAAGACTAAATGGTGACCCCATCGAATCAGTCTTATAATATATATATATATATATATATATATGTGTGTGTGTGTGTGTGTGTGTGTGTGTGTGTGTGTGTTGCCGTGGGGATATATATATATATATATATATATGTGTGTGTGTGTGTGTGTGTTGCCGTGGGGATATATATATATATATATGTGTGTGTGTGTGTGTGTGTGTGTGTGTGTGTTGTTGCCGTGGGGATATATATATATATATATGTGTGTGTGTGTGTGTGTGTGTTGCCGTGGGGATATATATATATATGTGTGTGTGTGTGTGTGTGTGTGTGTGTTGTTGCCGTGGGGATATATATATATATATATATGTGTGTGTGTGTGTGTGTGTTGCCGTGGGGATATATATATATGTGTGTGTGTGTGTGTGTGTTGTTGCCGTGGGGATATATATATGTGTGTGTGTGTGTGTGTGTGTTGTTGCCGTGGGGATATATATATGTGTGTGTGTGTGTGTGTGTGTGTTGTTGCCGTAGGGATATATATATGTGTGTGTGTGTGTGTGTGTGTTGTTGCCATGGGGATCATAGAATGAGACTTTTGTAGTATAGATGAGTTTTTCGAGAATTTTTGGTTGTATAGCTGGAGGAGGAATTGAGTGGTGATTATCATCATCATCATCATCATCGTGCCGCTAGCACGGATATCCCTGACTCTTTCTCGCCATTTCTCCCTATCGTTCATCGCCTCTGGCAGGCCGTCAGGGCTGCATCCCGTATCCTCACATAGCTGCTGTATGTATGTTTCAGCTGGTCATCCTGCTTTTGCTTGGCCATATGCGGGGGTCCATAGGAGTACATCACTTATGAGCTCATCCTTGCTTCTCCAGCAGTGTCCTGCATGTCTGGTGCGTCTAGCTTGGATAGTTTTCGTGATGGGAGGCGGGTGGCCGTACAGTTGGTGTCTTGTGGGGTGTTGCCGCGCGGACTTGTTCAATATTGCTCGCAACATTCTTGCGTAATTGCCGTCTAGCTTCTTCTCCAGCCGTAGACATTTTCTATTATCATTTTTATGGTTTCGTGAACTTGGACGTTAGTAAAAATATTTTCGGCATCGAGGGATACCGTTATGCATTTCTTGGGGAAGGAGACTTTAAAATTTTTATGAATTCATGTGTTGATTTGATACTGTATTTATTTGGGATATACGGTTCTATTATATTGTTGAGGATTTTTTATATGTGGTATAGGGGAGTAAGAATCTGGGAAATGATTGGTCTAATTGGGTTACCTTGTTTATGGGGTTTTATTTTACCATATATGGATGCGGGTTTGTAATTTCCAGTTATTTTGGTTAGTTTAATGGATCCAATTTCTGTGTTATTGGCTGTGATTATTTTGTTAATGTGATTTTTAAGTTGATCGTTCGGGTTTTTGGTGAGTTTTTTAAATTTTGTTTTGTCGCTGAGAATATTTTTAATTTTTTGTTGTAGTCTATTTTATTTCATATGATGTAAATATTGGTCTTGTCACCGGTACGCATGGTAATGTCTGGGTTGTTAAACAGTTGGTTTGGTCATTCTTTTAGTGTTGGGGTTAATAGTTTGTTTTGGTGTTTGAGATTGAAACGGTTTTTCATTCCTTCAGTTTTTAGAAAGTCACGACGGTTTGCGTGTATAGTAATTTTACCGTTATTTTGTAAATCATATATTTGGTTATATAATATTTCAATTTCGGGTTTTTTTTTATATAAAGGTCGTATTTCCTATTAGTAAATCTTTTTTTTCAACCAAACGTTTTAAAAGAAAACGCTTAAAACGTTCCAACCGAAAACTTCAAAACAAAACGCAACCAATAATTAAAACAGTAAAAACTCAAACTGTCAACTCAAAACTACTTTACCCCAGATGACGACCAAAATTATGGTCGAAAGCGCTTGAGCACAAAATATAGGACAATTCCTTTACCATCTAGATCCCGACACAAGAAAAATAACAAGGAGACCTGAAAAAATAAAATTGAAAATAATAAACAGTGTTACATCGTCTTTAACAAAACTTGCTTGAATATATATATATATATATAATGAAATATTGCTCAGCACAATTGCCTGGAGCTATAGGATACACCGATTGCATCTCTGCAGAGGGGTAAGACCCTCCCAACGTGTATCCTAATATGATACGAAACTATCTATTGATACTAGTCCAGTCCTGGAGCTTTGGGAAATGCGGAGTACTCATTTATTGCCAATACTCCCTGTTCTTCTCTATACCGGAGAGGTAGTAACTGTTAGGGTCACATTTATGAGTCAAATAGAAACATGTAATCATTTTCTAAACTTGAAACCATTCAACTGTATGCAAACGAATGACTAATGTTAAATTGAATAATTAGTATTACATAGTCATACTTGGAATTATCTAATCCTATACAAACGAGTTGATAATGTTGAATAGGATTACTAGTGTTAAACAGCAATACTTGAAACCATTTAACTGTGTACAAACAAATGAGCTCTGGTTCATTTCAAAAAGTTACCTACAAACTATTCGTTTATAAATCATATATTTAATATACATGTATACAGAGGATTTTGCGTTAAATAACCAACAACAATTAATGTACCATAAGATACAACCAACCAACTGAAATATTACTATTTGATCATGTTACTAATGATATCAAACAACACTAATTGTAGATAGTCGAGTATGAAACGATTTTTTCCTTCGGCCGAATTAAACTTTATCTGACTGCACCTACGGAATGTTTTCTTGATAAGTAAAATCGAGAAAATATGTGTAATTTAATAATAGACGAGAAAAGAAATCTGGAGGATTAGGAGAAAATGATTAAATGTTTCGGTAACATATTATTCTCGTCTCCTTCGTTTGCTGTCGAGAGTACATGTTAAATAAGATTCTTTTTAATCATTGGCTTCTACTGATGGACTAACCAGACAGAATATTAATAATAATCGATGTACAAAGCCTTACACCCAGGATAATAGACAGACAATTTATATCAAGAAAAGGAGGTGAAAGAGAACTCGCTAGCATTGAGAATTGCGTAGACAAAACAATACTTGAACTCGAGGAATACAAAAAAAAAACAGCAAAGAAAGACTAAGTACAGCAGCCAGTAACATCAATGCTAACCTAAACACAAACAGTAAAAAAAGAAAAGAAAAGATAGAGAAAACATAATAGGAATAAAAACAACTGTACGGATATTTCAAGCGAAAAACTGAGGAGATTGACCAGGATACAGCTGAAAAAAGGAAACCTTACGATAAAGACTGAATCTTTTTTAAAGACAGCACAAAACAACGCCATAAAAATCAATTATCTCAAAAGGAAAATTGTGAATACGCCCTAGAATAGCAAGTGTAAGCTATGTAGCGATAGAGATGAAACAGTTAATCACATAATAAGCGAATGCAGCAAACTGACACAAAAATGATACATGACTGACAGGGAAAGGGGATCTACAGATAATTGTGCAAAAGACAAAAATTTAGCCACGCAGACATATGGTCTTTTCAGAAACCAGACTCCGTCTTAAAAAATAAGACCCATAAAATTCTCTGAGATTTTGATACACAAACTGATCACCCATTCCGTCCAGAGGATCAGTTGAAGGGATAATTAATTTTTTAAAATTGTCATCTAATGGATTTTGCCGCTCCAGCGGACCATAGAGTAAAAATCAGAGGAAAAAAATCGCCAAATATTTGAGCGTTTTCCATAAAGCTGAAGAAAAAAAAGAGTTGCGGAACATAAAGGTGATGGGGATACCAATCGTGGTTGGAACACTCGGAAAAGTCCCCAAGAAACTGGCAAAGAGACTGTGTGAACGGGAGATCAGGAGAAGAATCGAGACCATCCAAATCACAGAATTAGTAAACTCAGAGTCCTGGATGTCTGAAGAGACTTGCTGTCACTCGGTCTCCAGTGAATAACCAACTGTTAGAACTGTTAGAAAGAGTAAGAGAAGAAGAAATAAGAAACGACAAGAAATAAGAAACGACAAGAGAAGAAGAATGTGAAGAAATATTGAAAATGGTTTTAAAAAATGATAACCCTGAGTACCTCACAGGCATCCGTAAACGATAGAAACAACAATTACAAAAATGTTGGAGGACTTGGTGGTTAGCGGATGAGTGGAGACTATCCAAACTACTACATTATTGAGAACGGCCAGAATACTGAGAAGAGTCCTGGAGACTTGAGAAGACTTGCTGTCACTCAAACTCCAGTGAAATATCATCAGCTAACGCTGATGTGAAAAACTCTAATGAGTAAATAATAATAATAATAATAGAAGAAGAAGAAGAAGAAGAAGAAGAAGAAGAAGAAGAAGAAGAAGAAGAAGAAGAAGAAGAAGAAGACCAGATCGAGTTTTAACTTACAAGAAAAAACTTGTCAAAGGATTTTGCCATTACGGTGGACCGTAAAGTGAAAATCGAAGAAAACAAAAAAAAAACTCGATAGATATCTGAGTCTCTTCCATTAAACTAAAAAAAGTTGTGGAAAATGTAGGTGATGGTGATTTCAGTTGTAGATAGAAAACTTGGAACCGTCCTCAAGAGCATAGAAAAGAGACTGGGTGAACTGGAGATTAGAGAAAGAATCGACATTATCCTGACCACAGCACTGTTAATATCAGCTAGAATACTTATTAGTCTCCAAAACTTGCATTAGTATTCAGACTTCAGTGAAAAACCACTAATTAAATCTGGAGGGAAAAACTCGCATACAGCAAAAATGTTCTTCGAAGCCAAGTGAAAAGTCAAAGAAATGGAAAGCTGTTTACTCTCAAACCTTAATCCAAAACTGACGACACGAGAAGGTAACTAAATTACCACTCAAATATTGGTACTAATAAGCATATTCTCTGTCTTTGTAACTAGCATAATTTCTATTATAGTTATTTTAATTATTATAATTATTATTATTATCCGTGTAAGGGTAGTACCAGTTAAATTTAAATCTTTCGTTTCTTGTAAAGTAAATAAGAGTAGAAGCGGGGGAGAAAAAACAAAATAAAACATGGGAAAGGGATATTGTTATATTTTGACCTTCGACCTGGCCCAAAAATACTATTCCAAGGTAATACACCGGAAGGAAGTGACACATTCCAACGGCCAGTAATCGAAAGAGATCGCGTGGGCGGATAAAGGCTTATGATATGGGACAAGGTGAAGGTCCCATTGTGCCATTACAGTCATGCACTGGAAGAGAGTAACCTCTGAACTGCATGACAGTTATTTCCGCTTGATGACGATTAAACATTCGATTTCAAAGATCCAGTAGGCGATCGTGTGGGCGTTGAGTTATTATTTAACTCAGTCGAGTTTGGGTCCCAGAGCAGTTGCCAGCAGACTTCCAGAGAGTTAGAGACGAGATGTGGTAAGGAAAGCCACACCAGGCCGATGGGGCTTGAAGCCCTAATGAGCTGGGGTCCAGAGAAGATGCTGATAAGATGCAATAAAGGAAGCCGGCATCCAGCAGTGGACCCCAAGACCTCTGGTTAAGCATCTAAGAGAACAATAAAGACACAACGTGACGGTCATAACAGTGGGGTCAAAATATGAAGTTTATGTTCGGTCTCCAACACCCTCTCACATGCAAACATTGAACAACCCTTTCGAACCCTTGCAATAAAGTGAGAGGTAAAAATATTGTTAAAGAAGCCTTCTTGCGTCTTCCTTCCTGCATCTTAATTCTTCCTTCCTGCTTCCTTTCTTTATGCGTCTATCTTTCTGTGTGCGTCTGTCTTTATTATTATTGAGTCGTTATGATACGGCAAATGAGTATATAACAATATAAATGCTCACAAAAATGTTTTTCGAAGCCAAGGGAAAAGTCAAAGAAATGGAAAGCTGCCTACTATTATGCCTTAATCCAAAACTGACGACCCGAGAAGGAAACTAAATGATCGCTCAAATCTTTGAATCTGTCGCTGGTTTTAATGTATTTACTATTGTTATTTGTCGGTCTAGATTGAAAAAAACTCTTACAGAACTTAATCCTACAATAACTGTGCCTCAAAAGACAATTGCTCAAGACCTAAAATACCTCTGAATTTCAAAAGAAGCATAAATGTCGACTAAGTTAAAACTTGAAAAATATCCGGGGGGAATGACAAGATTTAAAAGGAGAAAAAGAAAGCAGAAGGAAAGAAAAAAAAATTTTGTGACCTGCTTAAGAGTTTTCTTTGAGAAAACCAGATCACACCAGGCGCGCAGATTTTAAACAACCCCTGGGTCTGGTATAGCCACAATATACCACACATGATAAAAATGTTGAATCAAAATATGACACAACGCAGGATCAGGCAACGGGCCTAGGTGTCATAATCGACCGGTGCTCTCCTGATAGCCAACATAGGACACCTGATTGTCATCCTGCGAATGTTGGCTGTTCTTTTTTCAGGTACACGAATGACGATTTAAGAAACGACTCAAATCAGCGACGCAAACACAAAACATGGACTAGGGAAGACAACCAACTACACTGCTATTTTAGGAGCAACCCTTCACAAAGAGGATATAGGAAAAGAATGATAGAGATCTAGTAAGAATATGCTAGTTTTCAGATAACAAGCCAAGGATTCGCTGACCAAGTTAGGATAATCATAAAGAAAGGTTGGTTTTCTGACCTTAAAATACTAGAAATACACCAGAAAATAAATAAAGAACAAGATTGTAATACAATATCAGACACATCAAGTATTGACAAATAAGAAGAGTCTAATCGAAATGAACCGCTAACTTCGGAAAATAGAAACTCCACACAATTAAACAACACAGAGCAAACACTAATACAAGAGAAAAAAAATAATTTTAGAAAATTTAAAGAGAATTATGAACGGGAAAAAGACTACTGACCCATCACTAAGAAACATAGAATGGATAACAGTCAAGACGGAAACGGAAAAAATAAATGAAGTACTGACTTATACATCAACAAATAATATAATTAAATGAACAGGAGTGAAATTAGTTTGTAAGAAAATTAGGATCCCCTAAAAAAACGAAGAAAAAATCAAAACCAGGATGGGAAATTCGACTGGAAACGCAGATAAAAAATGTACGAAAACGGGCCAAAATGATAAAACAAAGGAAAGAAGCTGGAACATGTAGAGACAAAAAGGAAAAGGCCACACAAGGAAAAATAACAATACAAGTTGAGGAAATAAACCAGAAAGTACTGGCGAAAGAGGGAAGATTAAAGAGATACCAACAAAGGGTAAAACAATAAAGACAAATCAGGAAATTCCAAAACAACGAAAGGAAATTCTACCCACAAGTGGAGGGAGACGACACGAGAACACACCAACAACCGAATACAAGAGAAACCGAACAATTTTTTTACTAAAATATGGCAATCAAGAAAACATAACAAAAAAGCCGAATGGATAAGCAATATGACAAAAGAATTAGAAGGACTCTAAGAAGGTCAGAAAGCAGAAATACACATCGATTTACTCAAAACAATACTTAAAAAATATCAAATTTAAAAACGACAGGCCATGATGGAATACATGAATTCTGTTTCAAGAAATTCACCTCCATTCACAACAGACTTGCACTAGAAATAAACAGATTCCTACAAGAAGCACAAGTGCCCAAATCGATGACCAAAGGAAAGACCACATTGATCCAGAAGGACCCCCTCAAAGGAACCGCCCAAAACAAGTACAGATCCATAACCTACCTACCCATGATGTGGAAAATATTAACAGCACAAATAAGGGAAGAGATTTACGACTCGCTAACAAGCCACGGATTGTTCCCTGAGGAACAGAAAGGATGCTGCAAAGGATCCAGAGGCACAGGAGAGTTACTTTGTACGGATCAGCACATCCTCAACGATAGCAAGACCAGACGGAAAAATCTAACTATGGCCTGGATTGACTACAAAAAGGCAAATGATATGGTCCCGCAAAGCTGGATAATAAACTGCCTCAAAATGTACAAAAGGCGACTGGATTTCGAACTCGCGTACTACGATTCCGCAGTCCAGTGCTTTAACCCTTACACCTAACCCCGAAGGCAGAAAAGAATAGAAAGAAATAAAAGAAAAAAGAAAAGAAAAAAAGGAGTCCCCGTGGCATAAAGACTAGTGATAGACTTCCACTACGATGTAAGTGAGGAGGTGTCCTCGTGGTGTAATGGTTAAAGCGATGGACTGCGGAATCGTAGTACGCGAGTTCGTACTCCAGTCGCGCTATTACGTTCACTTTCAGGCAAATACCCTTGGGAAAGGTATGAACCCCCTTATCCTCCCAGCTATGGGTTAAATAGTACCACTACTGTTCTTCTAGGAGAATGGCTTTGGCATTAAATAACCTAAAAAGAGTTGATATGCCATTAAACAAAGAAACCAACCAAATCTACGATGTAAGTAAGTACAAAATCCAGTCGCGCTATTACATTCACTTTTGGACTAATGCCCTTGGAAAAGGTCTAAACCACCTTATCCCCCCCCGCCACAGCTACAAATTAAATAGTATCACTGCTGTTCTTCTTCAAGGATGTCTTTGGTATTAAATAACTTTCGAAAGTTGATATGCCATTAAACGAACAAATCAAAAATAAAAGAAATATTATGATGAAATGAAAGAAGAAAAAAGAATGGAAGAAAGATATGACAAGAAAGAAAGAAAAGGAAAACTGCAGAAAGAATAGAAAAAGAAAAAAACTCCTGAAAAGAAGAAAAGAAGAGAAAATTGGAAAATATGATGAAACGAAGAAGGAAAAAAAGGAGGAAAAATAACGGAAGAAACAAAGAGTAATTTTAAAAGACTAAACCAAATGGAGAAAGAATGAAAGAAGGAAACCAAATGGAAAAAATAAGTAGAAAACATTGAAAAAAAAGTAATTAAGATGGAAATTTCGAATAATGCAAAAAAGGGAAAGAAAAAAAAGAAGAAATATGCAAAAAAACAAAAAATGAAGAAGAAAGAAAGAGAAAAAGAAATAAAGGAAACAAGGAAACCAACAAAAATATTTAAAACGAAATAAAGACAGTGAATTACAATAATTAAAAAAACGGAACAACGCCGCAATGTTGCGCAGAACTAATGCAATTGAAGATCAATGCAATGTAATATGATTAAAAAGTGAAATTACGATGATAATAAATCGCATCTGGCATCAATCGAAACTGGCCGCAAACAATGGCAGCAGACATCACAGAAGTAAATCTTGAAATACAATTCAATACTGCTACTAAATGGAGCAATCAGATGAACGATGCCATTGTCCGTTTCAAATAAACACGTAATAAGTTTTGCATGTATAACTGATTTATATATATGATCAGATAGCAGTCATTTGAGTACATATACAAATCTCTCTCTCTCTCTCTCTCTCTCTATCTATCTATCTATCTATCTGTATGTATATATTTATACATATGTATATATATAAAGAGAGAGACACACAGAGACACAGAGAGAGAAAGCTAGACGGAAACTGCACAAGAATGCTATAAGCTATATTGAACAAATCCTGGAAGCAGCATTCCACGAAACAGCAGCTATACAGCCACATTTCTCCTATCTATAAAACCATTCAAATAAGATGAGCAAGACATGCAGGTCACTACTGGAGAACTCGTAAGTGACGTTCTCTTATGGATCCCTTCACATAGACATGCCAGTGTTGACCAACCAAAAAGAACCTACCTACAATAGCTCCGTACAGACACAAGATGTAATCTGGAAGACCTGTCGGGAGCGACAGGTGACAGGGACGAATGGCGAGAGAGTCAGCGCGACTTGATGATGATATATACATATATTTATAAATTTGCTTTCTCTCTCTCTATATATATATATATATATATCATGTATTGCTTGCCCGGATCTCCCTCACTCAGTCTCTCTCCCCATTCGTCTCTATCACCCATCGCTTTCGACAGGTCTTCTAGACTACATCCTGTGTCCGTACAGAGCTGTTGTAGATAGTTTCTTGTAAGTCGGCCAACACTTGCACGTCCAAATAAAGGAGAACATAGGAGAACATCTCTTTTGAGTTCGTCCTTACTTCTCTTGAGGTGGCCCGCATGTCTTGCGTGACAATATACCCGACACGGATGATCCCCACTATCTCAACTTCTTATATCAGCTCATGGCCATTCGATCGTCGAGTGGTTCCTCTCATCTCCGGCCGATGACATTTCACTTTTTTTTACAAATATACAACAGATATAACATATATAACCGAGAGTAAAAGAAAGAAGAACAAACAGCACGGACTTGGGTTAGCCCTAAGCATAAGAAGGGAGAAGTTTTGACATTTTTCTGGCATTCTGTGGCTATCGCGAGAGTGTACACGAACGGAATTCCAACACAGCTACCAGAAACGCAGACTCCTCCTCTCGCGCTGGGTCCACAAGTCCCAACTCGCTTCAGCAGCCGCCCCTCTCTGAACGTCGCCTTTCACTGACTGTCGTCAACTCCGATCTGTTCACTGCTCCAGGACCTTGCCTTTCCTCGCCTTCTTCCGGTCTCGAAGGAAATCTCGTGCGCAAGCCCTTTGTGTGGGTTTCGCGCCAAAACAAACAAAGGAATCTTCTGACTGGCGTTCACCAACACCCTCAGAACGAATGCCCATCATCGTGCCACACTTTTTCGTCTTATTTGGATAGTTTTAGAGATGGAAGGTATGTGGCTATACAGCTGCTGCTATTGTGGGATATTGCTTCCAGGATTTGTCCAATAGAGTTCGTAGCATACTTATGCTGTTCCCGTCTCTCTCTTGATCAGCGTCCACGTGGTGCATCCATATGATAGAACTGACACAACTGCGGCTTAGAAACTGTTTTATTTTATTGGATGCCAGGCATCCATACGATCGATAACCAATCGGAAGCAGTCCATACCTTTGCTAGTCGCATATCAGTGTCATTTCAGTAGATGAGATGCTGCTACCGACATATGTGAAATTATTAACTGATTTCGGAGAACTATTATTTGGAGGGGAGATGTCTCCTTTTTTGTTAAAACACATGTACTTTTGATTAAAACAAGTTTTGTCTGCATTCACATAGAGGCTAATGCCACTTGCTGCCTGCTCCAGACTATGCGGCAGAAGTTCGGCTTGGGTAGGTGTATTTGCAAAAAGCGCTATGTCTTCTACGTAGTATGCGTCCGTAATAGTTTTTGCAGGGTATTGTCTGCTTCTTGCCGTTGTTTTTTTTTTTTTTTTTTTTTTTAGTGCAAAGCCATTTTCTTTCATTAGATCTATCGTCGTTCGAAGTACGTAGTCTAGGCAGATTATGAACAGATATCAGGCTAATGCATCCCCTTGTAGAATACCAGCAACAATGTTAAAGACGTCTGTGTCTCCATCTGTTGAGTGAACTTTTACTTTCGCGTTTATATAGAGCATCATTATGACTGTGACAGTTTCTTGGGGAGACCATACGCTAGAAGTGTTTGCTCTATCTTCCCTCTGTGCATGGAGTCAAATGCATTGGAGAAATCTATACCTCGAGGTTTTTTGCACGAATTCCTAGGATTCGACGGATTATCAGAATCTGTGATTTTGTGGATCGGTTTCTCCAAAAACCATTTTGATTTTTTCAAAGAATTCTCTCAATTTCTGGTTCAATGAGGTTAAGTAGCAGAGCATTATAAATCTTTGCTACTATGGAAGTAATGATTATGCCTCGGTATTTCTTAGCAATTCCGAGGGCATCTTTCTTAGAAAAGAGGAGGATGCAGCCCGTTGTTCTTCTCTCGATTGTGTTCTGGTTATATACAGCGTTGCAGTATCGGAGCAGTAAGTCATCGAATTTCCCTGTCTTCCATACTTCTGGAGGAATTTCAAGACCGGCAGCTTTCATGTTTTTAATTTTTGTTTGTACTACGTCGAGTTCTTGAATAAACAGTCCTATTTTGATGTCCAGTTGGTAATTAATTATTTTCATGATAGGTTTATCTGTAACTTTTGGAGACTTTCCAAGTAGATTCTTGAAATGTTCTTTCCTCGTGTATATTCGTTCTTCTTGGCTGGCAGCTTTTAGTTTAGTTCTCGAAGTGCTCTTCTTTTTATTCACTTCAGTTACTGTCTGCCACGCTATTCAAGATTGTCTATCTTCGACCGAGTTTTTAATTTTATCGATCTGGCCTTGAATGTGTTGTTTGTTATTTTTGCTGTGCATTAATTAATTCTCTTTGTGCCTTTTAAGTTTCTGAGCGTTGGTATTAGTTGGGTTCCTTTTATTACGTAGGGATGCTGTTTTCACGTTGTCTTAATTTTCCTAACTGCTTATGTTTCCCATGGAACTCTATTATTGGCTCTTAGTTTGGTTGGTATGTTTTCTGCTGCTGCTTCCATGAGACATTGACGAAGTTTTCATATTCGTCATTCGGAGTAAGTGATTCGGATATCTACCGAAGAGCATCGAATTTGTTTTTTAATGTGATGGTATATTAGAACTTAAACTTAAACTCAAACAAAAATTATTTAGATGCAAAAGCATAGTACACGTAGTGACACTCAACGTTATAACTTTTAAATAGAATAAGCCAACTTCCTGAGCCGACAGCGTCTACGACAGACCATAATATAGATATAGTATGCATATAAGAACACAGATACTACCATAGCCAAGAAGAAATAAAACACCACGATAAAATGGATTAATATTTATCATGGAAAAAAATTCTTTCAATGCCGTCATAAGGGGCGTAGGAATGCTTCTCAGTCCTCATTCCCTAAAACAACTAATTCTGCTCGCACAACCCGTCAAACAGAAATAGGGAATATCTAACAGAATTCTCACTTGAAAATGGTCTAACTAAATTCCAGATAAAGAAGGGAAAACTATAGACCAACACCTACGCAAATAATGCTAAAGCACAGATAGATTACTACCTTATAAAAAAGAAATGGGTTGATAGCGCTTTGAATTGTGAGGCATATTCATCTTTTGATGGAGTATCTTCCGATCGCAGAATTGTCGCAGCTACGCAGGGAATACGACGCAAACAACCAAAACCACACATTATGACTGGTCCTTGCTTAACAATGAAGATATTAGCAAATATATATATATATATATATATATATATATATATATGTGTGTGTGTGTATGTGTGGAGAGAGAAAGAGAGAGAGAGCAAGTTTATATATATATAAATTTGCTTTTTCTCTTTCTTTATGTATATGTAAACTTGCTCTCTCTCCCCTCCCTTCCTCTCTCTCTCTCTCTCTCTCTACATATATATGTATATATAATGAGAGAGAGAATTATTGAAAGAGACACTGTGAATATATACATATATATTCTGAGAGAGAGAGAGAAAGAGAGAGAGCAGGGGTGAGGGAGAGATAGACAGGCAAACAGCTTCTAGCGAGTTGATAAGTCTTCTTCTACTCCTTTCCCTGGATTGCTCCACTTTACCCTTGATACCTACCTTATATTGCTGAGTGTTAAGCAACGAAGTATCAAATACCATTTTTAAAATCTTTGGTATGACGCGACCTGGGTTTGAACCCAGGTCTCCCGGACCATTGGCGAACACTCTACCCACTAGGCCAATGAGCCTGTTATAGATATGTATATATTGATAGATAATGAATAGACTAGATGATATTGCCTCCCATAGAATCAAATCTGAAGATCGTGTCTTGGAAAAAACATAATTTCTTATACATAATTCATGTGCACACAGTTGAATATCCAATTCCTCGTGAAATCAACACAACAATTGATTCAATCAAAATACAATTATTACCGTGAACAAAAACCAGGAGCAATTAATAATAGAAAAAATTAATTGCTATATTAGTAATACACCTTAAACCACGTGTTTCATTAAATCTTTTAAAAAAATTTAGAAAATAGAAAAAGACTCACGTGCGTTATACGTTCCAAACATAACTTTTCCTTATTTTGCTGCCAAAAAGATGGTGAATCTGAGTATATCAAATTCCCCGTATTAGTAAGTAGTGGTCTAATAGTCGAAAAACATAGACGTTTGATTTTCCACGACGAACCAAAAATACCAAAATCAGAATTTCATGAAGATAATCAAATTTTATCCTTAAATGAATTCACGACTGATACACAAGAAAGGGATTAAGAAAGAACTACTAAAATCATTTATGTACACTATATACACTGAAAAATTACTACTCATATAAAAACATATTTGGTAAATCATTACTGTTTTATGTACCCACCCTTTGATGATCCAGACAGGGATGGAATGATAACCGGAAATGATACAGATATAGATTGAGGTCACGACAGTGTTAAAGACCTCAGAGCGCCTAATAACACGGAATCGCGCAACCATTGGCTTAGGCTGATCATATGATACAGACGCGAAAAATCAAATGTTTCAAAATACAGACGGTCGAAAGTTCGGCATGTGCAGACGTCTGTCTAATCCCCCCTGGGAAAAGTATGATACCCAAAGTGAAGAAGAACTTGAGACCCCAACAAAAATTGAAACCTTCAAAATATTAACGAAGAACTGGCGATCAGATCAGGCACCAAATTCGTTAATCGATCAACATCAAAGAGAAGAAAAGAAAAGGCCGAAGAAGCAAAGTACATTATCACTATCCTTTACTAAACCCTATCTTTCATTGCATTGTTGAACTTTGAAATGAACTTTTGAACTGAAACATTTTATCAACTTACTTCCTCCCGCCACAAAAGAAAAGAAAGAAAGGAACTGTGAAGAAGAAAAAAAGAAAAAGAAAAAAATAAGAAACGAGAAACTACGACTGGTAGTTGCAAAAAAATCAATTTCCTCGATTCTTATATGACAATGTGTCTCCCCCACCCCAACAATTGCTTTAAAATTGACTACAGTAAACTTTTTATTGCTTTCTTTTACCTTTTTTATTCGATGTTTGAATAAATTGTTATATTTTCGTCATAACAACTTGAGTTGTTCCTTTCGCCCTCTTAAATAAATCTCTTATAATTTTTCTTATTTTGATTTTGTCAGCCAGATCTCTTTGTAAATTCGAATAAGATTCGAATTTACTTATCTGGTGTTCCGTTGCTGATTGGTAGAGATTATCATGTTCCAGCGTGTGACATTACTTATTGCTAGAAATAATTTATAAAAATTACTACACATATAAAACATATTTAGTAAATCATGACTTATTGTTTTCCTTGTTATATTCATAATTTATTTCAGTATTAACCTTTTTATCACAGTTAACCGCAAAATTCCTCTGTTATAATATTAAGGTACATTCTGTAACGAACTGGACACCTCGGGTGGTGTAATGGTTAGCAAGGTAGACTAGCAAACCTACACGAGTGAGTTCGATTCTCATTGGGTGCCCAATTCATGCGGCCTTGTGCTACATCTAAGCAAAAAGCTTAGTAAATTACATTCTGTAACGAACTCATTCGGCATAATTTACTATATTCACGCGACCTCTCATATTAAAATTAAATCAACAATTAAAATAACATTATTACTGTAGTCGAAAATCAGGACGAGTACATAATAGAAAAATGTTAACGGCCATAAATCATAATACATCTTTTCTTACAGTAAATAACAAGTTTTACCAATCAGCTTAACTAATTTTCTTCCTCGTCCACGCAGAATTGCATCAACATCAAATTCTACTAATTCTCATTTGGGAACTCAAATCTGTGAGCTGTCAAGATGGTGACATTTGGATGGCTGTCCAGGTGAACTGATCAGCAGCTAGACGACTATGATTGGAGAGTGGAGATTTATTTGGTGCCATTTTCTGTTTCAAAGAGGCAGACGATTGAGTTTTCTTTTCTTTTTAATTATCCTTTTTCTCTCCTTTTTTCAATTTTGTTTGATACCAGGTTTTTTTTTTCTTTTCTTTTTTCTTCTCTTAATCAACAAATCCTAATCGCGTAACAAATAATAAAAAAAAAAGATAGCTGATGAATATCAAAACAAAGAAAATATATCTTTAAAAAGAAGGGCAGCTAAAGTACACAATAAAAATGGCTGCTTTAAGACAAATAACGAAACGTGATATGAAATTAGATTTTTAAAAAATATGATCTACAATCATCAAAATACAAAGCAAAAAGGTTGGTGATATCGCATGATATCGCGGTATCTTACATAAGGTTGGTGATATCGCATGATTACGGTATGCCTCGACTAATTCTGTATACAAAGTTAATTTTCTTTTAAATCTAAATACCAGGGGTTTATTATTTCAAGTAATCTTATTAAGTACAGAGTATTTTAAAAAAGTTAATATCATTTGGGATGTACACGATATATCAGAAAAAATTATATGATTTCTGATAACTTGTCCAATTCTCGTTCAAATGGTCTCACATTTAAACAGCACGTGTAGAAACAACTGAGAATTCTTTTTTAATGTTTAAACGCTCTTTTTCCAGGGAAAGGCAATTTTTATACAGGATGTCTCAAAATAGATGCTACTCATTAATATGATAATGATTTATTACTGAGATAAACGCAATGGCGGTCATTTGGAATACGTCCTGTAAAAAATCCATCCTTTGAGTTAGAAATATCAAATCAATGTTTTTTAATTATTATCATATCAGCTTCCAGAAAATACAATCTCTTTTTGAGGTTCTTGTCTCAGTAATAATTCATTATCATATTAATGGGTTGCATCTACTTTGAGATGGTTTTGAATCATTGTATCTCTAAATAAATAGTGACGCGAAATATTTTTCCTCTCTCGTCCAAGGCATTGTGACTAAGGATTAATAGTTGTTATAGTATACTATTTTCAAATCTGAAACAAAAAAAGAACACATTATTTATTGTAGAGTTATTAGCAGTCACATGGGTCCCTTGTACATTGAGACTTCCTGTATTAGTAGAGTTATTAGCAGTCACATGGGTCCTTTGTATATTGAGAAATCCTGTATTAGTAGAGTTATTAGCAGTCACATGGGTCCCTTGTACATTGAGACACCTGTATTAGTTGAGTTATTAGCAGTCACATGGGTCCTTTGTATATTGAGACACCCTGTATTAGTAGAGTTATTAGCAGTCACATGGGTCCTTTGAATATTGAGAAATCCTGTATTAGTAGAGTTACTAGCAGTCACATGGGTCCTTTGTATATTGAGACACCCTGTATTAGTAGAGTTATTAGCAGTCACATGGGTCCTTTGAATATTGAGAAATCCTGTATTAGTTGAGTTATTAGCAGTCACATGGGTCCCTTATACATTGAGACACCTGTATTAGTTGAGTTATTAGCAGTCACATGGGTCCCATGTATACTGAGACACCCTATACCTTAAAAGAAAAAAACTTAATGGTATTTTTACAAGCTTTGCAGAAGAAAATTTAATGGAATGACGAAAAATTAAGGAATTCATGGGAAAGAATTAATTTAAAAACTTAATTGCCACTCCTCGAGCTTTTATGGCAACCTTAATTCTTTCAGGTAAGGATTTCTCTAATTTAAAGCAATATTTTTTACCAAAGTGGTTCCAACTTTCCCAAATGGCACTTAATAGATCTTCTTTGGTAAATGGAGCCTACTCATAATCCTTTGTTTTGCTTATGGAATATTTTATGAAGCCAGAATATTCTGCTATTAAATAAAAAAAAAAGTAGGTCTTAGCTACCATTAGTTTATTTATGGGTAAACAAAACACCTTAATGTACTAATTTGATATTTTTAGTCAGCGGTAGTATGTTCCAAGTGTCCCAATTTCAGAATATTACGAGCTGTTGTCAAAAGGTTTTCAAACTGGACCATTATATAATAATTATTAGAGATTTTCAACGCGATAGAGTTTCCATAATGTATCATTTTTATCTACACTTGCAATTAATCTCTAGGTTCTTGTTTTAAAGACTTTTGTACCAAGTAGTTTTTGATTATTTATTTTTTATAGGGTAGCTAACATGTGACATGTGTAGTTCCAAAATAGACATTCTCTAGATGCTAAATAACATTGATAGAACGCTGGTATGAGTTACAGCAGTATGCGAGAACAAAATGAAGACCACGATCTTAAATTCAAAATAGGAATAATAATTAACGATTGATCGATTGATTTATTGATTTTAACGATATGTAAAATCGTCTTTGGTTATTTTATGCCTAGATGATAAGGAACTGCGTTCATTGTAAATTTATATTCGCATTTTGTGCTGATGTTTCGGAAAAGTTTCTTTTTTTCTTTTTTCTTTTTTTTTTTTTGATGGGGTTATATGATATACAGTATTGCAATCTAATACTAATAACTTATGCACAATTATATAAGTAAGTTAGCGACCATAGTCGAGGGTGACCCGAAGACTCCCTTTTCGATAGCTACTACACCAAGGTGTAGGGGAGGGCGCTACTCCATTCCCTGGATTGCTCCACTTTACCCTTGAACCGTACCTTATAATGCTGAGTGTTAAGCAAGGTGGTATCAAGTTCCATTTTTAAAGTCTTTGGTATGACTCGACCTGGGATTGAACCCAGGTCTCCCGGGCCATTGGCGAACACTCTAACCGCTGGGCCAGGTTTCAGGTAATTATTCTTATTTAATAGTAATCGATTATTTTCACAAATTTATATCAATAAATAATTATACCTTCAAGTAACTATTCTTAATACACATAATTTACTGTTCAGTAATGATCAATTATTCGTATCTAATACAAATAATTTTCAAACAGATTAATTTGTCTCATGGATGGAATCCCTACAGGTACTTTGCCTCCGGGCCAAGTTGTAGATGTTTAAGAAGTTCAAACCATGTTGAATTTACGGAAGAATGTGTGTTGTGTTCGGAGAAGCAAATTTTAGTCAAAAACTTTTTTAAAATGGGTAAAGCAGAGGTTTTCCACTTTGAACCTGGCTCGAAAAGAAAGTTCATAGAGTGGAAACACACTGACTTTCCGGAAAATAAAATGTTCCAGGCGCAGCGGTCAGTAAAGAAGGTCATGCTGACACTCTTCTAGAACATAAATGTATCTATCACTATTGATTTCCTTGTAAAAGGTGCAACTGTAAACTGTGCTTCCAGTTGCCAACTTCTTGGGCAATATTTCACCTTATTTATGGAATAAAATTCGTAAATTAAGGTGAATTTAGACAGGCCCATGGACACAAACTTAAGGCGCTCGGCAAGGATTGAACCAACTACTATAGCTATAGTCTTCGACTTTAACTTTCTAATCATGGCTCTAGGGCGAGGCATCCTGTGAACATTTTATTTAATGAAAGTCAGCAAATGTTACCGTGAGGGGGGTTCCAAGTAGAAAGGATATAAAAAAGCACCTGCTACGAATAACATAAACAGTATGCTTAGCCGGTTTAAAATTTTGCTGAATTATTTGAATGTTTGCTTTAATAGAGATTAATCAAATGTGGATTGTTTGTTTGATCTATTTGTGAGTAGGGATTGGTATTTAATACTTTTTGAATTTAGGCTAGAAAACAGATTAGGGTGGTTTGTGTGGCCACCGGCTTAATCCGTCACTTTTGAAGTGTCTCAAAGAAGTTAAGACATTGAAATTACTTTTCAGGCTAGAATATTAGAATTTTTTTTTTCGAAATTAGGGGTGATTGATGAATAAATACAAAAACCATCTCAGAAAATCAACAATAAACAGTCAGTATTGGTGGCGGGATATCAGAACAAGAAAACTAGCGAAAGAGAAAAACACTTTGATTTAATGACTTTAAGAAAACATTATAAATTGGAACCTTTTAGAATTCATTTAGTTAGTGAGTGAAAGAAAGAAAGAAAGGAAGAAAGAAAGAAAGAAAGAAAGAAAGAAAGAAAAGGAGAGAGAAAGAGAAAGAGAGAGATTGAGAAAGAAAGAAAGAAAGAAAGAAAGAAAGAGAGATTAAGAAAGAAAGAAAGAAAAAAGAAAGAAAGTAGGTGAGCTAAGCCGTCAGAGAATAGCTGAGTCAGAAGGTATTCCGTCAACAAAAGGTATAGTTTGTTGTCGCCGACCAAATTTTAACCAAGTTCAATACTCTCTCTCTCTCTCTCTCTCTCTCTCTCTCTCTCTCTCTCTCTCTCTCTCTCTTGCCTGTATTTCGCCTTCGAAATAAACAACAGTACCAAAAAAATCTCAAACTGCTTGCGTTCGTATTGTTTGCACAGCGGATGAGGCAATACAGTTGCTCCTCGAAAGGAATTGGTATATTGTTTTGATTTTCAGGCGAAACTAGAGGCCGAAAGCAGCAGAAAAAAAAAAGAAAAGAATTCATACTCAAACCCAAGTTTGAAAACATAGGCGACGAAACGAAGAAGTCACGCATATCATTTTAATGTCTCGTCATCGACAATAGTGACTTCGTTTCACAACTTCGTCATATGGGCCATTTACTAGCGTATTTACACACACACACACACACACACACACACACACATGTGCACACACGCACATGCACACACACACACACATGCACAAGGTTAGATAGATAGATAGATAGATAGATAGATAGATAGATAGATAGATAGATACTCTCAGACAAGAGATAGATTATTTTGTTCCGAGTCAGTACATTCTGCATCAGCTTTTGTCGGTGACCTAAAATAAAATACGGGAATTTTATACGTTAATTCACTGAAGCGTTTCATGAAATAGAGCTTTTATATTACGTCTTAAATATTCAAGTATTTATAACACATCAATAAAAAATGTCCTACATCCGTTTATCTAAAAACACATGTTTACTGTGCATTTTTTTAGTATATATTTTCTGTTTTTGATTTAAATTTATCTTAATTTTTATACTAAAAGCAGATATAAAATTCTGTAGAAATACTAATTTCCCACATTGTCATTATTACTAATTATGACTCATTAACGCTGAATCAAATGGTTACCAAGTTATTGGTTTCTTTGTTTACTTACATATCAACCTTTTTAGGTTATTTAATGCCAAGGCGATCCTTCGAGAAGAACAGTTGTGGTACTATTTAACCCATAGCTAGGAGGATAAGTGGGTCCATACTTTCCCCAAGGGTATTTGTCCGAAAGTAAACGTAATTGTGCGACTGGAATTCGAACTCACAATTCCGCAGTCCTACACTTTAACCATTACACCACGGGGACACCCCCTGTCTAGCACGTTAGCCGCCACACCATCGGGATTTCTTGTGTTAGATAGGATTACTTGATATTATGTAACGCTAAAAGAACAACTTTTAAGAAACAGCAACCAAAACTTATCATCTAGTGGATTTTACCATTACAGTAAACCATAGATGAAAGAAACCGAAAATAGCAACAAATACCTGGATCTTGCCTGAGAGCCGAAAAAGCTGTGAATCATGAAAGTGACTGCGATACCAATTGTCGATCGTGCACTTAGAACACTCCTCAAAGGCCTTGTAAAGAGACTTGAGGAATCGGAGATTAGAGTAGGAATCGAAACCTTTTAGACTACAATACTGTTGAGATCGGTTAAAATACTGAGAAGAAAGTCCAAGCCAAAGTTTGAACCTGATCAGCTCTCTCCTGTATCAGACAATTCTTTGAAAATTCTTACTATGGAATCCTGATGAGCCAGCAATTATAATCGACCATCAATGTTATAGTTTCATTATTTGACGTACATTGTATGTTACCTACAGAAGGGAAAGCCCCCACCCAAAGGAATGTTCTGGGTAAACTGCATCTATAGGTTAAATAGGACCTTGTGTAAAAAGAAAAGCCCAGTTAGCTGGGGCTGTAGAATACACCGACGGCATCTCTGTAACAGGGTAAAACTCCCCAGACGAGTGTCCTAGTCGCCCAGTCAGCTGGAGCTGTAGAATACAACGACTGCATCTCTGTAGAGGGCTAAGACTTTCCCAACCAGTGTCCTGATGGCCCAGTCAGCTGGGACTGTAGAATATAGTATCAAGTATGTCTATTTACTATTAATTATTTGTTTGCACACAGTTAAATGGTTTCAAGTATTGCTATGAAACAGTAACAATCTAACATCAATCATTTGCTTGCATACATTTATATATATATATATATATATATATATATATATATATATATATATATATATAATTTCTAAGTGAATAGTTTATGGTTAATTTTGTTTTTAAATGAGTCAGAAATAAGTTGCTTGTACATTCGTATTGCTATTGTTTCTACACAAAGAGTTTCAATTATTTCTATTTAATACTAATAATTCTATTCATTATTAATCATTTGTTTGTACCTAGTGAAGTATGGGGGTGTCCTCGTGGTGTAATGGTTAAAGCGATGGATTGCGGAATCGTAGTAAGCGAGTTCGTACTCCAGTTGCGCTATTACGTTCACTTTCGGACAAATACCCTTGGGAAAGGTATGAACCCCCTTATCCTCCCAGCTATGGGTTAAATAGTACCACTACTGTTCTTCTAGGAGAATGGCTTTGGCATTAAATAACCTAAAAAGAGTTGATATGCCATTAAACAAAGAAACCAACCAACCAACCAGTGAAGTGTTTACAAGTATTTCTATTTAATACTAATTATTCAATTCAACACTATTCATTTATTTGCACATAGTCAAAGCGTTCAAAGTACAGCTACGTTATACCAATATTTCAATTTAGGGACACAGTAAAAGCGTTTCTAGTATTGCTATTTAACACTAATAATTGTATTCAACGTTACACTTTCATTTTCACACAGTTAAATGGTTCCAAGTATTGCTATGTATCACTAACAATTCAATTAACCATAAAACATTTATTTACACACAGTTTAATGATCAAACAATTTTATTTCTAACAATTTAATTTAGCATAATTCATTTGTTTGCTCACAGTTTAAATGCCAAACAGTTCTATTTGACCAATTGATAGAACTCTATCAGATACAACCATTCCGAAACAGAGTGGACTTGGGAGCAATGACTATGAAAGTTTGGTTTGGTTTGGTTTTATGGCATATCAGTCATTGTAGGTTATTTAATGCCAAATCAATTTTTATACATATAAACGGTTCTATTTCAAACAATTTAGTTCAGCACAAATACAGATTTTCGTTTACACACAGTTAAATTTCAATTCAGTTTAGCATAAGTATGCAGTTTAAATGTCAAAAACAGTTTTATTTCAAACCAATCAGTTTAGCATAAGGTGGAGGTGCCTGTGGTGTAATAGTTATCGTCGTAGGAAATGGACACGGCGACACAAGTTTAAATCCTGGACGAGACTGATTGCATTTCACATAGCACTAATACCCTTGGGAAAGGTATGAATCCAATTATTCTCCCGCCAGCTATGGGTAAATAGTAGGGCAGACTGAGTTCTTCAGCCTTGGTGAGGTAACTAGTCTAGGAGAAGGAAAACTCTGAATTCAAACCTGTTAAACTCCGCTTAAAATTGACCTTGTGTCATATCCTGCCCGAGCAGAAGGGGTTGGTAAATATGAAAAGTATGCAGTTTAAATGTAGAAGCAGTTCTATTTCAAGAAATTTAGTTTAGCATAAGTATGCAGTTTAGTTCTGTTTGACCCATAGATAGGAGCCTATCAGGTGCTACCACCCCAGGCCAGAGTGGACCTGGGAGTGATGGCAATAAAGGGGTACTCCGCATTTCCTAAAGCTCCAGCATTACTGGAGACTCACTATCAAATTGTTTCGTTTCATATCCAAGACACTCATTCGAGGAGTCTTACTCCTCTACAGAGAAGCAGTCGGTGTATTCTGCAGCCCCAGCCGATTGGTCAGGCAATGAAGTAGCACTTCACACTCCCCGAAGTTCCAAGACTGTAGCCTCACCATCTGATCGTTTAGTGTCATATCCAGGAAACTCTTGGGGGAGGTCTAACCCCTCTGCAGAGGGGCAGTTGGTGTATTCTACAGCCCCAGCCGACGGGGCTAGATTTCCTTATAGCCGTAAAGAAGTTACATGATCAGAAAAAGGGAAAGGGGGCCAGCTCAGGATTTAAAAAGAGTTGCAATCAAACCACAAAAACAGAAGGACGTGTTTTAAAGGTGTTCAATTTTTGAAGCTATCTTTTCGAGGGATTTGAAATGAATGGGAAAGGTGTAAAGTGTTTCGCCTCCGGATAAAATGACTATTGGAAACCTACAGAAAATAGCGCCCTAAGACCCATTAATAAATATGGGAATCTAAAATATAAAAGCATAATTGAACGTTACATAATTTAATAGAATGTACAATACTCTTTAAAAATGGTTATATCTATCTATCTATCTATCTATCTATCTCATTTTGTTCCTATCTATCTATCTATCTATCTATCAAAACCTGTGGATGCTTATCTATTTATCAATCTGTTCACATCTATCTATCAATCGATCTATCACAATCTCTTCATGTTTATCAAAATCTTTTCGTGCCTATCATAGTCTGTTCATGCCTATCTATCACAATCAGTGCATGTCTAACTATCTATCAAAATTTCTTTATGCTTATTACAATCTTTTTATGCCTATCGATCACAACCCGTTCACGCCAATCAAAATATCTTCATGACTATCACAATCTGTTCTTGTCTATCCACCAATCAAAATCTGTTCATATCTATCTATCTATCTAGCTAGCTAGCAAGCAATCAGAACAGATTGTGATAGATAGATAGATAGATAGATAGAGAGAGAGAGAGAGAGAGAGAGAGAGAGAGAGAGAGAAGAACAGGATGTGATAGATAGATAGATATATATATATAGAGAGAGAGAGAGAGAAAGAGAGAGAAGAACAGAATGTGATAGATAGATAGATAGAGAGAGAGAGAGAAGAACAGAATGTGATAGATAGATAGATAGATAGATAGATAGATAAGAATGGAATGTGATAGATAGATAGATAGATAGATAGATAGAGAGAGAGAGAGAGAGAGAGAGAGAGAGAAGAACAGAATGTGATAGATAGATAGATAGATAGATAGATAGATAGAGAAGAACAGAATGTGATAGATAGATAGATAGATAGATAGATAGATAGATAGAAAATAAAATTCCTACAATTGGTGAAAAAAATATGATCTGGGCTCAGTATCTGCATTCTTAGGGTAATATAATAGATATTCTGATAAGATATTCACAGTTGTCAGGTGTCATATGACATCGTGACACTCGTACCGTTGCACTACCTGCAACACTATGCGAGGGAACAAGTCTTATACAGTGTATTAATATGAGGTACTGAGTACCCCTTATTTTGGAACCTGTGCATGATCTGCATACGTGATCATTTACAATAATTCTATATAAACTGAACGTTTAAACTTAAATGGAAACATATCAAGGCCGTTTCAATTCAGTTTTTCGCCGGCGTTGTCTAAATAGTAAATGTTTTAGGGATGTCGTATTCTCAAAAGTCTTAAAATAATTGTATTTTCGTATTTATTGTTTAAAATATATCATCCATTTTTATAACAGGATATATTCTCAGTCATATTCCCAGAAATGCATTCAATTATTTATGGCCGGCTATTCGTGACCAATAACTCCGTTTTGTCACGAACTAGACGACATTAATAGTCTCAATGGAACATGACATGGAAGGGATGCATAACTGCGTAATTTCGGCTGTGTCTATAAAGAATTAACCAAATAATGCTGATAGATATAGAAAGATAAATACATATATACCAGTAACTTGAGAGACATACATACACCTACTGATAGATAGATAGATAAATAGATAGATAGATATAGAGAGAGAGAGAGAGAGAGAGAGAGAGAGAGAGAGAGAGAGAGAGAAGAACAGAATGTGATAGATAGATAGATAGATAGATAGATAGATAGATAGATAGATAGGGAGAGAGAGAGAGAGAGAGAAGAACAGAATGTGATAGATAGATAGATAGATAGATAGATAGATAGATAGAGAGGGAGAGAGAGAGAGAAGAACAGAATGTGATAGATAGATAGATAGATAGATAGATAGATAGATAGATAGATAGATAGAGAGGGAGAGAAAGAGAGAGAGAGAGAGAAGAACAGAATGTGATAGATAGATAGATAGATAGATAGGGAGAGAGAGAGAGAGAGAGAGAGAGAGAGAGAGAAGAACAGAATGTGATAGATAGATAGATAGATAGAGAGAGAGAGACTTAAAGAGAAACTACTAAAAATTGAGATGAATGTAACCGGATTTTAGTGAACAAATCATTAAACTGATTACAAAACTGTAAATGTAATTAATTCTGACGTAAAATTACTTAAACTTTTTCTAATAAAATTGTAATCATTTGGTCAATATTAACTTGGTTAATGAAAAACATAACATTTTCTTCCACATGTTTTTGAACGACGAAACTCATTAGTACTAACTTACCGAATAAGTTTTAAATTCTATTCATTTTTCTTTTAAAATCTACAAAACTCATCCCATTAAAATATCTAACCTGTTCAGAATATAGTCATATAGAATATATACATGAAATACAAACTGCTTTTTTTTCATTTAAAAAAAAAATTTTTTTTCGTTTTTTGGCATTGTAGTCCTGTAGGTGAGGCTTAGACTGCATCCCCTGCCGAGATAAGACCCCTCAAAAAAGTATCGTAGTTATTACACTAAACTGCATCTGATGGCCAGGCTCCAGTTCTGAAGATCTCGGGAGTATAGAGTACCCCTTTATTGTAATTAGTTGCCCAGTCGGCTGGGGCTGTAGAATACACTGACTGCACCTCTGCAGGGGTAAGACCCCACCAACGAGTGTCCTGGATATGACACTAAACAGTCTGATGGTGAGGTCCCAGTAATGCTGGGGCCTTGGGGAATACGGAGCACCCCTTCATTGCCATTGCTCCCACTCTGGCCCGGCATGGTAGCCTATCTATGGGTTAAATAGAACTAACGGCATACTTATGTTAAACTAAATATCTTGAAATAGAAATGTTTTTTGACAATGGAACCCTGCTTACATTTGAACTGCGTACTTGTGCTAAATTGAATTATTCCAAATAGAACTGTTTTTTGACATTGAAACTGTATTTACACCAAACTAAATTGTTTAACATAGAACTGTTCTGACATGTAACTGTGTAAACAAAATCTGTACTTTTACTAAACTAAATTAGCTAAAAAAGAATTGCTTGACTAAACTGAATAGCTCGAAATAGAAATGTTTTTTACAATTAAACCGTACTTAGATTTAAACTGCGTGCTTTTGCTAAACTGAATTGTTTTAAATTGAACTATTTTTGACATTGAAACTGTACTTACACTAAACTGAATTGTTATATATAACTGCTTGAATAGTTTGAAATAGAAATGTTTTTGACAATTAAACTGTGTACTCATGCTAGTCTGAATTGTTTTAAATAGAACTGATTATTTACATAAAAATGGATTTGGCGTTAAATAACTTACAAAGGTTGATATGCCATAAAACCCAACAAACCAAACCAAACCATCATTGTAATTACACCTAACTCCACTCTGACCGGAAGTGGTAATATCAGTTAGGATCCTATCCATGAGTCAAACAGACTTGATAAAAACCCTTGATATCATATAATAAAAGATTATTTGTATTAAGAATAATGACTTGAACCTACGATTGCTTACTATTATTATTAGTTACTTGAAAACATACATCAGCTCAGTCGGCTGGGACTGTAGAATACACCGACTGTATCTCTGCTGATGAGTTAGATCCCCGTCAAACGACTGTCCCGGATGTTACACTAAACAATCTGATAGTGACACTCCTGTAATGCTGGATGGTTACTTTATTTCATGGCATATCAACCTTTGTAGGTTATTTAATGCTAAATCTATTCTCCTAGAAGAACAGTAGGGGTACTATTTAACCCATAGCTGGGAGGAGAAGGGGTTCATAACTTTCCCAAGGGTATTTGCCCGAAAGTGAACATAATAGCGCGACTGGAGTACGAACTCGCGTACTACGATTCTGCAGTCCATCGCTTTAACCATTACACCACGAGGACACCCCAATAATGCTGGAGTTTTGGGAAATGTAGAGTACCCTTTCACTGCTATCGTTCCCTGGTCCACTCTGGCCCAGAGTGGGAGCACATAATAGGAGCCAATCAATGGGTCAAATAGAACTGTTTGATCTTGAAACTGTGTGTAAACAAATGACTTGTGCTAAATTGAATTGCTTGAAATAGAACTGTTTGACTTTTAACTATATGTGAACAAATGACTGATGTTTAATTTAATTGTTAGTGATGCATAGCAATACTTGAAAACATTTAATTTTGTTGACTTATAATTGACTTATAATTGAATGGTGATAAAATAGAATTATTTGATCATTTGATCATTTAACTGAGTGTATCTACAAAATATGTTTATAAATCATGTATTTGATAAATATGTAAAAAAACAGGATTTAGCATTAAATAACCAACAATGGTTGATATGCCCTAAAACCAAACCAACCAACCAGCCTTGAAACCATATAACTGAGTACGTTAGGTTTGATTTGATTTACTTTCCTTATTTGATGGCATATCAAACTTTGTGGGTGACTTAATGCCAAAGCAATCCTAGTAGAACAGTAATAGGACTATTTAACCGATAGCTGGCGGAATAAGAGGGTATATGTCGTTACTGTGGGTATTAGTCCGAAAATGAAGGTGCCAGTGGTGTAATGATTATCGTTGTAGGAAATGGACACGGCGACATGAGTTCAAATCCTGGACGAGACTCATTGCATTTCACATAGCTCTAATACCCTTGGGAAAGGTATGAATCCAATTATTCTCCCGCCAGCTATGGGTAAATAGTAGGGCAGACTGGGTTCTTCAGCCTTGGTGAGGCAACAAGTCTAGGAGAAGGACAACTCTGAATTCAAACCTTTTAAACTCCGCTTAAAATTGACCTTGTGTCATATCCTGCCCGAGCTGAGGGGTTGGTAAATAAGATTAGTCCGAAAATGAACGTAATAGTGGGACTAGAGTTCGAACTCGCTTACTCCAATGTTTGCTGTCCAGCCCGTTACCCACAACTATGTTTAACTATGTTAAATAGGACCAATTGATATTATGTAACTGTAAAAAAAACTCTCAAGAAACAGCAATAAAAAAGTAAATATAAACACACAATGTACGCAATTCCCTAACGTCTAGGCATAAAATAAACTCTAGACGGGTTGACATGCCTTTGTAAAGGAGATTCATGCCTTTTTAAGGCGAGAAGTGAATTGAAACCAAAGATTGAACACGTTTCGCTGTTTCCATTCTTCGAGACTTTATCTGTCAAGCCACCCGCTGATCAACACGACAATCATGTCTTGACGTTTACTCGCTCCTAAGATTTTGCACGAACCTGGCAGACATAACCTTCATACAAAGAAATGGAACTGCAGGAAAATAAAAGATAGAACAGCAAGGTTTCCTCATAGCAAACCTGTGTTTTTCCTCAACAAGAAATTATTAAATTTGCTCTATCCTTACAAACTACGAAGGTATCGAAAAAGTTCTAAGCCTCATCAAGATCTTTTGTCACACTCCTCTAACCTCTGTATGGGCCTCACCTGCTCTAATATTAAGACAGAAATCTGTAATAGTTTTTCTAGTTATACAAAAAGAGGTAGTATGTTGCCACAACAAGAATATTTAACTTCAGCTCTTCTTTCTTGGTGAGGCTTATAACCTTTTGAATGACCCTCGCAACGTCAGACTTTCAAGGTCAGTACAATAACTAATTCCCACGATTAACCAATTAGCGTTGATACATTTATATATAAAGCGGCTTATTCCATTAAAGGAAATTTTATGACCTTTTCTCTGATCGGCCAAGTTATCCACAGTGAATGGATGAAAAGGAAAAATGTAAAAGTTAAAAGGCGATATGTAAAAGTAAAAGAAATTTAGATACTTTTTTTTAATTCATCATCATCGTGGTGTAATCGTTATCGTCGTAGGAAATGGACACGGTGACACGAGTTCAAATCCTGGACGAGACTCATTGCATTTCACATAGCACTAATACCCTTGAGGAAGGTATGAATCCAATTATTCTCCCTCCAGCTATGGGTAAATAGTAGGACAGACTAGGTTCTTCAGCCTTGGTTAGGCAACTAGTCTAGGAGAAGGAAAACTCTGAATTCAAACCTGTTAAACTTCGCTTAAAAATTGACCTTGTGTCATATCCTGCCCGAGCGGAGGGGTTGGTAAATAGTATCATCATCATCATCTTGTCGTGCCACTAGCACGGATATCCCTGACCCTCTCTCGCCACTTCACCCTATCCATCATCGCCTCTGGCAGGTCTTCAGGGCTACATCACGTATCCTTACATAGCTACTGAATGTCTGTTCGTGCTGGTCGTCCTGCTTTTGCCCGGCCATATGTGGGGGTCCATAGGAGTACATCACTTATGAGCTCGTCCCTGCTTCTCCAGCATGTCTGGTTCGTCTAGCTTGGATAGTTTTCGTGATGGGATGCTGGTGGCCATATAGTTGGTGTCTTGTGGGGTGTTGCCACCAGGACTTGTTCAATATTGCTCGCAGCATTTTTTTGTAATTGCCGTCTAGCTTCTCCAGCCGTTTTGTTAGCGTCCAAGTAGTGCATCCATACAGCAGTATCGATATGACAGCTGCCTGGAAGAAACAGCGTTTCAATTTTTATTGCTGGAGTGAAATACTCGAATAATAATAATAATAATAATAATAATAATAATTTTGAAATACAAACGGATCACATCATCTCGGTCAGACGACCAGACCTAAAAATAATCAACAAAAAAAAAAGAACTTGCCGAATTAAGGACTTTGCTGTCACAGCTGACCACAGAGTAAAATTGAAAGAAAGTGAAAAGAAGAACAAGTACCTGGACCTTGCTAGAGAATTGAAAAAGCTGTGAAACATGAAAGTGATGGTAATACCAATTGTAATTGGTTCTCTTGGAAGAGTCACCAAAGGATTGATACAGGGACTTGGAGGATTTGGAGATAAGAGGACGAGTGGAGACCATCCAAACGACAGCATTATTATGATCGGCCAGAATACTGAGACGATTCCTGGAGACTTGAGGAGACTTGCTACCACTCAGATTCCACTAAAAAACATCAGTTAACTTTGTTGTGAAAAGCTCGCTAGGAATAATAATAATAATAATAATAATAATAATAATAATAATAATGATGATAATAATAATAATAATAGGTTAAGTGAAGATAGAGATGAAAAGATTAATCACATAATAAGCGAATGCAGCAAAATAGTACAAAGGGTATTTAAGACTCGGCACAATTGAGTAGGTTAGATGATCCACCGGTAATTGTTTGAGAGATTAAAATTTGATCAGACTACGAAATGGTATATTCAGAAACATTAATCCTTCCCAAGAAAAAGCTCCCCGGGATTTTGAGAATCAAACAGATCACCTAATCTCGGTCAGAAGGCCTGGCCTAGTGATAATTAACGAGGGAAAAGAACTTGTCATCTAGTGAATTTTGTTGTTCCAGCCGACTATGGAGTGAAAATCTTTTTAAAAAAGCGACAAGATAGACAAATACTTGAACCTTGCCGGAGAAGTAAAAAAAAAAGTTGTGAGGATGACAGTAATACGAATTGTAATTGGTGTGCTTGGAACGATCTCCAAAGACTTGGAAAGGAGACTGGAGAAATTAAAAATCAGAGGAAGAATTGAGATCATCTAGACTACAGCATTAAGATCGACCAGATTACTCAGAAGAATTCTGGAGACCAGAAGAGTGACTTGCTATCACTTTGTCTTCAGTGAAAGACCATCAGCAAACACAGGTGTAAAAAAAAACTCGCAACTAGTAAAATAATAAACGGTTCACCCCATCGACAAGACCTTGAGTTAAGTAACAAGAATAAGTATTTGTTACTTTAAAACATATATCTCTGTACGATAGGTTTGGTTTGGTTTCTTTGTTTTATGACATATCAACCTTCGTGAGTAATTCAACGCCAAAGCCTTCCTTGTAGAACAGTAATAGGACTATTTAACCCATAGCTGGTGAGATAAGAGGGTTAATACCATTGTTGTATACTCATCTACAGCATCACAACGACACAATAACAAAGACAGACGCAATGATAAAGACGCAGGAATAAACGACGCAGGAAGACTTCTTTACAAATATATTTACCTCTCACTTTATTGCAAGGGTTCGAAAGGGTTGTTCAAGGGTTGCATGTGAGAGGGAGCTGGAGACCGAACATAAACTGTAATATTTTGAATCCACTGTTATGACCGTCACGTTGTGTCTTTCTCGTTCTTTAGTACTGCTCAACCGGAGGCCTAGGGCCCACTCATCAGGGCCCAAAGGCTCCTTCGGCCTGATGTGGCTTTCCCTACCACATTTTGTCTATAACTCCGTCCGATCTTCAACTCAACTGCCCCCCTGAGCGTCGAACTCAACTGGAACCAGAACTCAATTCAACTGGCTCGTCGAACTCAACTCAATTATATAATCGTTCGACGCCCACTCGATCTTTGAAATCGAATGTTTAATCGTCATCAAGCGGAAATAACTGTCATGCAGTTCAGAGGTCACTCTCTTCCGGTGCATCACTCTGTAGTGTACCATGGGAATTTTTCTTGCTCGTCCCATTTCATCAGCCAATTTACCATTCCAGTAAAGCATAAAGGGAAAATGAAAGAAAACGAAAATAGCGACAAATACCTGGATCTTGCCTGAGAGCTGAAAAATCTGTGAATTATGTGAGTGACTGCGCTGCCAATTGTCGATGGTACACTTGGAGCAGTGTTCAAAGGCCTAGAAAAGAGACTCAAGGAATCGGAGATCAGAGTAGGAATCGAGACCGTTCAGACTACCACACTGTTGAGATCGGTTAGAATACTGAGAAAAGTTCTGTAGACCCAAGGAGACTTGCTGTCTCTCAGACTCCAATGAAAAACCTCTAGTTAGAACTGGCGAGAGAAACTTGAAAGGATCAAAATGGTTATAATGATATATATATAGCGGTTTATTCCAGCTGAGAAAAATTTTGTAACTTTTTTCTCTTGATGGCTCATTCATTTACGGTGAATCGATAAAAAAAAACTAAAACGGTAAAAATTAAAGCGCGTTGTGTAAAAGGTATTAGATATCAAGGAAAAGAAGCCAGTACCTCGTGGGTTGAGTGTTCTCCAATGGCCCGGGAGACAAGGGTTCCATCACAGGCCGTCATACCAAAGACTCAAAACCTCCTTGCTTAAAACTCAATATTAGATGGATTAGATGGATCAAGGGTGAAGTGGAGCAATCCAGAGAAAGAAGTTGCGCCTTCCCCAACACCTTGTTGTTGAAGCTATTGAAAAGGGAGCCTTTGGGTCGCCTTCGACCTTTATTTCTTTTTTATAATAAGTAATGTATTTACCTTTTATTTGATATCAATAGGAAATTTGATTTTGTTTGTGATTGCAGATTTATATATAAAGCAACTTATTCTGTCAGGGGAATTTTCGTAATTTGTTTCTCTTAATGGCCCAGTCATCTCGTGAATGGATAAATAAAAAAGTAAAAAGGTAAAGAGCGATGTGTAGAAAGTATTAGATACCAGATAAAAGGGAAAAGAAGCCAGGTAAACGATAAGTAAGGATTATAAAAGGTAATGTATATTATGTAAAATATGATGCGAATCTGTTATAACGTTATAGTTAATAAATATTAAGTAGATGAAATCAACGAGTGGGTGTGTCACAGGTTTCCAAGGGGGGAAAAGTGTACAGATCATGTGACTGAATTGATGATAATAATGATGAATTTTCATTTGAGTTCTTAAATAATATCAACTTGCTAGGAATGCCTCTTCACAAATTTATAGTAAAGAAAGGAATGCCAGTCATTTTTTAAGGAATTTAGATTCTAAGAATGGTTACTGTAAAGTATGAGGTGATGAATACCATGGACTATGAAATCGAAGTCATATCAATAAGTGGTTCTAATCCTGGTAGCAAACTTTTCATTCCCAGAATCATATTAATCAACTCATCTGGAACATTACCATTACCGATGAAATGAAAACAAACCCTTTCCAGGTTTGGTATCTACGATTGTTCGGACTTCTTCCAGTAGAATACGCCAACTGCATCTCTGTAGAGAGATAAGACCACCCCAACGAGTCTTCTGGATATGACAATAAACTGCATCTGATTGTGAGGCTCCAGTCCTTGAACTTTTAGAGATGGGGAGTACCCCTTGATTGATTAATATCAAATATAACAATTAGTGTTAGATAGCAATACTTGAAACCATTTAACTGTGTGCAAACAATAAATATCAATACTTGAAACCATCTATCAATAGCAGTACTTGAAAGTATTTTATTGTGTGTAAACAAATCAATTTTGGCTCGTTTAAAAATGTTATCTTCAAACTATTCACTTAACAATTATATGTATAAACAGGATTTGTCATTAAATAATCCACAATGGTTGATATGCCATAAAATGTAACCAACTTCTCTCATAACTAGTTCTATGTTGCTTTTAGTAGATATGGCGGCAGTAGTCAAATCAAAGTTCTTAAAAGAAGAAAGTTTGGCGAAACATATAAAGTTGTACTGAATGTTGCTTATGCGCTGAGATAAACCATTGTTTTATATGGATTGGATATAGAAAATTAAAAAAAAAAAAATGAGTCTCTAGATAATATGTGGCATAATATGAGAATACATTATCTATGAGATTATATGACAATATTTCAA
Source organism: Sepioteuthis lessoniana (assembly GCA_963585895.1). Classification (NCBI taxonomy): domain Eukaryota; kingdom Metazoa; phylum Mollusca; class Cephalopoda; order Myopsida; family Loliginidae; genus Sepioteuthis; species Sepioteuthis lessoniana. Next base: position 119,544,749 of record OY757906.1, read on the forward strand.
ATACTTTCAAATACAAATGAGGTTGCGAGCGCAGTGAACCCTTTGCAAAGCGGCCAAGGGTGTGAGTGTAATGAGCCTGTCGCGAAGCGACCAAGCCACCAACAGGGCCTGAAACAGAGCAGGTTGGGGCCGGAGTTTAGCCAACTAGATTTAATAATGAAAAAATATTCGGCGTAGATTTTAGAAGATTGGGGCAGTACATTGTTTTTTTAAAGAGTGATGCAGTATATTGTCACCATGAGAAGGAAAAGAAAAATATTGTTTACAAAAGCGATCAAATTAAAACATAATAACAAAGAAAGAAAGAAAGAAAGAAAGAAAGAAAGAAAGAAAGAAAGAAAGAAAGGAAGGAAGAAAAGCTAGAATCGGAGAAATAACAAGTCAAAACAAATGTGAGCAGGAAGTAAAAGGTTACAAGAGGTCAGTTGCAAGCCGCAAGCCTGAGAAAAAATCAACCTTGGAGAAATGGAAAGTTTTGTGCTAATTTTGGAAGTGATGACGTATGAATCACGTGCGGAGAAAGGGGCCGTACTCTTGCCGGGGGAGAGGATTGAAAGCATGTGTGATGTTAGGGGTGGGAGGACGAAGCCCTGTGGTAGCAATCGCACCAGAAGTTTTATAGAGGCAACCTCCACCCCCTCCTAGCAGCAGACCCAGAGTTTCACTGTTGGGGTAGCAGAGAACAACAGTGAATGGAATTAATTGTTGAAGATTTAATCAAAGGCTGCTGATGAGAAACGCCCACTTGGAAACAGAATAAACAATTATATAAACTGGATTTTTGCTGACAGTTGCAGAATACGGCGAGAAACCTTGCGGACTTGACATGAGGCTCCTATCAAAAGGGCCTTGCATCAGACTCGGAGATAACCAGATCCTCTCACATCTCTGTTGTTTCAACAAGCCGGAGATAAGATTAACGTAACACCCTTAGAATATTTAATGAGTCTGAAAAAGATTGACTGTGGACTTAGACTGACCGCTGCAAGATAGGAGCAAGATTCCGAGACATTCTGATTGTATTTACGGGGAAAAGAGCATCGAAATAACAACAATTATTTTGTGATTTTTAACTGGTTGTTTTTTCTTTTCTTTTTTTTTTTTTTTTTTTACTAAAACATTATTATTTCGTGATTCAACTCCGTGTTTATTCGTTCTCTGGACTTCAACTTTTTATTTATTCATTTTTATTTTTTTATTTTTTTTCATTATGGAATGATGAGCCGGTCCGATTATCTCGGCTTTCAGCGTGAACACTGAATCTAGTTGTTTGGATCTAAAACTCACAACGTGGGCATATAGCTGATTCGGCTGAGATTCCATCTCTCCCCCTTGGGAAGGTCAGACCTCGAGTGGTCGAGTGAACTCCACGGCAGACATTTACATATTTGGTTGCCGTGACTAGGTTGGCCCTGAGTGAGCCGGCCAGATGATTCGTTCATAGGTCTAACAAAAAGCTGCGTACGTGCGACGAATTCGTTGGTATACATAATAACAAAAGATACAGAAAACTAAACTTAGATTTTAAAGAAAAACGGTTCGGCAGGTACATTATGGGATTTTAACCGGCTCAATGGTCTAGTGGGTAGCGTGTTCACCAAAGGTCCGGGAGACCGGGGTTCAATCTCAGGTCGAGTCATACCAAAGACTTTTAAAATGGTACTTGATACCTCCTTGCTTAACACTCAGCAATATAAGCTACGTATCAAGGGCAAGGTGAAGCAATCCAGGGAAAGAAGTTGCGCCCTCCCCTGCACCTCGGTGTAGTAGCTACTGAAAAAGGAGCCTTTGGGTAACCCTCGACTACAGTCGCCAACTTTACTTTTTTACTATGTGATAGAGTGTGGTGGTTTTTAGTGGTGGAGGTGATGGAGGTGGTATGATGGATGGTGATGATGGTGGAGATAGTTTATGTGTATGCGTCGAAGTGCGAAAGTAGATATTTGTTCTCGTGTCGGCATTTTGGATAATATTTCGGATTTTTTGTTCAGTAGGGTGTTTTGTGATGGGTGAGTGGTAATTAAGAGTTTCTAATGGAAACAAAAGGCATTTTTATGTCTTGTTGTTGACGGGTGCGAGTTTTAGGATTTCCCAAGTGATGGTAGGTAAGACGTTCATGTCCTTCAGAAGCCAGTTGTATGTCGATAATGAAGTATTGGTTAAGTAACTTCTGTTAGAAAAGGAAAGTTTGTGAGCATATATCCTTTGTTTTAGGCTTCCCTCCGTTGCACCTATACTGCTTGACAGAGTTGTTAGTTTTCACAGTGGCCTTGTACACTACGTTTTTTGTAGGTATTTTCATTTGTAGGAGGCCTGATTCTTTATCCCTACTGTGGCATTGTTTGTTAGGATGTGTGGTGGTGTGGTGGATTTCAATTTTTTTGTTGTGACCTTTTATAATTTGGGATATACGAGGTGCCTTAAATAAGTTTCCAGACTTTTTTTTTACAGGCATTTAAAATTGTCGTACACTCTTGAAAATTCAGTATGTTATTGCTATACATCTTATGACATGACTGACCAATGTTTATGATTTCTGGTTCAAATCAACAGCTACAGCAGGAATTGGAATACACCCTACTAAATCCTGATTGTCACAGCTGGTGAGTTTAAAAAATGCAATCTAGACGTGAGGACACTTTAGAAGAACGATATGCAATAAAATTCTGTTTTAAACTTGGAAAAACTGCATCAGAAACGTATGGAATGCTTCAGACTGCTTTTCGACCATCTTGCATGAATCGAGCATCAGTTTTTGAGTGGCATAAGAGATTCAAGGAAGGCAAGGAGTCTGTGTGGGATGATGAGAGGTGTGGGAGGAGTAAGGAAGTCAGAACACCAGAGTTGATTGGCCAAATAGAGAATTTTATGGATAAGGACCGTCGTCTGTCTATAGAGACCATAAGTACACAGTTTGATGTCAGTGTGGGAACTGTACACACAATTATTCGCGAGGAACTGAAGATGCGGAAGATTTGCGCGAAGTTTGTCCCAAGGGTGCCCAGAGAAGATCAGAAAGAAAGACGTTGTCATGACAACAGGGAGATGGTCGAGCTGATCAATTCAGATCCCGCAGTTCTTGATGCTCTGGTGACCTGCGATGATAGCTGGATCTACTGCTATGACCCAGAGACTAAGAGTCAGAGTTCCCAGTGGAAGCATGCTGGCTCTCACAGACACAAGAAGGCCAGACAGAGCAAATGCAATCTCAAACTTTTTATGATCCCTTTGTTTTTTTTGTTTTTTGGTTTTTTTTGACAGCACAGGCATGATCTACATGCACTGGGTTCCCACTGGACAGACAGTCAATAAGGAATACTATGTTGAGGTTTTATCGGAATTTAGGAAGAGATTCCTAGGGAAGAGGCCAGCACTCTTCAAATCGGGTCAGTGGCATTTCCAGCAAGACAATGCACCAGTCCACAACTCCATCCTTGTCACTGACTATTTGACCGAGATGGGCATCAAGACAGTTCCTCAGTCTCCCAATAGTCCAGACCTTGCTCCCTGTGACTTTTGCTTATTCCCTAAGCTCAAGGAAAAACTTAGAGGCTATCGTTATGAAACAATTGAGAAGATGAAAGAGGCTGTGACGAAGGTCATTGACACGCTCACACAAGAGGACTTCCATGGGACCTACCAGAAATTGTTGGAACGGTACAAGTGCATTGCAGCCGGAAGAGATTACTTCGAAGGAGACAAGAGTTTCATGTGTGTACTATCAATAAAAGTGCCCTTACGAAAAAAGTCAGGAAACTTATTAAAGGAACCATGTATATATTAAATATGATTTGTAAACATATTTTGTAGATAACATTTTTAAATCAGCCTGAGCTTATTTTTTATTTGCCCACAGTTAAATGGTTTCATGCATTTCTATCTTAGACGAATGATTCTATTTACTATTAATTATTTGTTTGCGCACATTTAAATATATAAGATATTAAAAATTATAAAATTTTGAAAATGATTCAGAGTGCTGTCCTGAATATGACACCAAACTGCATCGGGTGGAGAGGCTAAATTTCTGGATCTCTGTGAAGTGTTGAGTCACCCCTTCACTCCCATTACTCCCAGGTCGAAAAAAGTCTGGAAACTTATTTAATGAGCATTGTATGTCTTCTACAACTGTAGTTGACTTTATTGTTTCTATTCAAAATTTTTAGCTGGGGGAGGCTGTGATTGGGGAAATGTTTAGTTATGAGATTTAGGAAATCCCTACTGATGTTTGACTTTACGCTTTTGCTGTATGGTGAGTTGAACTAGGTTATACTTGTATTTCTGTGTTTTGGTTTGTTTTTTGGAGGTGTGTATTCTACTGCTTGTTTATAACCATTACTTTTTAGTGAATTGTCATATATGTTTTTTTTGTTGGAAATGTCTATGTAAGAAGAATTATCTTGTTGCATATTGACCCCGGCCAAGCTGTCAAAAGAAGAAATGCACCTGTGTAAATAACAGGTGCATCCGGTCGAAGATATCAGGAGATCAGGGGTGACCTTGACTGTCGAGGGGTTGAAATGAGTGCGAAATTGTGAAGTAGGTGGGCGTCAAATTTTATATAACCCCGGCGACAGGAAGTTCGGATGAGTTGGAGAGAAGATGCTGGAATGAGAGCGATGTCCCAGCATAGGCTGGGCCCGCAGGCCCCCGGTTGAGCAGCCCAGGAGAACGGGAAAGAAAGGCTGTGATAGCCAGAAGAGTGGGAGTCAATATGTTGCAGTTCTGTTCGGTCTCCAACTCACCTCTCACACATAACAATATCAACCCTTTTGCAACCCTTTCGAGAATAAAGTGTGTGAGGTATATTTTTCTAAAGAACTGTGTCCGCTCGTCATTATTGCGTCGTTATGATTCTGCATGCATATGTGTATGTATAGTTGGTCATGGCTATACAACAATCTGATAGTCTGGGCTAATCGAGTTGGATATTTGCGCGATGATTGAGGGTGAGTGGTTCGAAAGATGTCTATGTAAATGGGTGTGGCGTTCACTTTTTAAAAAAATTTAAATGTGCCTTTCTTTAAGTTTAAGGTTATATCTAAAAAGTTTACTATTTTTAGGTTGGTATTTATGATGATTTATATAATAGCTCTATCACAGATATTGAGCACTCTCCAAATTATACCACATTTGATCTCCCACTTACTCACCAAGTGAGATAGTGATAACTATAAACTATCGTATATATATATATATATATATATATATATATATATATATATATATCGCATATGTTGCACAATATTCATAATAATTGATATTTTGCTTTTATGTTAAGTTCAAATGATCTTAATTTCTTATTCTAATTTGTAATTTCATCTATTTAACCGAATAATGGGATGTTTTTATTACGATTAATGTTTCATAAATTATTTACTGACTAAAATTTATGACAAATACTGTAATTTCATGTTTGTATTTACTAACGATTCCACTCAAACAGGATGCAACACGAAGTCAGATTTTAAGCAGAGTTTAACAGGTTTCATTTCAGAGTTTTACTTCTCCTAGACTGGTTACCATATCAAGGTTAACGAGCTCAGTCTGCCCTACTTTTGTCTATAACTGGGTGTTGAATAATTGGATTCATACCAATTTTGATCACTCATTATTTTTAAACATAGCGAACTACATTACATATATATATATATATATATATATATATATATATATAAAGCCAAATATAACTTACTTGGTTGCTTAGTTATACGTGTATTTTAGGTGTGCAAATGTGGTATCCTGGTTACTGAAAATTAATCTATAACCATGACATAAAGATGACTAAAGAAGTTGCTACAGGACTATTTAGCTTCTGTTCGAATTCTTTGTTCAATGGTATATCAAACTTCATGGGTTCTTTAATGCCACAACCATCCATTTTGAAGGAGAGTAGTGGTGCTATTTAACCCATGGCTGGTAGAATAAGGAGGTTCATGCCTCTCCCATGGGTATTTGTCCGAAAGTGAACGTAATAACGTGACTGGAGTTCGAATTCGCTTGTCACACAATAGCCACTGCACCACTGAGAATTTCATGGATTATTTAGGGTTAAAATTCTGATTTCTGGTCTTATAGAAATGAGTTTAATGTGTTAATTATAGAACGGTGTTCAAGCGTGAGACTTTAAAATATGGAGGAGGAAGGAAAATATTCGTTCTTGCCCCAAAGGGAAATATTATCAACCCAGAAGGATTATCGGTGTTAAATTTTTTTTCTTTCTTTACAACATACTTGTTGTTGTTGTTGCTGTTGTTGTTGTTGCTGCTGCTGCTTCTGCTGTTGTTGTTGATTATTAAGAGTATTGAACAGTCTGATTGCAGCTTAATTTTGTTGGAGTGACAAGAATGTGAATGCTGCTGTGCGATTTGGCCGTAAGTTTTCTTGACATAATTTATCATCATAAGTATATTCTTCTTCTTCTTCTTCTTCTTCTTCTTCTTCTTCTTCTTCTTCTTCTTCTTCTTCTTCTTCTTCGTACTTGTATTCAGCATGTCACAATTCCCGATCGTATCGTCGAGATTTCAAGAAGGGGTGAGATTAAACAAGACAGCTTTTAAAACGTAACAAGAACAGACGTTTCCTAGTTGACACATTAAGCTTAATAATGGTCTGTCACCAACGATTGTAGATCTGATTTGTCTGATAAACCAAGACTTTCAGTGAATGGATGGAGACATAAAGATACGAAGCGTTTTGAGACAATCACAATCATACTGAAAAAGGTATTCAATGATCTTTTAAATGAACCATTTTCATTATTATTATTTTACTACTAGTTTCAATCCATCTTATTCAAGTCGCACTTTTTTTTATCACAGGATTCTTTTTTATATACTTTTAAATTGCTCGAGCAAATATTACGCAATCGGAAATAAAGAAGTTGCTCTCAAACTTTAAACTCAGAAGCCACACCTCAGAAGCCTGTCTTTTATGGACCTTGCCCTAACCACTTCAATCACAGGCAGAGATCTGTAGATTACGCCCTGTCGTTAGGGCCTTGAATATTCTGACTGTATCCCCTGCAAAGGCGTCCCCGCCACAAAAAAAAACGAAGTTGTGTCCTAGGCGTGACACTAAAATGGTTTTGATAATGAGGCTTTAGTTCTTGAGATTTGAGGCATTAGGAGTACCTTTTCATCATCATTACTCTCAGATCTACTCTCAACCGGAGTGATAGTACATGTTAGGGTCTTATCTATGGGTCAAATAGAATAGTTCACTCATTTATTAAGGATTATTATTGGTTATTTGAAACCATAAAGCTGGGTACAAATTGTTCGTATTAGATAGGAATACTTAATATATAGAATTACTAATGTTAAATAGCAATACTTGAATCCATTTGACTATATACGAACAAATGAGCTCTAACTAAAATACTAAAATAGTTTCCAACAAACTTCGCAAACAAACCATATATATATATATATATATATATCTTTTCTAAGGACATAAAATAAATAAGACAAACACGTACTTCGAGAGAAGAATAGAAATTATATATAACAGTAATACAATGTCGCCAGTATAGCTTTTGCTACTAACCTCCCAGAGTGGATTACAGTCAAATGTTATATGTTTATTTGGAGAGTCCATTGTATATCTAGAATAAGAATGATCTCATAACAAATATATATATATATATATATATTTGGAGTTAGGCTTCCTGATGTTGGATAAGGCTTCCTGATGTTGGACTTAGGCTTCCTGATGATCCGATAAGGTGAAACTTTAGTAGAAGTTTTCCAACTCGCGATTTAAGTTAATTTTATAATTGGCTCCACTTGTGTGAGTACTTTTCTAATTGTAGCATTGCAGGATTCGCGGGAAGTTTTTAGTTTTCTTTTGACCAACTGACTACGTATCCCTTGATTTTTTTCAAGGGGTCGGATGAGGTTGGCCTTTTCTTTCTTTTTGACCTATAAACTTTTTCTTTTTCCCCTGGGCAGTGATTCGAGATACTTTTATCTTTTGTTCCTGGCGGGTTTTTTTTTCGTTTTTTTTTCTGGTACCGTGAATGCTGGTAGATATTAGATTAGTATATATATATATATATATATATTGCCATCCACTCACAGACTGTTTCGTTGTATCACAACTCTTCAGTGTGGCTAGACACGTAGGACGCTTGAAGCTGGGATCGAAACCCGCCCAACTTTACGTTAGACTTAGTATCATACCGCTCAGCCTGCAAGCGAAACATGTCAGATCGGGAATTATAAGGCCCTATGTAGTAGCTTTCGTTTGTTTACATTTTTGCCTAAACCGGATACCAGAGGGCTCAATTTATTCGAAGATCTTTGCATTATGCGTGTGGTAGCCGTTGATTCCTTCGCGAGAGTGCTCAACCTCTGTGGAGGAGCGTATATAGAGATGAAAAACATAAGTTCATCAGATGATTTTATTTATTGAAGTATTTGTCAACGTTGATGGATTCGGTTTTTAAACCTTCATCAGGTCTTATGAGTTAGTAAATGAAACGAAAAAGATGAGAAAGTTTAAAAACTTTCTATTTCAGTTGGTGACGTTCTCTTTAAACTTTTTTGTGATGTCATTAGCGTTTCAAATTTATCTTTAAAAATCCATATTACATGAGTCTATCTATCTATCTATCTGTGTGTGTGTGTGTGTGTGTGTGTGTGTGTGTGTGTGTGTGTGTGTGTGTGTGTGTGTGTGTGTGTGTTAATATTTATGTTTTTTTAGTTTTTTGTTTGTTTGGGTTTTATGGTTATTCAATGCCAAATCCATTTTTATACAAATAAGCAGTTCTATTTCAAACAATTCAGTTTAGCATAAGTGCACAGTTTAATTGTCAAAAACATTCCTATTTCAAGCTATTCAGTTTAATCAAACAGTTCTAATTCAAACAATTCAGTTTAGCATACAAAAACACTTCCATTTTCAATTCAGTTTAACATAAGTTCGCAGTTTAGCTCTATTTGACCTATAGATAGGACCCTATCAAGTGCTACCACTCCAGCCCAAAGTAGACCTGGGAGCGATGGTAATAATAGGGTACTCCGCAATTCCCAAAGCTCCATCATAAATGGAACCTCACCATCAGATTGTTTAGTGGCATATCCTGGACACTCGTTTGAGGGGTGGGTAGTATTACCCCTCTGAAGAGAAGCAGCCAGTGTATTCTACAGCCCCAGCCGATTGAGCCATTGTATTTTGTAATTCATGTCTACCGATTACAAACATTCCAAATGATATCTATCTGTCTTTATTAATGCTTACCTTCTTTTTATTTATCCCTTATGAGTCTCTCTGACATGTCACTAAACTACATTTGATGGTGAAGTACCAGTACTGGAGCTAAAGTTGTAGTACTTGTTAGGGTCCCATCTGTGAGTCAAGTAGAACTTTTTAATCATTTATTATACTTGGAATCATTTAAACAAATGATTAATATTAAATTGCACAATTTGTAGGAGTTAAAAATGCTTGAAGCCATTTAACTGTGAACAAACAATAAAGTAGCGATACGTGAAACTATTCAAATACTTGCAATCAAATGAGCTCTGTCTCATGTAAAAGATAATGTTACTAACAAACTATTCACTTAAAAATTATATACGTACAAAGAGGATTTGGCAATAAATAACCCTAAAGGGTTGATATGCCATTAAACCAAATAACCTAACCTAACCTTTCTAAATAGAAATATCAATATTCTCAAGGACTGCTATTACAAAAGAAACCTAAAGGGGTTCTCATCTCGTCTCGTATTAATTAATGAAAAAAGTAAAAAGTAAAGTTGGCGACCGTAGTCGAGGGTGACCCGAAGGCTCCCTTTTTGATCACTACTACACCGAGGTGTAGAGGAGGGCCCTACTCCTTTCCTTGGATTGCTCCACTTTACCCTTGATCTCTACCTTATACTGCTGAGTGTAAAGCAAGGAGGCATCAAGTACCATTTTTTGAGTCTTTGATACGTACCTTACATTGCTGAGTGTTAAGCAAGGAGGTATCAAGTACCATTTTTGAAGTCTTTGGTATATCGCGACCTGGGATTGAACCCGTTGGCGAACACTCTAACTATCATGCCATGTTTCGCCAATGGTCCGGGAGACCTGAGTTCAATCCCAGGTCGTGATATACCAAAGACTTTAAAAATGGTACTTGATACCCCCTTGCTTATCACTCAGCAATGTAAGGTACGTATCAAGGACAAAGTGGAGCAATCCAGGGAAAGGAGTAGCGCCCTCCCCTACACCTCGGTGTAGTAGCTATTGAAAAGGGAGCCTTCAGGTTGCCCTCAACTACAGTCGCCAACTTTACAATAGTAGACGAAAATAATTAATGAATAATTGAATTAATTTATTTATTGATACTGAATTAATTAATGAATAGAAAATTTAGATTCAAAATATCAATATTTAAATTTAGAATACTATTTAAATTTGATATACCAATATTCTATTAAATTGGACATACCAATATTCTGTCAAATTTAAAGTACCAAGATTCTCAAGGACTGCTATTATAAAAGAAATCTAAAGAGGTTTTCAAGTTGTTTCGTACTAGTTAAACTAAAGAATTCCCATAAGCACATCGAGTTTACATTTATAGGTTTATCAATGAACTGTGTGTCTCATCTTAAATTAATCGTTATTTAACACGATCACTCTTTTTATTCGTGTCCATTATAGTTTACATAAAAATTTTATCATATTATATTCGACGTCTTTCAGCGCTAATGGATTTTATATTATTTTAATGACAATCATAACCAAAAGACCATTTGTGAATCGCTATCTTTTCGTTTTTTGTGGTTTTTTTTTATTTTTGTTTTTGTTGTTTTGTTTTGTTTTTTTTTTGTTTTTTTTTTTGGTTTTGATTTTTTTTAAATTGTGCCAATTTTACGCTGAGTGCTTCTTTAAAAACTGAATTTCTGGTTTCAAATAAAAAAAAAAACTTTCTGAAATGATCTTCGAAAAGAAAAATAATAATCTAAAGTTCACGTTGATTTTTATACGAAACGATACAAAAATATATTGTAAATCATGTTTCCTCAGAGGTAGCCAAAGTTAAGCAACCATGTGCCTGTTCACTGCAAAGATAGGTGACCGTTTAGAAACATCTGGCAACTTAAGTATTCAGAGTACAAAACTAAACAAAGTTTAGTAAATTATAAGAGTAACAGTCCAAGGCAGAAGACTTGCTTTTTCTGTTAAAGGGTTGTAAATAAAACAGATAGGCATAACTAAATGGCAAGTTTTGGGGTTGTTTTTTTTTTTTGTTTGGTTTTTTTTTCGTTAATTAATACTGGGTTTGGTCTTCCGGCCAAGATTAGGGGATCTGTTTGTATCTCAAAATCTCTGATAATTTTATACTTCTTTTGGATGGTGTAGCGTAATTGAACGGCTCATAGGAAATTAGAAGAATAAATGAATAAATAAATAAATAAAGCAGACAGTAGTCGCTGAATAAGGTCGAGTTACTTGTTGCAGTTAAGAATGACAAAGGAAAACTGGAGGTCTGAAATCTCGTGCGCATGCGTGAGTGGAAGTAAGGGAATAATTTGTGTCTTTTTGGAGAGTCAACAGCAAGACATAAGAAGGTGAAGACGTCAGTCGAACACCAGCTACGAAGATGTAAAGGACGGAAGTTTACGAGCCCCAAATTCTGGGAGCCCCAACGGGGGTGTCAGATGAAACGGACAATTATGTTAGAACCAAGAAAAAACTCAAGGTCTATGTCTGTTCATTTTTTTCTCGCTAGAATATGCTGCTTAATTTTGTCAAGTTGACGGTCGTCTCATGCTACTATAAACCCTTTCTTTTCTCCAGGCGGATACTTGCTACCTATAATAAATAACCCTTGGTGTATGTTTAACAGTTTCGCGTTCGTCAAATTCATTACCACAAGGTCACTTTAATACATCAATATTACAACGGATTTTAAATTTTGCATATACCATTTGGTAGTATGTTTAAATTTTAATCTCTTACACAATTCCCAGTGGGTCCCATTTCCCGTCCAATCGTACCTATTCAAGTATTCCTTTTGTGCTAGTTTGCTGCATTCCCTTAAATTTTGATTAACTGTTTCATCTCAGTCTCCACATAATTTACACTTGATATTGTGATACTATAGCTGGTAACGGTGCCAAATGTGATACTATGCTGTCACGGTACCCTATTGTGGCCTTGGTTCCGTGACTACCACATGCGTTTCCGGGTAGTTTGTTTATCAATTCCCTCTTTGCCCACGTTTTGTTTGAAAGTTCCTCAGACAGGGAATGGCATAATTCATCCGGAACTTCTTCTGGCGGTCGGGGTGGTTCGTTGGAGCAAGTTGCCTGGGTGCCGGCAACTCAAAGATAAGAAAAACTTTTCGTTAACAATTAACAATTATTTATTGAAACGTATTGTGTAATAATAATATATCCAATATATTTATATAAAGAAATTGTCGCTTTATTATCCAGTTATGATGGTGTTTATTATTATGCAGACTGCATACAGTTTTCTAGCAGTCATCGAAGCACAAGAGAGAGAGAGAGAGAGAGAGAGAGAGAGAGAGAGAGAGAGAGAGAGCTTGTAAGGGTTTATGAACAGAGACACACTCGTCACTATACAGAGTTATCCACCTTCAGTTGCTGCCCCAAAGGGCTTTTTGGATCTCAACTCTAACTCCACTGACAACCAACTCCCAACTGACTACTTTTCAAACCCGCTAATTTTTATGTATTTTGAAATTAAGTATACCATAAGTGTGATGTCATCTGACTAAATTACTGCGTCATATCATGATGATAATCACATGTGTCCCTAAATTTCATTATATTTTTATTTAATTCCAATCAAACTTATGACAAGACATTTTATTTACATTTGGCCTTCCTGTCCCGAGATGACTGGTGTCCTGCTATATCTTCGAACGTGCACATGCTTGACTTTTCCAATTTGACTTACTTTTCCACTCAAAGATTTTAACTTACTAAAAGACCCCTGAATAATTTGAGACCAGACCAAACTAAATAATAAAATAATTAATACAATTAGCCATCACAGTAATTAGTTTATACAATTCAATTGCGTATTATTTATTTTGGCTTTAATATAATTGGTCCTTACGGCAGTTTTTTGGCTGCAATTAGAAAAGATTCAGTTTCTCTTTTGAGGTTTCCTTTTCTTAGCCATGTCTAGATCTTCTCGTGTGCAATCTCATAAGTTTGTTGCTTGAAATATTCATTCAGTTGTTTTTCTTCACATGTTTATTTTCTAGTTTTTGTTGTTTTCCTGTTTGATCTTATTTTGCCATTGCTGTTACTGGCCGCTTTCTTTGTTCTTTTTATTGTAGCCATCGAGTCCTTGTATTGATGTATCAACGCAATCCTCGATACTGGCAATTCCGCATCCTCCTTTTCTTGACACATATGGCCTATCTATACCATCGGTTGTAAGGCCTTGAGCATTGTCATCAGCTTTCTTGTTCTTTGGTTTATCTGTCTGAGTTGCTCCTAAATCCATTTTAAGAATGGTCCAGAGTATCTTACAAAGAGACTGCCATAGTGCTTATTCCTTTGATGAGATTTCTACTGCAGAGCTTGCTTTCAAGCAGTTTTATTATTATTATTATTATTATTATTATTATTATTATTATTATTATTATTATTATTATATTAATATTAGTATGTATTATTATTTACTACTTGAGATTTTTTCATATCAGCGTTAGCTGATGGTCTTTTACTGAAATTTGAGTGACAGCAAGTCTCCTCAAGTCTCCAGGACTCTTCTTAATACTCTGGTCGATCTCAATAATGCAGTAGTTTGGATGGTCTCGACTTTTCCTCTTATTTCCAAGTCCTCCAGTCCCTTTATTAATCCTTTGTTGACTGTACCAAGACCACAAATCATTATTATTATTATCATTATAGTTTTTCACATCAGGTGTAACTGGTGCTTTATTTATCTATTTATTCATTTATTTGTTATTTTGTATCTATTTTCACCTCGGTACTAAGAGGTCGTTTCCACAGGAGTTCAAGTGTCCGCAAGTCACTTCAGTTTTGCAGGAGTCTTCTTAATATTCTTGCCGATCTCAACATTGTTGAGGTTTGGGTGGTTTTAATCCTTCCCTTAATCACGAGTTCCCAGTTTTGTTTTTTTTTTTTGTTTTTTTTTGTTTTGTTTTTTTTTTCCAGCATTCTTGTTCTGCGACTATGTTTGGTATCATCGTCACCTTTCATGATCCATAGCATTAAATCTCAGATAAAAACAGTGTTTTCCAAAAATTACTTGCTAGTCGGCTGGGGCCGTAGAATACACCGACTGCACCTCTGCATAGGGGTAAGACACCCCACCCAATGAGTGTCCTGGATATGACACTAAACAATCTGATGGTGATGTTCCTGTGATGCTGGGGCTTTGGGAAATGCGGAGCACCCCTTCATTATCATTGCTCCCAGGTCTAACTCTGGCCCGGCGTCATAGCACCTGATAGGGCCCTATCTATGGGTTAAATAGAACTAAACTGCATTTTTATGCTAAACTAAATGGTTTGAATAAGAACTGTTTGACTAAACTGAATAGCTTGAAATAGAAATGTTTTTGACAATTAAACTGTACTTACATTTAAAATGCGTGTTTATGCTAAACTGAATTGTTTGAAATGGAAATGTTTTTGACATTGAAACTGAACTCACACTAAACTGAATTGTTTAAAACAGAACTGTTTTAACATTTAACTGTGAGTAAACAAAATCTGTCCTTATACTAAATTGTATTAGCTGAATTAGAACTGTTTGAATAAACTAAATAGCTTGAAATCCAAATGTTTTGGCAATTAAACTGTGTACTCATGCTAAACTGAATTGTTTGAAATAGAACTGATGTTTTGCATAAAAATGGATTTGGCGTAAAATAACCTACAAAGGTTGATATGCCATAAAACCCAACCAACCAAATCAACCCGTGAATAATATAAGTAAATAATGTTAATAAAGTTTACAAAAAGCGACACAACGTCCTTTATTTTTAATTCTAGGTTAAATACGTGGGCACTGCTAATCTAAAATAATCACTAGATGAATTTATCCTCGGGCTGTCCACTGATTCTTCAATTCAAAACCATCATCTTTTATATGTTTTTCAAAAAGACTGGAGAGTTAAACTACGAAATGACAAATACATATAGGAACTAATATGTTTATACAATGTAAAAATATTATTCTGTTATATTTATTTAATTGTATAAAACCTACATATACCTATTCCCACAGAGACACTAAATGTCTCTAAGTTTTAGGAGTGACAGCGAATAACAGTTATATGAAAAACGTGAGGCATCCATCCCTGAAGCAACCCTTCCCGAAGCACCGAAAAAGAACAGGCACGCCTAGATGCCAGTGGCGATGGCCAATGAAACGCTGCAATTTCTGGATGACTACCCTGACGACCTTAAGTCGTATATGCATACCCGACAGGAAACTGAGTCATAACTGCCATCATAAAATAGCAATAGTCTTATAATTAAAGATACTTTTCGACTTCCCTTATCTATTGGTTCTTATAAAGACCGTAGCAAACCGACAAATGCAGTAGGTTTTACTATCATCATCATCATGTCACGCTGGTAGCACGGATATCCCTGACCCTCTCTCGCCACTCCTCCCTATCGTTCATCGCCCTAGGCAGGTCCTCAGGACAACATCCCGTATCCTCACACAGCTGCTGAATGTATGTTCGTGCTGGTCGTCCTGCTTTTGCACGGCCATGTGTCCATAAGAGTACATCTCTTATGAGTTCGTCCCTGCTTCTCCAGAAATGTCCTGCATGTCTGGTTCGTCTAACTTGAATAGTTTTCGTGATAGGAGGCAGGTGGCCGTACAGTTGGTGTCTTGTTGGGTGTTGTCGCCAGGACTTGTTCAAGATTGCACGCAGCATTCTTGTGTAATTGCCGTCTAGCTTCTTCTCCAGCCATTTTGTTAGCGTCCATGTAGTGCACCCGTATAGCAGTATCGATGTGACCGCTACCTGGAAGAAACTGCGTTTCATTTTATCGGTTAGGTCTGATTTCCATATAATCGATAGCCTATTGATAGCTGTCCATGCTTTCGTTAACCTCGTGTCGATGTCCTTTTCGGTTGATTCGACGCTGCTTCCTAGGTAAGTGAATTTGTCTACTAGTTTAAGAGGGGTTGCGTCTAGAGTGGAGATGTCCCCCGTTTGATTATAGCACATATATTCCGTTTTGTGTGCATTAACATAGAGGCCTATGCCTGCGGCTGCTTGTTCCAAACTATGCAGGAGTGTTTTACTATAGGACGGCTTAAACCGATTAGATATATCAGACTTACACACACACACACACACACACACACATATATATATATATATATATATATAGTTGAATATACCTGTACTATTCATTTTCGCTTGGATTGGTTACTTTGTTTAAAGGCATGTGGAAGCTGTGAGAGAAATGCCCATTGATTTTCAAGTTTAACGCCTTAACCACAAGGCCACTACCGATGCAACTGGCGTCTCATCATAACCAAAATCACCATCTTTTATCCGCACAAACATTACACGCTGCAGGATTCGCACCTGACAAGAAATGACCATTGGATTTTAAGTCCAAAGCCTTAACCACTACAGGTGCTACTAGCCACTCCTCATCCCTACCATATACATCTTTCATACTTTCTTCGAATCAAAATTTACTCGCTCAAGGCACCATCCGAATCTGTGCGGGCAATGCCTTAACCACTCGGCCACGAGAACTGACTCGTCATCATTACTATATGCATCTTTCATCCCTACTGCTGCCCAAACCATTTAGTCTCTACAACTGCAAAATACATCTTATCATCTTCAATATATACATCTTTCATCCGTTCAAAACTTAAAAGCTGCTGAAAGTATTCAAATATGTAAGGATTGTGCCCATTAGAAAACTGTATAGACAATGCCTATCAAATTTCGAGTTAAACGTCCTAAACTCTCGGGCGCAACTGTTGCTGCCAACTATCTCACATCACCACAATATAACCCTTACATCCCTTCGACTGCCGCCCAAAATTTATACGCTGCAAGACTTGAGTTGAACCTGCACGGGCAATGGCCATGGTACATCGAGATCAACTCCTTAACCACTCGGGCACTTCACCTCCAATGTGCAGATTTTTCATCTTCAATATACACATCTTCCGTTGTTCAAATGTTAAAGTTTGCCGAAAGTATTTAAAGATGTTAGAGTTTTGTCCAGTGGATTTCGAGTCCAATAACTTAACCAAAAAGCTACTAAAAAAGCCTCTCATCATCACTATATAATTATTTCTGCCCAAAATTGACACGATAAAGATGGGATTCAAACTTCTAAGGAGTTGGTTCGTTAGATTTCAGTCCAACGCTTTAACCACTCGGCTACTACTAATGATCTCTCATCAATACTATATAAATCTTTCATATTTTCTTCAATCCAAAATTTGCACACCTCAGCTGGAAGGCCCATTGGATTTGAAGTTCAAAGTTTTAACTGTTCGGACATTACGTCTACCACTGGCAACATTTTATCTTCAATATACATTATTGTCAAGCAGCCAAAAGTTCCTGAATTCAGAAAGCTGCTTGGGTATGCTCACAAGATTTCAAGTCCAACTTAACCAATAAAGCTGCTACAAAAGGCCTTACATCACCATTAAATAATTCTTTGATTTGTCCAAAATTAATAAGCTCCAGAGAGAATTCGAACCTAAGCGACAACTGCTCATTGGACAACGCGTGTTTCGCCTTAACCACGTCGCTACTGCAGCTGCTAAGAAAAAAGTCCTCATTACTACTATGTAGATCTTCCATCCAATTTTCTTCGCAAAATTAACAAGCTCCACACAAGAAGAAAATGCGCGGAAAATTACCGGTGTATATCAAGCCCAACGGCTTAACCATTAGAA
Organism: Sepioteuthis lessoniana; assembly: GCA_963585895.1. Classification (NCBI taxonomy): domain Eukaryota; kingdom Metazoa; phylum Mollusca; class Cephalopoda; order Myopsida; family Loliginidae; genus Sepioteuthis; species Sepioteuthis lessoniana. The sequence continues at coordinate 119,562,660 of OY757906.1, forward strand.
CGAGCCGTCATCACTGAATTTTGGCTTTTTCATCTCTTCTTCTGACCAATATTGACACGCTGCAAGATTCGAATCTGTACTGGAAGTACCAAGAAGATTCCAAATCCAACGCCTAAATAGCAAGGACACTACATCCGTTGCACGGATGTCCTCAACAATATTATGTAAATCTTTCATCCAATCGTCAGCTCAAAATTTGCTGGGGGCTGGCTATAAAAGGATTCAAAACAGCGCTGTGTATGACCTTTGGATTTCTGCGGCCCACAAATTAACCACTCAACAACAAAAGCCACAACACACGAGTTTTCAAAACCAATATATAAACATATCACTCATCCTTCTACTCAAAATTTACAAACTGCAGACAGGATTCGAGCCTGTGGATTCAATGCCAAGCGGATTTCAAGTACAACGCCTTAACCACTCGGCCACGACAGTTGCCAAAAGATTCCTTCACCACTACTATATAGATTTTTCATCACTTCTTCTGGCCAAAAGAGCCATAATGCTGACCGGATTCGAACCTGTGCGGGCAACCCTGCCCATTAGAAATCAAGGTCACCGCCTTAACGACTCGGCCACTACAACAGCCAATACCACTCATCACCACGACTACATACATTTTTCATGACTTCTTCTGCCGAAAAGAGTGCAACAGCCGACAGGATTAGAACCTGCGCGGTGGATGCCCATTGGGTTTCCGAGTCTAACGCCTTAACCACTCGGCCACTACAGCTATCATACACTGCCTTCACAACTACTATATACATTTTTCATCATTTTTCTGCCCCAAATAAACTCACCGCAAACAGCATTCGAACCTTGGCGCGAAGTGCCCACAGAAGATGAAGTACAGCGACTTAACAGCACGGCCACTAGTGTCGCCGCTGCGGGATCGTTACCCGGATTCTCCATTTGTTAAAAAAAAGGGCACCTCGGGTGGTGTAATGGTTAGCAAGGTAGACTAGCAAACCTACACGAGTGAGTTCGATTCTCATTAGGTGCCCAGTTCATGCGTCCCTGTGCTACATCTAAGCAAAAAGCTAAGTAAATTACCACTAGTGTCGCCGCTGTAATTGCCTTCACGACTACTATATACATTTTTCATCACTTATTCTGCCCAAAATAAACTGGCAGCAGACCGGGTTCGAACCTTCGCGTAGAATACGTATTGGATTTCAAGTCTAACGCCTTAACCACTCGGACATTACAGCTGACACAAACAGCCTTCACCACTACTATAGATATTTTTTATCAATTCTTCTGCCCAAAATTGACATGCTGCAGACTGGATTAGAACTTGCATGGGCAACGAATATTGGATTTCCATTACAACGAGTTAACCACTGGGCCACTACAGTGGTCGCCGTGTTGGCCTTCACGTCTACTATATACATTTTTCATGACTTCTTCTGCTCAAAAGAATCACGCTGCAGACAGGATTCGAACCTGTGCGGGCGATGCCCATTGGATTTCGAGTCCAACGCCTTAACCACTCGGCCACTGCAGCTCCCACATTTTACTTTCATCACTACTATATACATTTATCTTTATTTCTTCTGCCCAAAATAGACACCCCGCAGATGGCATACGAACCTGTGCGGGAAGTGCCCATGGAATATTAAGTACTGCGCCTTAACCACTCGGCTACTATTTACATTTATCATGACTTCTTCTGCCTAAAAGAGTAACTCTACCGACAGGATTCGAACCTGTGCGGACAATGCCCATTGGATTTCGTGTCTAACGGCTAAACAACTCGGCCACTACAGCAGCCATAAACTGCCCTCACGACTACTATATACATTTTTCATCACTTTTTCTGCCCCAAACCGTCACGTTCAGACAGGATTCGAATCTGTGCTGGCATTGCCTAGTGGTTTTCGAGTCCAACAACTTAACAACTCGGCTACTACAGCAGCCGGAAACTGCTTTCACCACAACTATATACGTTTTTCATCACTTCTTCTGCCCAAAAGAGAAACACTGCAGACGGCATTCGAACCTGTGCAGGGAATGCCCATTGATTTTGAAGTACAAGGCCTTAAACAATCGGCCACAACAGCCGCCAGAAAAAGCGTTCACGACAACTATATACATCTTTATGACTTTTTCTGTCTAAAATTTATCCGCTGACGACAGAATTTAAACCTTTGCGGGCAATGGCTATTGGATTTCGAGTACAATGCCTTAACAAGTCGACCACTACAGCTGCCAAAAACAACCTCCACCACTATTATATAGATTTTTCTTCACTTATTCTGCCCAAAATAGACAGGCTGCATACGGACCTTTGCGGACAATGCCCATTTGATTACGAGTTCAACGGCTTAACAACTCGGCCACTACAGCAGCCAGAAACTGTCTTCACAACTACTATATAGATTTTTCATCACTTATTCTGCCCAAAAGAGCGTCTCTGCAGACAGGATTCGAACCTGCGCGGGGGATGCCCATTGGATTTTGAGTTAAGCGCCTTAACCACTCGGACATTACAGCTGCCGCAAACTTCCTTCACCACTACTATAAATATTTTTCATCAATTCTTCTGACCAAAATTGACATGCTGCAGACAGGATTCGAACTTGCATGGGCAACAAATATAAGATAACCATTGCAACAATTAACCACTCGGCCACTACAGTGGCCGCGTATTTTCCTTCACGTCTACTATATACATTTTTCATGATTTCTTCGGCCCAAAAGAACCACGCTGCAGACAGGATTCGAACCTGTGCGGGCGATGCCCATTGGATTTCGAGTCCAACGCCTTAACCACTCGGCCACTGCAGCAGCCTGAAACTGCTTTCACCACTACTATATACATTTTTCAACCCTTCTTCTGCCCAAAATCAACAAGCTGTCGAAAGAATTCGAATCAATGCCAATTGGATTTCAAGTCCAAAGCCTTAAACAATCGACTACTACAACTACACGCAATACTGATTATATATCGAGTCCATCACCTTCACAACTCGACCACTGAAATCATCGATTTTGGCTTTGAAGCATTCCATTATATACTTTACATTTCTCCTTCTGCTCAAAATTGATACGCTGCAAACAGTATTTGAACCTGCGCAGTCCAAGCCCATTGGATTTCGAATCAAAACCCTTAACCACTCAGACATTAAAGCCACCCGAGGAGATATCTGATCAATCCAACATGTATTTTTCTCATATCCATTTGATCAAAATTATTATGATACAGACAGGATTCAAACCAGTGAGGGAGACACATTTTGAATTTCCAGTTCAGCAGCTTATCTACTCGACCACAACTGCCGCCTAAATAGATCCTTAACAATTCCATTACGTATTTTTCATTTTTCCTTCTGCCCAAAATGAAAAGCTGCAGACAAAATTCGAATATGTCCGGGTTCCGCCAATTATATTTCGAGTCCAACATCTTAACTACTCGGCTACTATTGCTGCAAGAGTTGGCTTCAAGATTCGAACATGTGGAGGCGATCCCCTTTGGATTTTAAATCTAACGATTTAAATACTCAGTCATTATTTTAACCATCCCGATATGTATTTTTCTTTCCTATTTTGCTCAAAATAGCAACGCTTAAGGCAGGAAATGAATCTGCGCGCGCAATGCCCATTGGATCTCATGTCCAACGCCTAAACCACTCGACCATGACAGCCGCCCTCAGATGTTGCTACCCATCCCTTCATGTATTTTTCTTTTCTCCTTCTGCTCAAAAATGCCTGGCTGCAGACAGGATTCGAACACGTGCGGGCGATACTTCTTGGATTTAGAGTCCAAAGCTTTAACCACTCAAGTTGCCTTAGTACGTTTCTCATCATCCCTATATGTATTTTTCTTTTCTACTTCTGCTCAAAAAGTCAAACTGAAGAAAGGATTTGAACCGGTGAAGGTGACATATAATAGATTTAACCACTCGACCACGCCTGCCACCGGTCCTGTTTCTAACCATCCATATATGTATTTTTCTTTTCTCCATCTGCTCAAAAAAGTTACGCTGCAGACAGGATTCGAACCTCTGCGGGCGAGCCAATTGGATTTCAAGTCCAACGCCTTAACCACTACTGCCGCCGTTGTACATTTCTAACCATCCCTATAGGTATTTTTCTTTGCTCCTTCTGCTCAAAATCTTCTGGCTGCAAACAGGATTCAAACCTGTGTGGGCGATGCCCATTGGAATTTCGAGTCCAACCCCTTTACCACTTGGTTACTACAGTCGCCGTTATATGTTTCTAACCATCCCTATATGTATTTTTCTTTTCTCCTTCTGTTCAAAATTATAACGCTGCAGACAGAATTCGAACCTGTGTTGGAGTAGCCCATGTATTTTGAATCCAACGCCTTAAACATTCAGCCAAAACAGACGCCGTCTTTGGTTTATAACCTTCCGTATGTGTATTTTTCTCCTTCTGCTCAAAATTGTCAAGCTGAAAATAGAACTCGAACTAGTGTAGTCGAAGCCCATTGGATTTCTAGTCCAATTACTTATCTGCTCGGTCACTACAGCCGCCGTCATTAGTTTTTAACCATCTCTATATTTCTCCTTCTGCTCACAATTGACACGTTGCTGGCAGTATTCAAATCTATGCTGGTGATGCCTATTGGATTTAGTGTCCAACACCTTAACCACTCGGCCACTACAGCCGCTGTCTTTGATTTCTAACCATCCTAATATGTATTTTTCATTTCTCCTTCTGCTCACAATTGACACGTTGCTGGCAGTATTCAAATCTATGCAGGCGATGCCTATTGGATTTCGTGTCCAACACCTTAACCACTCGGCCACTACAGCCGCTGTCTTTGATTTCTAACCATCCTAATATGTATTTTTCATTTCTCCTTCTGCTCAAAATAATCACGCTGCGGACAGGATTCGTACTTTGTGTGGGCAAATCCGATGGAATTTCAAGTCAAAAGCCTTAACCACTTCACCACTACAGGTATGTGGGTGGTGCCCGTGGTGTAATGGTTATTGTCGCAGGATATGGACACGGCGACACGAGTTCAAATCCTGGAGGAGACTGATTGCATTTCACATAGCACTAATACCCTTGGGAAAGGTATGAATCCAATTATTCTCCCTCCAGCTATAGGTAAATAGTAAGACAGACTAGGTTCTTCAGCCTTGGTGAGGCAATTAGTCCAGGAGAAGGAAAACTCTGAATTCAAACTCCGCTTAAAAATTGACCTTGTGTCATATCCTGCCCGAGCGGAGGGGTTTGGGTAAATAGGACAGGTATTATTAACTTATCTTCACTACGATATCCATTTTGCTTTTCTTCTTTTTCACAAAATTGATACACGACAGAAAGGATTTGAGACTGTGCAGGCAAAGTCTACTGAATTCCAAGTCCAAAGCCTTGCCCACTCTGACTGTTACTAACTTGCCTTCATCACTTTAATATGCATTTTTCATCCAATCTTTTACTCAAAATTCACTCAGTACAGATTTAATTTAAAACACTACGTATTACACCTACTGAATTTTAAGCCTAACAACTTACACACTCAGCCACTATAGTCTTCTAACAATTACTTTATGTATTTTTCATATCTCTTTTTGTCTCAAATTGGCAGCAGCAGGCAGGATCCGAACCTTTACAGAAATACACATTGAATTTCAAATCCGAAATCTTAACCACTCATCCCCGACATTTATCATTAGGTTCCCATCATCCCTACTATATGTATTTTTCATCTCTTCTTCACAAAATAGTATCTTTGCTGACGGGAAAGACCAAAAGGATTTTTAATCCAACAGCTTAACCACGCGGTAGCTATAGTAGCCGAGAACGTATTCTCATCACTCATGTATATATTGTTCATTTCTTCTTCAGCCTAAAATCGACAAGTAACAGACAGGATTCGAACTTGGGCGGACAAAGCTCGTTGCATTTTAAGTCAAGAGCTTTAAACACTTTGCCACTTCAGCAATTACCGGCTAGTCTTCATCACCACGATAAACACTTTTCTTCTTTTCTTCAGCAAAAATTAACAGCCGGTAGATAGGATTTGAAACTCGGTCACTGCTGCTGCCAGAAACCTGTATTCACCACTAGTATACACATTTTTGCTTTTTTCTTCAACCCAAAACAGACACGTTACAAACACGTGTGAGCAATGCCGAGTGGATTTCGAGTCCAACACCATAACCATTCGGCCATTACAGATACCAGCTTGACCGCCTCAATATTACAATATGCATTTTTCATTTCTCCTTCAGCCCATAATTGAAACGCTACAGACTGGATTCGATCCTGCGCAGCAATACAAATTGAATTTTGAATCCAACAACTTAAGCACTCGGCCACAACTACTATATGCATTTCTCATCTCTTCTGCAAAAAAAGGCACTTTGCTGATAGGATCCAATGCATTGCCGGAAATACTCAATTTTAAGTCCAACGATTTAAACACTCAGTCTCTATAACTTTATGTATTGTTCATTTCTCCTGTCCTAAATTGCCTGCTGTGGATAGGATTCGCTTTTACACATCTCTACAATGCATTTTTTCACCTTATATTCAACTCCGAATTGTCAAGCTGCTAACAGGATTCGAATCTCTGCAGGCAACGCCTTTCAGATATTCCGCTTAAACTACTCGGTCACTACAACGGCTAGAAACGTGTCCTTGCCACTACTGTGTGCATTTTTCATTTTTTTTTCATCTACTTAAAATAAACACGCAACCGACAGTATTCGAACCTGCGTAGACAATGCCTATTGGATTTCAAGTCCCGCATCTTCACCAATCGGCCTTAAACACTCCTCATCAGTACTATATTTTTTTTCATCTTATTTCCTGCCCAATCTTGGCACGCTGCAGACAGGATTCGAACCTGTGCACTTAATGCCCTTTGGATATCAAGGGCAACGTCTTTAACTCTCAGCCACTGCTGCTGCCACGAAAGGATTTGCATCATTACTAAATACGTTTTTCATCTGCTAAAATTTGACATTCTGCAAACGGGATTCGATCCTGTCTGAGCAATAGCGATTAGATATCTAGTCCAACATCTTAACCACTCAGCCACCATAGGCAGCGTTGTAAGTGTCCTCACCACAACTATATGCCTCTTTCATCTCTTTTTCTACTGTGCAGGAGATGACTATTGGATCTTGAGTCATATGTCTTAACCACTCGGCCACCCTAACCCCAGAGGCGTTTTAATCTTTTCCGATATATACCTCTTTTATCCTTTCTTCCGTTCAAAATTTACCTGCTGTTGCCAGGATTCGAATCTGTACAGGCAAAAGCATCTAAATCTAGGACAGAACAAAGGATAGTTTGGATTCGCTTGTTACGGTGTTGCATTTCAGCACGTTACACACTACGCCAAGGGGATTCGCTTTTTTCTTTTCATTTTATTTAAACCTTTTTATGTAATTATTTTTCCGTTCTTTTCAATCCATTTCCTTTCTTTATGTTCTCTTTTATTCGATTTTATTTTATCTTTTTTCACTTCATCAGATTTTTTAAAAATGTCATTTTATTTTATCTTATTTCATTCTTTTTTTATTTTATTTTCTATTCCTTTTTTTCTATTTTATTTCATTCTTTTTTATTTATCTTATTCTCTTCCAGTCTATTTTGCTTATTCTGTTGACTTATATTATTTTATTCTATTTTATTTCATTCATTATAATCTATGAGAGTGGCATATATCTAGGAAGAAAAATTATCTACCGAAAGTCTTCCATGACTCCAAACCAGGCGCCTCTGGTGGTGTAATGGTTAGCAAGCTCGACTAGCAAACCTACACGAGTGAGGTCGAGTCTCATTGGGTGCCCCTTTCATATGGCCTTGTGCCACATCTAAGCAAAAGGCTTAGTAAATTTCCATGACTCCAAACCATACGTCCAAATTCATACGAATGAACCCGGGATATGTTCTGCTGAGGCTGGAGCTCTGGCCCCAGTGTTCGAAAAATCAACTACAGAACCCAAATTAAACTTTTTTAGATATAAAGACAATGTCAACAGATTTACTTTTGACGTTAAAACATTAAGTACCATAAACCAACTACCTGAGCTCACAGCGTCTGCAGCCGAGTAGACTATAGACATAATAAGCATACAGGAATATACATATCACCTAAGAGTGAAAGAATTAAATACCATGATTCTGATAATGAACGGACATTTGTGTGGGTATCTGATTTGAAAAACTCCGTCAATGTCGCCACCAGAAGTGTAGGAATGCTTTCCTATCCTCGTGCCTCAAAATCTAACAGAATGATGTGTGCAACATTTAATTGCAACACCTGCACAGCTATCGTCTCATGCTTCAGTTCCATAAATGACAGTGATGAAACGGACATTACGTCCTTCAGTAATAAGTTATTTTCCCATGTCCGACGTGTTCCTAAACACAACGTACTGATCATTGGTGGAGACATGTATGTTTATATAAGCAAAAGTGAAAAGGATAACTCCCAAAACTCACACAAGAGAAATGACAAATATCTAGCAGAGTTTTCTCTCGAGAACTTGCCTGTATACCTAAACACTACATTAAAAAAAGAAGGGAAGTCTATGGACTTATCCCTACCCAAATAATTCAAAAGCTCATCTTGATTATATAAACAAGAAGTGGACAAATAGCGCTTGGAACTGTGAGGCAAACTCGTCCTTTGAAAAATCGTCTCATAATCAGATTCACCTAAGTCTACGGAGAACAAAAAGAAATAAACAGGTAAAGTTTCATTAAATGACTGGTCCTCACTTGATAATAGCGATATAATCAATCAATACACGGTAACAGTAAGAAACAAGTTTGATACACTTCAGGCGACATCTGATAGACATTTTCCGAATGACCAATATGAAAATTCGAAGAAAGCCAAGAGAGAACTAAAATATACCAAAGAGAGCAGCAAGAATAGATCCAAAGCGAAATCAATAAAATCAGGTGAAGATAAACCATCACGATTACCATGGCTAATTGTAAATGAAGTGAGCGGAAGGAAAAGCACCACGAGAGCAAAACTAAAAGATGCCGGCCAAGAAGAAACACTTCAGAAGTAGAAAAAACATTTCAAATTCTACATGGAAACCCTCCTGAAATCATGGATAAAACTAGTAAAGAAATTAATAACCGACTAGACATCAAGCTTGGACGGTTACGGAGGAAGAACTTGACGCAGTAGTGAAAAGAATTAAAAGCAGAAAAACTGTAGGCCTCTTCGAAATAACACCTGAAGTACGAACGACAAAAAATTTGACAACATACTTTGTCGATTATGAAACGCTGTCAATAAAGAAAATGCAAAAGTGGAATGGACAAAAGTCTACATCCTCCTCTTCCCCCCCAAAAAAAAGGTGACCTCGAAATCACAAAGATCTACAGAGTCATAATTCTTACTGCTAAGGTTTACAATGTCCCGATTCTTAATCATATCCCACCTGAAGTGGAGAAAATTCTTAGAATCAAAACGGCTTTCGGGGAAATCGATCCACAATTTCACGGATTCTGACTATCCGTCGGATCATCAAAGGATTACGTGCAAAATATTTCTCGACAAATCTGTTGCTCGAAGATTTCTCCCTGGAATTTGCTTCCATAATCAGAAGAAAGATGGAACAAATACTACAAGAATATGGTCTCTCTAAAGAAACTGCTTCCGCTGTAATAATGCTTAACAAAAACACGAAAGGAATAGTTCGCTCATCCAATAGTAACACCGACTTCTTCAATATTATCATATTTACCAACCCCTCCACTCGGGCAGGATATGACACAAGGTCAATTTTTAAGCGGAGTTTAACAGGTTTGAATAAGATAAGATAGAGTTATTGTGTATAAAAACAAACAAACAAAAAGGAACCATCTCCGCTTTAAATGGCCAACCTCTGAAATTAGTACACCAGTTCACATACCTCGGTAGCAATATCTCATTTACCGAAATCGATATTAACATACGCATAGGAATGACTCATCTCTCAGATAAAACCAAACGCAATTTCTAAGCTGCGTCCGTGTTGACACTGTTGTATGGATGCACCATTCTAACGAAACGCATATAGAAAAGCTAAATGAGAATTACACAAGAGTATTACATGATGTTTTGAACAAATCCTGGAAGCAGCATCCTATAAAATAGCAGCTGCACAGCCACATACCTCCCATCTCACAAGCCATCGAAGAAAGTTAAACAAGACATGCTGGGAACTACAAGTGAAATAAGGATGGTCTCTTAAGTGAAGTTCTCTTATGGACTCCTACACATGGATTCGCCAGGGTTAGCCCATCAGCAAGGACTTTGTGCGGACAATGGATGATATCTAGAGGACTTGCCCGGAGCGATTGATGATAGAGATGGAGGATGAAAGAGAGAGAGAGAGGGAGTCAAGAAATTCCGTCCTATCAGTCTGAGATGATGATGACGATGATGATATTTTTATTTATTTTTTTTTTTTGTCTAAATTGGTAATACAAACTAATTTGCATCCCCAGGTGTTAACGATTCGCATAGGCACACTAATGAAAAGTCTATCGGACAAATTTGAACAGTCGCAAATATATAGATATTTCAGTAACAGAAAAAAATGTTGATTACTCTCCCAAGTTTGCTAGATCACCAAAATCAAGCAGAGATGGACTTGTTCAATACTTAGATGGGAGACCACCTTAAACACCAGCAGTTACTCTTAGCAACCTGAAGCTTTGTGCCATTTTTTAACAAAGCTTAGTATAAAAAAAAAAAAAATAAAAAAAAAACACTCCTAGTTCGCTCGAACGCCGAAATTAAGTAAGTAAAGTTGGCAACCTTAGTCGAGGGTTACCCAAAGGATCCCTTTTCAATAGCTACTACACTGAGGTGTAGGGAAGGGCGCTATTCCATCCTCCGTATTTCTCCACTTTACTCTTGATTCTTACCTTATAACGCTGTGTTAATCGAGGTGGCATCAATTACCATTTTTTGAGTCTTTGGTATGACTCGACCTGGGATTGAACCCAGGTCTCCTGGACCACTGGCGAACACTTCGATACTCAGATGATGACCACACCGTTCCAATGGTATACGTCAGCCAAATTTCTTATCCTAGACCAACTGGCTGTCTTGGGTTTTTCTGCATTTTAGGTTTGGTTTCTTTTTTTAATGGCATATCAACCTTTGTAGGTTATTTAATGCTAAAGCCATTCTCCCAGAAGAACAGTAGTGGTATTATTTAATCCATAGCTGGAAGGATAAGGAGGTTCATCTGCATTTTAGTTGTACGGATATCTCGGGAGAACCGATGTGATTTTATGGCTGTTTCGTTCGTTATTCTAGAACAAAATATTGTCATTGTTCAACTTTTTCACAATTTCTAAACTTTGGGAAGTCTGTTGTAACGGTCGTCATTTTCGAAGTAAATTGTTTGGTTAACATCGGCGATAAAAATGGAACAAAATAACCAAGGGGTGACCCGTTTGATGTAAAAATTCCGAAGCAAACTGATCCAGGAACTCCAGAAATTGTACTGGCAACAGTTCCTCCAAAAATTGTTTAATACCTGAACGTTTAGTTCTTAATCATTGTTATTTCCAAGAGAATTTTGAAAACAATCGATAACAAGAATTTAAGAGGTGGATGATTCCAAGGTTACATGTCTTTGATAAACTGAGATTTGCCACTGTAACTGATGTACAAGACTAAATTGTTAACTACTACACTACAAGGACGTCTCTGGTTTAAGAAACTTAGCGTGGGGCACAAAATCAGAAGTCTAGGATACCCTGTGAGAATCGAACTCACAAGTAACACTCTGCAAGCTAACCTGGCTAACTAATTGCACTATGCGAGATGTCCTGAGATTTATTAAGTTTTGTTTAGTCTGGCACACAAGCCTCAATTTATTTAAGTGTGTGCTGTTCCGATATTTTCACACATCTCTGTACTAAGAAGGTTCATCGTTGTTTAACTTCAGTGGCCTGGTGCTTTGAGCATGACAAAATCACAAAGATATCGTATATATCAGCGTATGGTGTCGCTTTTTGAGCTCTAGAAGCTATGGAAAAAAATGGATTATTGCAGTCCATTTCAGTTATTGATTTACAATGTGAAGTCAAACAGATTGAAATTGGGTGTAAAATTTTATATTGCTCCAATCGTAAAGAAGAGGGCCGCTTGTTTTTGTTTAAAAAATTGGTAATGTATCTTTGACTAATACGCAGCTCACTAAACTTTTAATTTACTAAGCTTTTTGCTTAGATGTAGCACAAGGCCGCATGAATGGGGCACCCAATGAGAATCGAACTCACTCGTGTAGGTTTGCTAGTCTAACATGCTAACCATTACACCACCCGAGGTGCCCACGCAGCTCACTAAACTCAACAGACTGTCATCAGGACATTTTGACAGTCTAATGGGGGGATTGAACTCTGAGTGCTGAAGCAGACTTGAGGCCGTATGTCCCTCGGCTTCGACTGGGCCACCTTCGGGTGGGCGAGCTGCATCATTGACACCTTTGTCACCCTTGTATAGCACTGGACCTTGCTCTCCAGTTTAAGCTATAATCAGGCATACGTGCCTGGACCATGACCAGCTTGGCTCATCAGGCCCACATTGCACTAAGTGGGCCGATGAGCAGCATAGTCGAGTAGGGCTCAAGCCTCGGCTCGTGCCCGACCGTCTCTCCTCTAAATCCTCACAATAATCGAGCTTCGGGTCAATGACCTTGTATCAAGTCCTGTATGGTGGGAGGCGGAGACAAATAAAGCTCTTAGTACCGAAGTTAGGGGGAGTATGATGATTGAACGAAACTGGCATTCATTGCTGAGGATTCCAGAGGTCGACTTACATAGCTGTTTCCAAGACTGAAAATTGACGTAAATGTAAAAAAAAAAAAAAAAAAAAAGAAAGAAAGAAATATGAAAAGGGGAAAGAGAAAGAAGAGAATAAACTAAGAAAGAAAATTTATTTAAGAAAAAAGAAGCGTCTATATGGGTAGCACTATCTGAAATCATTCTAGACATTCCGATAAAGTCCATTAACAATTATTTGGTAAAAGGGAAAACAAACCAATCGCCTGTTCGCAACAATAACCTCTCAAAATGCCAACACACTCATACACACACCTGATCATCATTACTTAATCGCACTGCTCCTGCCATAGCAACCACTATCCTTGCTATCTCTGTCACTATCATCATCATCGTCACTATCACAACCCTTCAGGCTAAAGCGGCCATTATCAACACCATGACAACCACTAATTCAGTTCACCATCAATGCTAAAGATCCGTTGCTACCAATCACTCCGAGAAAATTTTGTGGGATTGATTGATTCTTTTCTTTTTTACCTGCTGAAAAAAAAGTCGATGTGAACCCAGTGTCATTTAGGGTAAGGTGGGGTTTAATTTCTTTGTTTTAAAAGCATATTAACCTTCGTGGGTAATTTAATGCCAAAGCCACCCTCTTAGAGCATTTAGAATTTAAAATACAATTTTCTGTAAATATCTACACACCAATTTCTGATAAGATTTATAAAATTCTTCCGAAAACCAATTCTCCGGCCTTTAGGCTCGAATCAAGGTGTGTTATAAGTTCATCTGCATCAGCCACGTTCTCCCTTTCGGCAAAAGAAAAATTTGAGGTAAGTTTGGGTCTAAGTATTTCTCTCCCGTAGCAAAACCTTTCTATTATTCAAAATAATAATAATAATAATAAACGCTCTATCACCATTTCTATTTGTAATAAGGATGATGCCACTGGATCACATACTTAGAAAATGCACAGGTGGATATAAACGTCATAAATCGCAAGAAAAAAAATCAACCACCTAATGTACATCGACGATATCAAACTGCCAAAAATGAAAAAGAATTGGAAACCCTTATAAAGGCAGTGAAGATATACAGTCAGGATATAGGGATGGAATTTGACATTGAAAAATGTTCCATGTTTATAATGAAAAGCGGAAAAGGAGAAATGATGCAAGGAAAAGAACTACTAAATCAAGAAAAAATCAGAACGCTCGAAGAAAAAAGACTTACACATACTTGGGAATATTAGAAGCGGACACCATCAAACATGCAGAGGGGAAAGAAAAAATTTCAAAAAAGAATACCTCAGGAGAACGAGAAACCGACGAGAAACCAAACTACATTGCAGAAATCTTATCAAAGGGATAAATACCTGGGCTGCCGGCCATGTAGGATACTCGGAATCATTCTTAAAGTGGACGAGAGAAGAACTTCAATAAATGGACCAGAGAACAAGTAAACTTATGACGAGCCCTTATATCCCAGAGAGGACATAGACACATAGATATGTGTCAAGAAAAGAAGGAGGAAGAGGACTCACCAACATTCAAAATAGCATCGATGCATCCTTCAACAATTAGAAGACTACACAAAAAAGCCCAGAGGAAGACTGATTACAGCGACCAGAAACAATACAGACAACACAAGCATCAACAGAACAAAAATAACCAGGAAATAAAAAATGGGAAGAAAGACAAATGTATGGACATTTCAAGCGACAAACAAGCGAAATCTCGCGAGAGAAAACGTGGATGTAGCAAAGAAAGGGAAACCTTAGGAGAGAAACTGAATCTCTTCTGATAGCAGCACAAAACAACGCCATAAGGATTATGTGAAAGCAAGAATAGACAAAATGCAACAAAATATCAAATATAGATTATGTGACAACAGAGACGAAACGATCAATCACATAATAAGCGGATGCAGTATTTTAGCGCAAAGAGAGTATAAGACTAGACATGACTGGGTGAGGAGGCTAATTCACTGGAAATTGTTTAAATTTGACCGAACAAACAAGTGGTACATGTACAACCAAGAATCCGACCAAGAAAATGAGACGCACAAAATTCTTTGGGATCATCTAATCCCGTCTAGATAACCAGACTTAATGATAGGCAAAAAAAAAAATAAAAAAATAGAACCTGCTGTATAATGGACTTTGCCGTTCCGGCTGACCACAGGGTAAAACTGTAAAGAGAGATAAGTACCAAGACCTTGCTAGAGAACTGAAAAACTATGAAACATGAAAGTGACAGTGATACCAATTGTAACTGGCTCACTCGGTACAATCACCAAAGGATTGTACAGTGCCTGGAGGACTTAAAAATAAGAGGACGATTGGAGATCACCAAAACTACAGCACTGTTGAGATCGGCCAGAGTACTGAGAAGAGTCCTGGAGACTTGAGGAAACTTGCTGTTGCTCAGACTCCAGTGGAAAACCATCAGCTAACACAGGTGTGAGTATAATAATAATAATAATAATCTGCAAAATTGTCGACTTTGCTGTCCCGGCTGACCACAGAATAAAACTGAAAAAATGTGAAAAGAGAGATAAGTACCTCGATCTTGCTAGAGAATTGAAAAAACTGTGGAACATGAAGGTGACAATAATACCAATTGTGACTGGTGCTTTTGGTACGGTAACTAAAGGATTATTGAAAGGAATGGAGGATTTGGAAGTTGGCGGCCGAGCGGAGACCATCCAAACCACAGCATTATTGATAACGGCCAGAATACTGAGAAGAGTCCTGGAGACTTGAGGAGACTTGCTGTCACTCAAACTCCAGTGAAAGACCATCAGCTAACGCTGATGTGAAAAACTTTAATGGGTAAATGATAATAATAATAATAATAATAATGCTTTACATCCGAAAGATGATATGAATAGATTATATGTGTCAAGAAAAGAAGAAGGAAGAGGACTCACCAGCATTGAGGATTGCATGGATGCATCAATACAAGGACTCGAGAATTACATTAAAAAGAACAAAGAAAGACTAATTACAGCATCCAGTAACAGCATTTGCAACATTAGAACTGATAGAAAAGCATCAAAAACTAGAAAAGCAGAAAAGGGAAGAAAAACAACTGTATGGATGTTTTAAGCCATAAACTGGCGAGATTAATAGCGCTGTGACTAATTATATGATTATTAAAGCGAATTAAAGCGGAAATAGATAATATGTAACAGAATAGCTAGTATAGGTTATGAGGTGAAAGAGGTGAAACGATTATTTACATAGCGAGCGAATGTAGCCAACTAGCACAAAAGGAATGCAAGACTAAGGACGACAGGTGCGGGGGAGGTAATCCACTCGGAATTGTGCGAAAGATTAAGATTTGATGATACTACCAAATGGTATACTCATAACCAGGATCCGTGTCAGAAAATGAGACTCAAAAAATTATCTGGGATTTTGAGATGCTAACAAATCACTTTATATTGGCTAAAAGAGTTGGCCTAAGTAACAAAAACAAAACAAAAAAGTAAGAGAGAATTTGCCATCAAGTGGATTTTGCCGTTCCGGCGGACCACAGAGTAGAAATAAAAAATTGAAAAAATAAACAAATGCTGGTACCTTGCCAGAGAACTAAAAAAAAAATGTGGAACGTGAAGGTGACTGTGATACCAATTATAGTTGGTGCACTTGGAACAGTCCTCAAAAGCTTCACAAAAAGCCAGCAGGAATTGAAAATTGGTAGAAGAATCGAGACCATCCAGAATACAGTATTGTTGAGATCTGCCCACCATTTAGTGTGGAGATGTTGCCTCTTTCAAATTATGTAGCAGGGATTCGGCTTGGGAGGCTGTATTTGCCAGAAACGCTATGTAATCGGCGTAGTCCGCATCCGTAATAGTTTGTGCGGGGTATCTTTTGCTTCTTTCCTTTGGCAGTTTGAAACCATTATCTTTCATTAAATCAATAGACGTTCTTAGCACATTGTCTATGCAGATGATAAAGAGGTATGGGGCTAATGCGTCTCCTTGTAACCCACCTGATACAATTTCGAAGTAGTCAGTGTCTTGATCCGGAGAGCAGAGTTTTACTTTCGTGTTTTTATATAGCATCATTATGACTGCGACGGTTTCTTTGGGTAGGCCGTAGGCGAGTATAATTTGCTCCATCTTCCCTCTGTGTATGGAGTCAAAGGCCTTGGAGAAGGCGACAAATAATATTGTTGCTTCCAGGTCTTTTGCACGTACACCTTCTAGAATTTGACGGATTGTCAAAATTTGCGATGTCGTTGATCGATTTCTCCGAAATACATTTTGGTTCTTCCTAAGTATCTTCTCAATTTTGGGTTCAATGCGGTTGCATTGTAGATCTTGGCCGCTATGGGTGTAAGGGTTATACCTCCGTAGTTCTTAGCTATTCCGAGGTTACCCTTCTTAGGGAAAGGGGCGATGCATCCCTTTGTCCCTCTGTCTAATGTGTTTTGGTTATATACGGCATTACAGTGTCGGAACAGTATGTCGTCGAATTTTCTGGTCTTCCATATTTCTGGGGGTATTTCATCAAGCCCTGCTGCTTTCCTATCTTTAATTTTTCTTAGTACTGAGTCGAGTTCTTCTTGCGTAAACTGCCCGAGTTTGATGTCTAATTGATTGCTAATGATTATTGTGATTGGTTTATGCGTAACTTTCAGAGGTTTTCCGAGCAAATTCTTGAAATGTTGTTTCCACATGTGTATTGTTCTTTTTGGCTGGCAGCTTTCAGTTTAGCTTTCGCAGTGCTCGTCCTTCTGCTCACTTCGTTTACCATCTGCCATGCTATCCTAGACTGTCTATCTTCAGCCGAGTCTCTAATCTTATCTATCTGATTTTGTATGTATTCTGTTTGTTCTTTTAGTTAGTTTTATGTTAGTTAATTCATTTTGTGCCTTTTTAAGTTTCAGTGCATTGATATTGGTTGGGTTCCTCTTATTGCATTTGGAAGCGGTTTTCACGACTGCACTCTTTTTTCTAACCGCTAATGTCTCCCATGAGACTCTAGATTAAGCTCTTTGTTTCGTTGGTATGCATTCTGCTGCCGCTTCTAAGTGGGTATTGACGAAATTCTCATATTGATCATTCGGAGTAGGTGTTTCTGATATGTCCTGAAGTGCATCGAATTTGTTTCTTAGTGTTAACCTATATTTATCTCTAATGTCCCTGTTCTTAAGAAGGGACCAGTATGGTTGTTATTGTTCGGGCCGCTTTCCTTCGTAGGCTCAGTCGTATCTTTGCCATGACAATTTGGTGATCGGAGGACACACCCTCGAAAGAGGAATATGTCTCGCAATTCAATGCGCTATTATTCCATTTCTTATTAATAAAGACATTGTCTATCTGTGCTTTTGTATTATTTGCGTAGGTATAGGTCCATAGTTTTCCCTTTCTTTTCTGAAATTTAATATTGAGGCACGTTCATCTATTTTCTAGCATGAGATCTGTTAGCTGTTCCCTATTTCTGTTTGACGAGTTGTGTAAGCTGAACTTGTGATTTACGTTTTTACCAATTTGGGCATTCATGTCTCCGCCAATGACGAGAACGTTGTGTTTCGGGATGCTAAGAACAAGGGAGGATATCTCGTTATAGAAAGCGATGAGGTCAGTTTCTTCACTAACATTGATAGGGCTGTAGCCGGAGATTTTTGTTGCACTGGGGTTGCCATTAAAAGTAGCTACTATCATCCTAGGTTGTATTTTCTCGATGCTATTTAGTGATTTTAGTGCCCGTGGTCCTATAAGCATACCTACACCCCCTATTGCGGCATTATCAGAGTTTTTCCATGCAGATGCAGAAACAAACGTCCATCCATTGCCAGTATCTCTATATTTAATATCTTCGCTATGAATGTATTCTTGTATGCATATTATGTCTATGTTATGTGTCTGTGTTCTTGTATGCATATTATGTCTATGTTATGATCAATCGTAGAAGCTGTCAGTTCCGGTAATTGGCCTAAAGCACTAACCTTGAATGTCGCACGCGCCCCCTTTTTATCCGTGCGAAGAACGATGCGGCTTAGACAAATGGTTTAAGTGTGAGTCATGATAATCTTTCGATGACTGTGTTTTTATTCTCATCTATAGAAGCCACCCAAATAGATGAGCAGCAGTAGTTCCCCGATCGAACTATTTGAGCCTGGCCGTTGTCCCGTACGATTCGTATGCCCAGAACCTAGTTAGGCATGGCGTTGACCCGTCAGTTTGAATCAGGGCTTCTCAAAGTGGTTCATACTGACCCCTTGGGCGAATGAAATTTTAGCAAGGGAATTTTTTAAAATAGGGGTCTAAGGGGTGAATTTATAAGTTTTCATTAATAAATCCCTTTCTCACCGGATCGTCCAGTCGAATGGACTCCGAATTCGCTAATTGGATGTTCTGCAGTGGGTTATGACCCCCCACCACCACACACACACACACACCAAAAAAGGGAAAAGTCCTGTGTATGACACTAAACTGTATCTGATGGCAAGTCTCCAGTTCTGGAGATCGAGTGAGTGTAGAGTAGCCCCACCTTGCAATTACTTCCAGGTTCACTCTGGCCCGTGGTGATAGTAACTGTTAGAGTCCCATCAATGGTTTAAATAGATCCGTGGAAAAAATGATTCGTATCCGATATAAATACTTGATGCAATTAATTATTTGTATTATGAATAGTTATTTGAAACTATAATTGTTTACTAAGAATTATTTTAAATTAATTGAAACTATATTACTGTAAGCAAACGAATAACAATTATTACTTGAAACCATATAATTATAAGTATTAGATAGGAATATTTTAAACCATACAACTGTGTGAAAATTATTTGTATTGATAGGAATACTTGATATGACTGTTTGAAAAAAAAAACTCTAAAGATACAACTGCACAAAAGATACAACTGCACAAAAAATATTGAGGGGGTGTCCTCGTGCCGATGGATTGCGGAATCGTTATATGCAAGTTCGTACTCCAGTCGCGCTATTACGTTCACTTTCGGGCAAATACCCTTAGGAAAAGTATGAACCCCCTTATCCTCCCAGCTATGGGTTAAATAGCACCACTACTGTTCTTCTAGGAGAATAGCTTTGGCATTAAATAACCTACAAAGGTTGATATGCCATTAAACAAAGAAACCAAACCAAAAAATATTGATATAAACGTAAATTGAACATAATTCCCAAATCTCAAAACATATGATAACTCTTGACGGGTTGACATGCCGTTAAAATCAATCAGTCAAGTAGAACAAAAATCGCTGTATCATTTAGACTAGCTTCTAGATATTGTACACCTTGAAAGAGTTAGGTGGCCATTAGTGAGGTGTCATTCTCATACGATCCGTTCTAAAGATCCGAAATGAACAGGGGGTGTCTTCGTGGTGTAATGGTTAAAGCGATAGACTGCAGAATCGTAGTACGCGAGTTCGTACTCCAGTCGCGCTATAACGTTCACTTTCGGGCCAATACCCTTGGGAAAAGTATGAACCCCCTTATCCTCCCAGCTATGGGTTAAATAGTACCACCACTGTTCTTCAAGGAGAATAGCTTTGGCATTAAATAACCTACAAAGGTTGATATGCCATTAAACAGAGAAACCAACCGAAACAAGACGAACAAGATTTGCGGGACACTGCTGGAGAAGCGAGGATGAACACATAAGTAACGTTCCCTAATGGACTCCTGCACATGGATGTGTCAATGTTGGTCGACCAGCAAGGACTTACATCAGCTTTGTGCGGACGCAGGATGCATTCTAGAAGACCTGCCAACAGCGATGGATAACAGGGAAGGATATCCAGAGGGTCAGGGAACTTTGAGCTGCCAGCACAACTTGATGATGAGAATGATACGAACTTAAAAAACAAGAAAATAAATAAAATAAATAAAAAAGTTAAATTACCATAATTCCAACCGACGGTAAAATTAGAAAAATAAATAAAATAAATAAGTAAATAAAAAAAACGAAAGTTTAATAAAACGAGGAGATAACTCTTCACCTCTCTTCCCCCCCCCACCGTGTCTATTCTGTTTTATTTTATCCATAAGATCTGAAGAAGTCCTGTTATATTTTTCTTCGTGTTTTTGGTTTACATCAGAAAAACAAAACAGGATGGAAATAAATTTATTATCCTAAAATAACCGGTCTTTGTTTTTTTCTTTAAAGAAAGTATTGCTCTGTAATATTAATTACATTGAGCTCTCTACCAGGAAAATTTAAATGGTCAGCTTTTGAATTATTTTCTTGTCCCGAAGGAATTACTCCTAACTCTAGTTTAACTGGACAGAATAATACACACATATATATATATATATATATATATATATATATATATATATATATATATATATATATATATATATCATTACGTTTTTGTCATGTCACTGAGTTGACGCGAAGATATTTATATTTAAAGTGTCGAGTCAATCTGATTTTTAGTTTTGAAATCTTAAATGTAAATAGCCTTATCTATATAGTGTCACCTGTCAACAGATGACCTTGGTACACCTTTTCTCTACCTTTTCATTAAATCATGTTTCCAAAATTTAACTGCTGAACGTATAAAATATCAAGAAAATAGATTATTTTTATTATACGACAAAGGATTTATTGATTTCCGTTCGTATGATTTTTCTACATCTTTATGCATTGATACTATATACTATATACTCATACTTGTAAAATCCTTGCATTTTAAAGTTCTCTTTTTTTTATTAATGATATTGGATTTGAATTACAAGTTATTCATTTGAGATAGTGTATATAGGAAAAAAATGACGTAAGAAATAATAGAAAACATTACTGGCTATCGTCAAACAAATAAAAAAAAAGAAAAGAAAACCGCCCTCTTTTTATTGAGCAGCTGTTTACGTGGGTTTTGAACGATTCCAAGTTGCAAGAACGAACAAAAAGAGATTTGAGAATATAACGTCAGCAACCCTCGTTATTCATCTCTCTTTCTCTCTCTCTCTCTCTCTCTCTCTCTCTATATATATATATATATATATATATATATGTATATATGTGTGTGTGTATCTGTTTGATATACATATATTTATGTATATATGCATGTGAGAATGTATCTGTTATATACTCATATGTGTGTGTATGTGTGTGTATCTGTTATTCTGCCAAAATCAACGTTGTTTTTTTAAAACTATTTATATAAGTCTCTACGGAATCAAATGAGCAAATAAAATGAAAGTAAGCAGTCATTTCAGAATATGACGTCAATCCCTAATTCCTGTGCATTCAAATAAAAGTTAAACTCTCTCTCTCTCTCTCTCTCTCTCTCTCTATATATATATATATATATATATATATATATATATATATATATATATATATATATATATAGAGAGAGAGAGAGAGAGAGAGAGAGAGAGAGAGAGAGTCCCCGTGGCGTGGTTGATAACGTGCTGGGGAGTAACATCAAAGTTCGAACTCCAGTATCTCTTCTGCGTCCAATTTTGAACTAATACCCTTGAGAAAAGGTATGAACCCCCTTATGCCTTCAGCTATAGCTTAGATAGTATAACTACTGTTCTTCTAAAAGGATAACTTTAACCCACAAAGGTTGATTAGCCATTAAACAAATAAACCAAACAAAACCATGTATATATATATATATATATATATATATATATATATATATATATATATATACATTCTTCAGTAAACCAATGTATATGTTACTTCAACGGTACATTTTATGGTATATATTGATATATAAAGAAAAATTGATAACAAGGTAATCCGTGTAGAAGGACAGATTTATTGAGAAACAAAGTCGACACTATAGCGTTTCGGTTCTAATGAACTATCATCAGGTCTGTGAGGGATGATATTTGTGATGTTAAATCAACGATGGATGTTTAAAAGTCAAGAGTTCTCCCACAACGAATAGAATTCCTTTGTTTATCGGTACGAGCGATCAGTTTTAGAAATTAGTCGTTCAAACTTAAACTACGTAGAACGTTTTCTCGACTTTCCGAAGACGTTATCATTTCGTCATACAATTCAAATTAATATCACTAAATTGACGATTCACAATTGAGATCTTTTGTACACTGACTTCGTACATGAAATTCCTTTCTTGTTAACGCTCCTTGTCATTTTGCCCGGTAAATCTCACATTGAATTATGAATTAACGCTTCATTACTGGAAAGTTGGGAAATCAAACAATTATTAGACAAAGTGGCTGCATCTTTGATTTGGCATTCCCACAATGTGACGGAAAGCCAACTAAGTCTGGTAATATTGCAAGATCCTGCTGGGGTGCTATAAGCATGCATTGACGTCGAAATCTTGCGTAACCTCGGATTCATCATCTAACTAGGGTTTTGTTGGCCACGCACTTGTGGTTTTACTTGCAGCATATATATATATATATATATATATATATATATATATAGTTATATAAGTAGGCCGACCGTTGTCAAGGGTGACTCGAAGCTTCCTTTTGAATAGCTACTACACCGGGTTGGAGGTAGGGCACAACTCCTTTCCCTAGATTGCTCCACTTACTCTTGATCCGTACCTTATAATGCTGAGTGTTGAGCAAGAAGGCATCAAATACTATCTTTGTGTGGGGATGACATGACTCGACCTGGGATTAAACCCCAGTCTCTCGGACCCTTGACAAACTCTCCAATCAGATGACAATAGTCCTTTATATATATATATATATATATATATATATATATATATATATATATATATATATATAACCAGCAACAACCATCTCAAATCCTAAATATTGCAAAAATATTCAAGTTGACTGATTATAAATGCTCGACTTCGGAAGTATGGTGACCGAAAATGTAATAATTCGGATTGCAGTGTTTGACTTGAGTTTGAAAATTATGTCTTCCAAACAGTATATTTATAACGCTTGCTGATTCCTGTACCAAAAATATCACCCATTGTTACAATGAAATAACAAAATTTCAGTACATTACAGTATATAAAATAATTTAAACAAAAACGTCCAATTTGAAAAAACAAAAACTTTGCCAAGAAGATTAATATTCATTTTTTCGGTTTTAAACATTCAAAAAGTTCAAGCATAAAGCTTCCGTACGACAAACATTTACACAATTTTGTTCTTAAAAATAATATAGGAAAAGATGAAAATGCACTTCTCAATGGAATTATCTTTTTAAAAGAATGTTAAAATCATTCTGCTATTTTTTTCTTTAGTAAAATTTAATTAGATTTATTATGAAAAGGTTGATCTATTAAAAAGATTGTTGTTTCATTTTTTTCTGGGTCACTGGATATGTGATTATTAGCAGGAATTAAATTTTTCTTATATTTTCTAAATAAATAACTTTTGTGAATTAAGGCATAAACAGCTAGAAGATAGACAACGTATAAACGATTTTGTGTAATGACACTTACGGAAACATTTCTTACTCAAGCAATTTTGTCACGCTAACTGCTGGTGGGTTTAATGTTACACGAAGCAAAACATCATGGCCGATAGCATGAACAAAAACAAGATGGATGGCGATTAGTAGTGAGAAAATTCTGTTGCCCAACCGCACGAAACACGAACGAAGGAAAAAAAAAACTTGTGTCGACTGATTGAATCCTGTTATCAGTTGATTAACATTGATGATAGGATAAATTTTCAGGCAACTGAAATTATCACTAAAAGATAAAAACAATGATGGCTTAATTCTTCTTTACGGAAAGAACTGAAAGCTACCATTTTTTATGTTTATATATATATATATATATATATATATATATATATATATATATATATATATAATTGCGATAGAGTCTTCGTATTCTTAGCTCCACAGACAACTTGGAAGTATTTTTGAAGAAACATATGATAGAACACATTTCTTACAATACTTTATATGCACTGTTATTCCCTCCACTTGGACAACCCTGGATAACTCTTCTAGTCATTCCCTTGCAGAGGGGTAAAACCTCCCCAAAATAAAAGTGGGTGTCCTGAATATGACACTGAACTGCATCAGATGATGAAGCTCCAGTTCAAGAGATCTTCGGAGTATGGAGTACCCCTTTAAAGCCATTACTTCCAGGTACACTCTGACTCGGAGTGGTAGTACCTATTAGAGTCTCCTTTGTGGGTCAAATAGGACTGTTTGAAAATTATCAGTATTTGATTGGACCTTTCGCAAATAAAAAAAATTCTTAAGAAACGGATAAATTTTTTTACACAGAAGATAAAATAGAAAAAAAACAGGAACATTAGGTGAGTTGGTTGGTTGGTTGGTTGGTTGGTTTGTTGGTATTTTAAGGCAGATCAACCTTCATGTGTTATTTAATACCAAATACTGTTTTCTTTATATATATATATATATATGTGTGTGTGTGTGTGTGTGTGTGTGTGTGTGTGTGTGTGTGTGTGTGTGTGTGTGTGTGTGTGTGTGTGTGTGTGTGTGTGTGTGATTTGTAAGTGAATTGTTTGTAGGAAACTTTATTTTTAAGAGTTTTTAGAGCTCATTTGCCTGCACTCAGTTAAATGATTACAAATATTTCTATCAAACACAAACAATTCTATTTAATATTCATTATTTGTTTGCACACAGTTAAATAGTTTCAAGTATTACTATCTAACATCAGTAATTCTATCCATCAAGTATTCCTATGTAACATAGATGATTTTCCGCAGCTGTATGGTTTCAAATGACTAATAATAATAATCCTTAATAAATTATTGAATAGTTCTACTTGACCCATAAATGGCACCCTAACATGCATTACAAATCGAGTCAGAGTGGACCTGGGAGTAATGACAATGAAGGGGTATTCCGCATTCCCCAAACCTGTGAAACTAGACCCTCACCATCAGATGCAGCTTAGTATCATAGCTAGGACACTCGTTACAAAGGGTCTTACCTCTCTGCAGAATTGCAATCAAGGTATTCAAGTAACAACCGACAGGGCAGAGGATTATTAATAATCGTAATTATTTCTGTCTTTTCTTTTTCCTCAGTGATGATTTACAAATTCTCATTCAAAACGTTCTAACCCTCACTCGGAAAGCGAAGCATAGCTAAACATTTTTGTTGCGGCCACTTTGTTGCGGCCACACATTACCACGACTTATAGAACGAGAAAAACTAATTTAAATTTCTGTCTTAATTTCTGTGTGTGATAATTCTAAAATCTGGGTGAGGAACTTTTTGAACGACCGTATTTATAAACAAAAATAATAAGAGAAGATTATTTAATTTTTTCTATTCAGTGTTGTCTGATTTGTCATCCTTTAAACGATACAACGTTAATCCACTACTTACTTGTTTTGGTGTGATTTTATTTCAAAAGAGTAAAAAAGTATCCACAACTCGGCCCTCGGTAACCAAAACAACACAAAAACCAATTTAATCTTTAAAGAATATTCATTATGGAAAAAGTTTATGCTAAACTGACCCGTTTTCATTATAATTCGGAAACATTATTATAATAGATTGGGGTACTTGAAACCTTATAGCTGTATGCAAATTATTAGCACTGATTATAATTAAACATTTACAAATGAATCAAATGTCAAGATTGTATATATATATATATATATATAATTGTGTGTGTATGTGTCTCTGTGTGTGCGCGCGCTTGTATGTTACTATAAGCCAGCAACTCTTACCAGATTATCAAGAAATTGCAAAAGTTTAATTTAGGATCCTTTTAAATTCGTCTTTCTTTTTAATTATATAATAGCTAGTGGGTAGAGTGTTCCCCAATGGCCTGGGAGACCGGGGTTCAATCCCAGGTCAAATCGTACCAAAAGACTCAAAAAATGCCTCCTTGCTTAAAACTCAGCATTAAAAGGTATGGATCAAGGGTAAAGTGGGGCAATCCAGGAAAAGGAGTTGCGTCCTCCCCTGCACCTCGTGTAGTAGCAATTAAAAAGGCAGCCTTCGGGTCGCCTTCGACTGCGGTCACCAACTTTACTTTTTACTGTTATATATATATATATATATATATATATATATGATGAACCAATGTATTTAGACAAATAGAAATATGGCTTTTATGTTATTTTTTTAATTCTTTCGACCTTATGAGAAAAGTTTTAGAGGAAAAGTTTTGTTCTTTTTTATTTTAAAAAAAATTTGCTGATAGGCTATAAAAGGAACGACAAAAATTCACTGGTAACATACTATATCCATTCGTTGAATGAAAATTATTTTCTGATATCCAAGTGTCTTCAACTGACCTTTATATATCTGTTTTAAAAACACCTTGCAAATGAATTTTTTTCATTTGGGAGTTAATGGTTAAGCCCGGGAGGAGTATGTTCCAAGTCAGCCGTGACTGCCAAGGTTTGTGAATTAGTTCATTCAGGTGTTTATGTGTCACCCTAAGTCATACCACCCTATTTCAAGGCAGTTTTTTTGTTAAATCCATTTAGAGTCAGTTTTTAAAAACGCTTTATCCATTTATCTTCGGGTTTTCTTTTATCGTTGTCCAATGCTCTCTTTCTCTCTCTCTCTCTCTCTCTCTGTCTTATATATATATATATATATGGAGCAATCCCGTAGCTTAGTTGTTAATTTGCTGAACTGTAACATCATAGCAAGCAAATTCGAGCTCCAGTCGCCCTCTTACGTTCACTTTGGGACTAATATCCATGGGGAAAGGTATGAACTCTTTTCCCCCTCCCTCAAGATATGAGCTGAATAGTACCACATCACTTCCTCTACAATGATGGTTTTGGCATTAAATAATCCAAGAAGAGTGATATGCCATAAAATAAAGATGCCAAATCAAGAAACTAATATATATATATATATATATATACGCATGTGCACACACTCACATACACATACACACAAACACACACACACACACACACACACACACATATATATATATATACACGAATGTCATTCAAAATGTTTTAAGCCTCCCCCAGGTTTTAGATTTGTTGTACACCTCTCACCTTTGAATGAGCCTCACCTGCGCAAAAAGTAAGACAAAAATCTGAATTAGTTTTTTTCTAGTTTTAAAAGAAGTACTAGTGTGTTGCACAATAAAAATGTTCAGCTATGGATTATCTTTCTGGGTTAGACTGAGTTAGGCTTAGAACCTTTTGAACATCATTCGTATATATATGTATATATATATATATATATATATATAGTTTGATTTCATTATTTATTCAACAGTTAATCAACTCCTTTATGAGCTATCATCTGGATACATTCATTTGAGTCTCGTTGGTTTTGGTTTGTTTGGGTTTAATAGCATATCAACCATTTAATGCCAAATCCTTTTTATACATATATATATATATCAAATATATGATTTCTAAACACATTTTGCATATAACATTTTTAAATGAGCCTGAGCTCATTTTTTTCGCACACTTAAATGTTTTCTCTAATTTCTATAAAATACAAATAATTCTAGAAACTATTAATCATTTGTTTGCCCACAGTTAAATGTTTTTAAGTATTACTGTTTAACGCTAACAATTCAATTAAGCATCAGTCACTTGTTTACACACAGTTAAATGATCAAACAGTTCTATTTCAAACTATTCAGTTTATCATAAATCAACAAAATTGAATGTTTTTAAGTATTAGTACGTATCACTAACAATTCAATTAAACATCAGTCATTTGTTTACACACATTTAAATATAAAAATAGTTCTAGTTCTAACAATTCAGTTTAGCATTAGTCATTTATTTACTCTCTGTTTAAATTTCAAACAGTTTAGTTCTGTTTGACCCATAGATAGGACCCAATCAAGTGCTACCACTCCGAGCCAGGGTGGGTCTGGGAGCCATGGCAATGAAGGGGTACTCCGCATTCCCCAAAGCTCCAGCATTTCAGGAGCTTCACCATCAGATTGTTTAGTGTCATATCCAGGTCACTCGTAGGGGTCGTCTCACCCTTTTGCAGAGGTGCAGTCGGTGTAATCTACTGTCCCAGCCAGCAGGACCATTGCGTCGTATTAACTTTCTTCGTTTCGTGCCACCAGGCCTATTTGTCTGTTTTATGCTATTTTTGTTTGGCGCGCTTTCTGTTGTGCTATTCCATTGAGCAGTATTATCAATTTCATGATTTATCAATTACTATTTCCATAATGGTAGCAAATATTTTAGGATGAATTATTTTAAAGAGAAAAATAACTTTTGTTCGATATTTTTCTAAAAGCACACACACACACACACTCGCACACGAACACACGTGATCCAGTTATTCCAGAACAAGAAACACCAAGATGTACTGTGGCAGAAGTGATCCACATCCTCAAAAAAAAAAAAAAAGAAAAAGAAAAACGTCTCGTACTCCCTGCCTATTCGTACGCTGAATTAAACTGCATAAAAATAACAGCATAAAAAATATTTCCCTGTTATCTATATATTTTTGTAGACCAGAAATAAATAAAAATTTCTAACATTTATATTTTATTAACATTCATAGCATAGTCACCGACGATTGCTATATCAGTAATTGTGGTCGTCTAGTGATTGAAGGGAAACATAAAAACACAGTCTAAAATATAGGGCCTTATATTATTCCCTTTGTTCATTTAGTGTTGGCCGTTATAATGTTTTAATAGTCACTTTGATTCTATTCTATTCTATGACTTTTTTACCTCTATTCCTCGCAGTAATATACACAGTCTGAATTGAGGTACGCTTAGCGTAACGGTTATGGACGTTGGAAATAAAATCGGTGATCCAAGTTCAAATCCTGGACAAGGCTTTTTGTGTTTCACTTCACGCTAACACCCTTTGGATTGTATGAATCTTTCTCTTTTCCTTCCAGATATAGCTAGCATAGTAGAGCAGACTAGGCTCTCTCGCCTTGGTGAGATATCCAGTCTAGGAGAAGGAATAACTGTGAATTAAAAACCTGAAAAATGTTGTTCGGGAGAATCTGTGGCTCACACTAGTGCACAATTTTTCCCCAAAAGTGTGACTGGTCCTAAACAAGCCTTCTCTACAATAAACAAATCGACGATATTGGTAGCCTAACGGTTCATTCATATATTTAATGGAATTTTTTAACTTAAGTAGAGGTCGATGGGAGATTCCATCGTGCACACACACACACACACACACACACACACACACACACACACACACAGGTATATATATATGTAGAGAGAGAGAAAGAGAGAAAGAGAAAGAGAGAGAGCGAGTGAGAGAGAGAATGATTACTAGTCTTACTTCTTATTGCTTATAGTCACTAACATGGATAAACTTAGAAACAGCAAAGCGAAAATATTCAATCTGAAAAGCAACAATAATAAGATGGAATAAAACTCATAATGAAATAAAATATTGTGTATAAGAATGATTTTTGAAAGAGAAGAAAAGACAGAAAAGAGAGTTGGGGGAAAAGAAAGAATGAAAGCATTGTCAAATGAAGAAGCTTTTATATCCGAGCAGCCAGAATGTCACACGATTTCGGTTTAAAGTAGGGTACAGTTTTAAGAATTGCTTAGATTCGGTCGATATTCCCCTTCAGGGACGCGTCAGACACCAGGCAATAAACGCAGATTTTACTCCTTTTTTGGCGAGGGAGAAAGTTCCCTTTTGAATACGCTGTTTATTATTTTAACCCGGCCAAAAGACCAAGAAGAGTTTGTTTGTTTGGGTTTTATGGCATAGCAAACTTCGAAGTTTATTTAAAGCCAAATCCATTTTTTATACAAATAAACAGTTCTATTTCAAACAATTCAGTTTAGCCTAAATACAGTTTGATTGCCAAAAACATTTCTATTTCAAGCTATTCGGTTTAGTCAAATTTCTAATCCAAACAATTTAATTTAGTAAAAGTATAGTTTTTGTTTACACACAGTTAAATGTCAAAACAGTTCTATTTCAAATAATTCAGTTTAGCATAAGTACACAGTTTAAATGTCAAAACAGACCTATTTCAAGCAATTCAGTTCAGCATAAGTACACAGTTTAGATCTATTTGATCCATTGATAAGACGCTATCAGGTGCTACCAATCCGGTCCTGAGTGGACCCGGGAGCGATGGCAATGAAAGGGTATTCTGCCTTCCCCAAAGCTCCAGTATTACTGGAACCTCACCATCAGATTGTTTAGTGTCATATTCAGGACACTTGTTGGGGGGGTCTTACCCCCCTGCAGAGGTTCAGTTGGTGTATTCTACAGCCTCAGCCAACTGGGCTAGAGAAGAAGAAAGTAGATGAAAGATGAAATTCATAAGAGGGAGAATACGAAAAAAGAAACGTGAGCGTGACCCTTTCACTGAAATGACCCCATGTCTTTTTCGATTGGTTGCTTTTTCAAAACTTTCGGCGCCGACACCGCCCACATAACGGAGATTGACTCAACTTTGTCAAAGCTTCTTGTGGCGAGTCGGATGGTTAGTTGACATAAGTTACCGAAGATGTTGACAACTCCAAGAACAAGACAACTCTCTGTTAATAATAACCTTTTTTTTATGGAAATAAGATTATGTAACCATCTACAATAGTAAAAGAAAAAGTCCTGCATATTAAGTAGATGGAAAAAGACACGATAGATTGGCGCTTTTGCTTTATGCTTGTCAGCATGAAGCTTTTCGACGAAGTGGATGATCTTGGTGCCGTCTGAAGAACTTTGACGGTCTGGAATTTCGTTACTTCCTTGGTCGTAGTTTTCTTCAAGTGGTAAGGTCTTCTTCTAGAACCAAGGTCTCCTTCTAGCACCAAGGTCTTTTTCAAGCGCTAAGGACTCCTTCTAGCAACAAGGTCTTTTGTTAGTGCCAAGGTCTTCTTCTAGCACCAAGGTTTTTTTTCCATCGCCAAGGTCTCCTAGCAGCAGGACCTCTTCTGATTGTCGTTTCGGAGTGTTGTCTTCTCTCTTGGTCTCTCTCGTTAAAATAGTCTCGGAACTCATATTTCATGAAAGAAAATTGTATGTATAAACGCCTTTGATTTGTCACTCATTTTCAATCGCATTCTCATTGACCAACCAATCGGTAGTCAGCCATTATTTCCAGAGACTGAAGAAACGAAAAAACTCGACCTCTATTTTATTGGGAAGTGCATTTACGTTTCGCATTCTTACTGACCAGCCAATACTACGTAGCTATGACCCACAGAGATTGAGGGGAAGAGTAAAAACAAACCGTTGACCCCTTTTTTGATTGACCTTGCGTTCTCGTATCACATAGATTAAGGAGAGAGCAAAATCACACATGAGGCTCTGTCTCTGATCTTTTCGATTTCGAAATAGGTTATATATATATATATATATATATATATATATATATATATATATATATATATATTGTTTCATTGTTGCAAATTGCAGTGGCAATTTTTAGAGAGGTCATGATCTGCATTTACTTGCAATTTTTGACAGCGTCAATAAACTCATCAACTAAGCAGCTCTAATTGTTGTATAGCCATAATGATATCAATAATAACTATACAGATACATATACAAATACAGGCAGACTCTGTCGTTTCAGATACGAACAGGTTTGTTAATTTCTCGCTCCGGTCCTTCGACACGAGGAGAGACATAATTCTTAAAAGTCTATGCTGACCCCCCACCACCACCACCACCATCTTGTGATGTTCAAGATCTCAATTCATCTCTGTCGGTCGAGATCCGAAAATATGATCAAATCTGATCAGATCCGAAAAATTCAACCGCGACTTTCAACGGTAGAAAACTTAACTACTGTCTTTTCAGAATCCTCAAATTCTCAAGACCATCTCTTCTGGGCATGATGTCATCCACACTTCAGCCCCATTTATTGTCTGGGGGGGGGTTATTATGGCAGATGATGATTGTTGTATCCTTTCCGCGCGGGCGTAAGACTGCACCATCTGACAATGCATCTGGACTAAGAAACCCGAGTAGTTCAAAGCGTTACAAAACTAAATAATAAAATATAATTAACGAAAAATGATTAATATAAAAAAAATCATTACCTTAATTATATAACACAATGATCTTTGTTTGAATTTCTAAAATTTAAAGAATAACCTTATCGAAAATCTTGGTTTTAATGTTTACCATTTTAATAAAATTAAAAAAAAAACAATTTTTCTTTTCCCGTCAACAAATTTAAGACGCCTGGGAAAATTTCTTTGTTCTTTTTTATCATTATTTTTTAGACCTCAATGTTCCTTGTTTTTCAATTCTGTGTTCTAATCATTCAGCGACATCTTGAAAGGAAAAACTAAGTAATAAAAATAGTCACTTTTCATATTGCTTAGTCATGAGCTTTTGTTATAAAAATAAATATTTTTTTGTTTTTCTGAGCGCCGTGAACGTCATCATTATATATATATATATATGTGTGTGTGTGTGTGTGTGTGTGTGTGGATATTCAAATACTTTTTAAAGATAATCTAAGTGTCCGTTGTTTTTGGTTTCTTTGTTTTTCATTTTATTTATTCATTTGTCGGCACGATCGGAACTATCGTGTAAATGTATCTAAGAATATATGCACACAAATAGTTGTATGCAGATATGTTAGTTGTTTATTTAAGTAGAATGTTTGTCAAGAAAATGCTTCTTCTACCGCATATTTTAGGTTGGCGTCAGTGGGTCATTACTGACAAGGGCTTGAGCAGTCAGTAACGAAATATTTCAGTATAATAAAATAATCAAGTGGACGATTCCATTTTCTGACTACCCTGTTGGTTGATCCCCTCACCAACAAAGAGGGTGTTCTGAGTTAACTGCATCTGATGGTGAGGCTCTAGTTCCGGGGATCTTGGGAGTGTGGAGTATACTTTCATTGCCAAGACTCCCAGGACCACTCTGAACCGGAGTAGTATATATTCACTCAATCCCTCCCCCATAAGCAGAATGTTACACAAGGTCAGCTTTTTAGAGGCGTTTAACGAAATTGAAATCAATTTTTTCCTTCTTCTAGACTAGTTGCCATACCAAGGCTAAAGAGCCCAGTTTGTTCTACTATTTACTGAGCCGGCGGGGGAACAGTTGGATTCATGCCTTTTCCATGGATATTAGCACTAAGATAAAATCAAACAGCCTTGTCAAGAATTTGAACTCGGATCACTGCGTCCATTTCTTATGACAATAACCGTTACGCCACGAGAGTTTCCAATCTATAGTGTTGTTGTATAGCAGAGAAAGACAAAACAACGCTGATGTATAAAAATACAATCTGCTTCTTTTCCTTTGATTACCTAAATTGTACGTATGGGTAGCGTGAGAGAGGGTCGAAAACGGCTGAGCTTGCATACACACAAGGGCCGAGGTACGAATGTTCGGTGAAGCCTCTAACTTCTGTTCAGGTCGGAATTTCCCTGGTTTTATAATATTCCGGACACCCACGCAAATTCTCGTGGTCACATCTTCAACCTGCCGCTTATACATTGCACGTGGACACGCCTCCTTCTAGCATGCTACCTACGCAAGTTTCGTGATATTTCCGCGGAGAATACCTGCTTCCTGTTTACATAAGGTACCAGGTGCATTTCCTTTTATTTTCGTGTCCAACTTCCGCAGCTGCATCTATAGATGTCAAAGGGTCTTCAAGACAATATCAAAAAGTGTTAGTACCTTTTAGGGTCTCTTCTATGGGCCAAATAGATCTGTTTAAAAATCAATAGTATTCGACAGGGCCGTCGGCAATAAAATCTCTTAAGAAACAACAATACAAAAAAAGTAAATATGAACAAGCAATGTACACAATTCCTCAATCAGCCTAAAAAGACAGACCTGTTGACGTGCCATTAAAATCATTCAATCAATCAAGCAATCAAACAGATTTATTTGATTCATAGATGGAACCCTAACAGGTGATTAAAATCACTGTTTAATTTTTCTTTTTAAAATTTAAGATCGTTTTCGATTCAAGCCTTTTAGCATAACCATCAGTTTCACGATATGAATCGATCTTCAGGTGATTGTGTGGATGGTAATTATTTGCCGTTAATTTATAAGCATCGACTGTGACTATCACTGTCTCCACTTTAAGGTGGTAATGGTCAATGTCAGCCTATAAAAAATGGAAATACATTTACAACATTGTATGAATAGATTTCATGTTCAAGGTTATAAATATCCTATTTATGAATATTATGTAAATTTTATATTCACACACACACACACACACACACACACACTCGTTATTATGTACATTTTATATTCACACATGTACGCACACACACACACACATAAACATTATTATGTAAATTTTATATTCACACTCACACACACTTACAAACACACACACACACACACACATATATATATATATATATCATGTCGTGCCGCCAGCACGGATATCCCTGACCCTCTCTCGCCACTTCTCCCTATCATTCATCGCTTTTGGCAGGTCTTCAGGGTTACATCCCGTATCCTCACATAGCTTCTGTATGTATGTTCGAGCTGGTCGTCCTGCTTTTGCTTGGCCATATGCGGGGGTCCATAGGAGTACATCACTGATGAGTTCGTCCTTGCTTCTCCAGCAGTGTCCTGCGTGTCTGGTTCGTCTAACTTGGATAGTTTTCGTGATGGGAGGCAAGTGGCCGTATAGTTGGTGTCCTGTGGTGTGTTGTCGCCAGGACTTGTTCAATATTGCTCTCAACATTCTTGTGTGATTGCCGTCTAGCTTCTTCTTCAGCCGTTTAGTTAGCGTCCAAGTAGTGCATCCATATAGCAGTATCGATACGACCGCTGCCTGGAAGAAACTGCGTTTCATTTTATCGGTCAGGTCTGATTTCCATATGATTGAGAGCCTATCGATTGCTGTCGATGCTTTCGTTAGTCGTGTGTCGATGTCTTTTTCGGTTGATGAGATGCTACTTCCTAGGTAAGTGAATTTGTCTCCTAGTTTCAGAGAGGCTCCGTCTAGTGTGGTAATGTCGCCTGTTTGGTTGTAACACATATATTCAGTTTTGTGTGCATTGACATGGAGGCCAATGCCTGCGGAGGCTCCTTCCAAACTATGCAGTAGTGTCTCGGCTTGGTTAGGCGTATTCGCCAGTAACGCTACGTCATCGGCGTAGTCGGCGTCGGTAATTGTTTTTGCGGGGTACCTTTTGCTTCTTTTCTTCGTCAGCTCGAAGCCATTTTCTCTGATTTTGTCGATCGAAGTTCTGAGCACGTAGTCTAGACAGATGATAAAGAGGTATGGGGCTAGCGTCTCTCCTTGTAGTACTCCTGCAACAATGTCGAAGAATTCTGTGTCTCCATCTGGTGAACGTACTTTCACTTTGGTGTTTCTGTAGAGAATCGTTAGTGCTGCTACGGTTTCTTTTGGTAGGCCGTATGCTAGTAGGATTTGTTCCATCTTCCCTCTGTGTATGGAATCGAAGGCCTTGGTAAAGTCGACAAATAGTAATATCGCCTGTAGGTTTTTTGCCCGAACGCCTTCAAGGATTCTACAGATGGTCAATATTTCTGAGGTTGTGGATCTATTTGTCCGGAAGCCATTTTGGTTTTTCCTAAGAATGTTGTCTATTTTGGGTTCTATGTGGTTTCGTAGTAGACCATTGTAGATTTTGGCTGCTATGGATGTAAGTGTTATACCTCGGTAGTTCTTGGCTAATCCGAGGTCTCCCTGTTTAGAGGAAAGGAAGGATGCGTCCTTCATCCATCTTTCTATTCTATTTTGATTATAGACTGCGTTGCATTGTCGGGGCAGTATGTCGTCAAATTGTCTGGTCTTCCATACTTCTGGGGGGATCTCGTCCAGCCCTGCAGCTTTCCTATTTTTAATTTTTCTGAGAACCGAGTCAAGTTTTTCTTTGGTGAACGGACCTAGTTTAATGTCTAATTGCTTACTGATAATTCTGGTGATCGGTTCATTCGTTACTTTCGGTGGGTTTCCTAGTAGATTTTCGAAATGCTGTTTCCACAGTTGTACTCTTTCTTGTTGGCTTGCAGCTTTCAATTTTGCTTTGGTTGTGCTCTTCCTTCTACTCACTTCGTTTATTGTTTGCCAGGCTATCCTAGATTGGCTATCTTCCACCAAGTCTCTAATCTTATCTATCTGATCTTGTATGTATTCTGTCTGTTCTTTTTTATATATTCCTGCTAATTGATATTGTGCTTTTTCTAGTTTTCGGGCATTTGTGTTTGTTGGGTTCTTCCTATAGCTTTTGGGGGCAGTTTTCACGAGTGCACGCTTTTCTCTAACCGCTAACGTTTCCCAAGGGATTCTATATTTAGTTCTAGGTTTTGTTGGTATACACTTTGATGCCGCCTCAAGGTGTGCTTCAACAAAATTCTCATATTCGTCATTTGGGGTACCTTTTTCTGTCTTCTCTTGAAGTGTTTCGAATCTGTTTCTTAATTCTAATGCATATTTGTCTCTAATATCTCTGTTGTTAAGTAGGGTCTAGTCATAGTGCTTAGTTGTCGCAGTTCGTGTGGCATTTTTTTTTTTTGTAGGCTTAGTCGTAATTTGGCCGTGACTATTCGATGATCGGAGGACACACCCTCGAAAGAGGAGTATGCCTCGCAGTTCATCGCACTATTTTTCCATTTCTTGTTTATAAATACGTAGTCTATCTGTGCTTTACTACTGTTTACGTATGTGTAGGTCCATAATTTTCCCTCTCTTTTTTGATAGTTTGCATTGAGGCATGTTAATCTATTTTCTATCATGAAATCAGTTAGATGTTATTCATTCCTATTTGACGTGTTATGTAGGCTGTATTTGTTGTTTCTGTTTTTCCCGATTTGTGCATTCATATCTCCGCCAATGACTAACAGGTTGTGTTTCGGAATGCTACGCACTAGGGAGGATAGCTCCTCGTAGAAGGTGACTAGTTCGGTTTCTTCACTAACATTGGTAGGGCTGTAGCAGGAGATGATTGTTGCTTTGGGGTTGCCATTAAACGTTGCGGCCATCATCCTAGGTTGTATTCTCTCAATGCTATTAAGTGTTTTTAACGCTCTTGGTCCTATAAGCATTCCCACCCCTCCTACCGAGGCATTGACAGAGTTTTTCCATGCCGATACAGTGACCAGCAGCCATCCATTGCCAGTTTCGTGATATTTGATATCTTCGGTGCGAGTGTATCGGTGTTCTTGTATGCAAATTATGTCTATCTTATGTTCTACGGCTGATGCAGTTATCTCTGGTAGTTGACCTATTCTATTTAGGGCTCTAACGTTATATAACTTATATAGAAACTTAGTAAAAAGAATTGATTTCTCAAAAGAAGAAAATGACAAAAATGTAATTTTTTTTAATTTCTACATAAAGGGATTCTTAGAAATTTGTGAAATTTTGGACCGTTAGAGGGTCGTTAGATAATGATGTATCGTTGAAGTGAATGATACTCAGAGAAGAATGAGTGCTTAATATATTTATTTAGCACAGAACAATAAGTTACAAACAATTAACTAGAGAACTTATCAGAAACGGAGGAGGGTCAAAATGCCGTATAGCCAAACGAAATAAGATCAGTTCGAATATTAATCAACTTAATATCAGGTTATTAATCAACCATCGAACTCCCTAATCGTAGCCTATCTATGAGTGCTGAAGGGGTGCTAGCTACTCTACAACAGATAACCTGACCTATTCATCGGCATTTTTGAGGCAGCACTTCGTAATACATTATGAACACACGTTCATACACATATACACAAGCGTATGCACATACACATACATACTAAACACTGTATGAGTATAGCAACATTGGACTAAAGACTGGAGTGTTCGCCTATGGTCCGGAAGACCGGGGTTCAATCCCAGGTCGAGTCATACCAAAGACTCAAAAAATGGTACTTGATACCGCCTTGCTACGCACTCAGGACTGTAAGGTAAGGATCAATGTTAAAGTGGAGCAATCCTGGGAATGGGGTAGTGCCCTTCCCTACACCTTGGTGTAGTAGCTATTGAAAAAAGAGCCTTCGGGTCACCCTCGACTACGGTCGCCAACAACTATATATATATATATATTTATTTATTTACCAACCACTCCGCTCGGGCAGGATATGACACAAGGTCAATTTTTAAGCGGAGTTTAACAGGTTTGAATTCAAAGTTTTCCTTCTCCTAGACTAGTTGCCTCACCAAGGCTGAAGAACCTGGTCTGCCCTACTATTTACCCATAGCTGGAGGGAGAATAATTGGATTCATACCTTTCCCAAGAGTGTTTGTGCTATGTGAAATGCAATCAGTCTCGTCCTGGATTTGAACTCGTGTCGTTGTTTCCATTTCCTACGACGATAACCATTACACCACGGGCTCCTCCTAATATATATATATATATATATATATATATATACTTGCTTATAAATGTTTTATTGACTTTTACTGAGTTTGGATGTGTTGTCGCTTGACGGTATAAGGATAAAACAATACACGTTGTAAGAAGAACAAACTTTTCTACAGCATCATTTCTTTATTTAATTGGCCCCAGGGAAGTATAAATAATTTTCTGTTCTCGGAAACCAGAGGAAAGTAAATTTGAGTGAAGTTCGATTTGTTATATACACGGAGTATATAATATTTTTTAGTTCTGTCTTTATCTGATGGTTTCCGGTGGATTATTCTTGAAGTTAGCCTGAATCTGGAACTGCCGCGAGATATTTTAAAAAGGTAGGGATTGGTTTTGTAGGAAGACAAAAATAATTGTCTTCCTTTATGGTGAAAATGGACATGATTCTTACTTTTGTTCGCTAAACAAAATGAACACATTGTTTCCAACTCCACTGTGAAAACCAGAAGACATTTAAGATATTTATACTACTCTGCTCTGTTCTCGTCAAAGGCAAGAAAAGTTAAGGCCTTTTTTTAGTCTTTGTCCAGAGCGCGAAAAAAGACATTTATATATACTCTTTTTTTTTCTTTTATGTATGCGTGTTCTTGGAGCAGTATGCGTAATCTTTTTGTTGTTAATTTTTAAAAATTTATTGCTTTGTTCTATGTACCTATTAAATGTTTTAATTGTTTATATGAGTTTATCTCGTCTTAACGTTCCGTTTATTCAGTATTTGTGTCTCTTTAAACTGGTGCTCTGTAAAAATGATGATTTACACACTTCACAAGAATATGGTTTCTCTCCCGTGTGGGTAAATATATATTTCTTTAAAGTGTTCCCGTGTGAAAATAATTATCCACACACTTCCCAAGAATATGGTTTCTCTCCCATGTGGGTAAAGTGTTCCTGTGTGTAAATGATGATCCACACACTTCACAAAAATATGGTTTCTCTCCCGTGTGGGTAAACATATGTGTCTTTAAAGTGTTCCTGTGTGTAAATGATGATCTACACACTTCACAAGAATATGGTTTATACACCATGTGTAATCTCATATGGGTCATTAAATGATTATTTTGTATCCTAATGTTTTTATTGGAACTTGGTGAGTAGGAAACGACAAAACGACATCCTTCCGAGAATTAAAATAAGTAACAATAACAGCCCATAATCTCTCCAATAGTTTATATCAACCAATCAAAACCTTTGTTCCATGCCAGACTTGGCTGACGATGGAGGCGTTAAACATAAAAATGTGTTGGTTTTTTTTTTTTTTTGGTTTTTGGGTTTGTTTTTTTTTTTTTGTTTAGATTATCTCCTGTCCACAGGAATTTAATTATTTTATATCAAATAAAACGAAAGAAGGAGAATGTAGATAAGAACATAGATATACCCAATTTATTTTTTTAATCTTATCCTATTATGCAATAGATTTATATGTCTGTGTAAAGCATATTACACTTTTTTTTTAAATAATGCTACACTTTTGTAAAGGAATTAAAAACACACTCTCCCTATGATTCAATTGTTACCATTGTTATGTAATGACCTTTCCTCACTCTAACATCTTCCTTTAGAGGAAATCTGAAGACATTTTATTGGCAGGTTGGGTTAAAGGTAACTTAGATTAAAACAAGCGATGCGAAAGTTTGCGTTTTGAGTTTTAGCTGTTAGATTGTTAGTGTGTTGCAGAGCTGACGTATTTTCAGGGTTTAATGTTTCAGAAGCTTTTTCAATGGCTTTGATATAATCCTTAAAAAATTAAGTGACTTTACCATGAAAAACGGTCTGAAAACTCTTGGAGATGACCGTTCTGAGTTATTAAAATACTACCAAACTGTAACAATGTTTTTGTCGGTTCTTTTTACACCGAGATCAAGCGGCAACCTCTTCTCAACAAACTTTTCGAAACTTCCACTTACAAATTTACCATAACGCAACGCTCTATCGACTAGACTTAAAATATGCTGACTATATCCCATGTAGAGGGGTAAGACCCTACCTCACTTCCCACCAAAAACGATCTCATGGGTCTGACACTAAACTGCAACTGGTAGTGAGACTACAGTTCTGGAGGTCTGGGGAGTGTTGAGTCACCCCTTCATTGCCATTACTCCCAGCTTCACTCTGACCCAGAGCTGTAGTACCAGTTAGGGTCCCAAATAGTTCTGTTTTTGTTGGGTATCACCTACCTTTTCAGCATAATGAGCTAGACCATCTACCATATATGGCAGTAGCTCTAATACCAGACCGGAGTCCAGTCTATATCATTCTGAGGCCAGTCTACGAGTCTGAAGAGCCGTTTCCTATTGTTGAAGTATATCCTTACCCTATCACTAATCCTATGTTCTTATTACTAACAGTCTCTCGCTTGTAAATACTTGTTCCTGTAAATATAACTCTTTTTCCTCGTATCTCTTGGTTTGTCTTTTTATTACTACTGCCTGCATTCATTAACCAGAACGCAACAGTTTTAAAAAATCATTTGTATTCAATAGGAATACTTAAAACTAATAAGTGTGTACAAACAAATGAATGTCATTAAATAGAGTAGGTCCGATCCTTGTTGAAGAACCCGTTACTTAAAACTATATAATTGCATATTATTGCTGTGAGATAGGAAAAATTGAAACCATACAACTATGTGCAAAGTATTCATATTTGATGGGAATACTTGATATCGTATTGTAAAAGTAAAGTGAGCGACCGTAGTCATGGGCGACCAGAAGGCTCCCTTTTCAATAGCTACTACTGTAGATGTAGGGGAGGGCGCTACTCCTTTCCCTGGATTGCTCCACTTTACCCTCGATACGTACCTTATATTGCTGAGTGTTAAGCAAGGAGGTATCAAGTACCATTTTTAAGGTCTTTGGTATGACGCAACCTGGGATTGAACCAAGGTCTCCCGGACCTTTGGCGAACACTCTACTCACTAGGTCAATGAGATAATTATGTGCAAAAAAGGATTATGGACAAATAATTTCATTTGTAAAAATTGCAATGGAGCATAGAAAATATAGTAATAATTATGAATAAACATTTAGACATGAATCGAATTTCGACATTGAATAACCCACAAGGAGTTGATATGCTGTTAAACAACTAAACAAAATCACAATATCACACCATTATAAGGAGGTGGATATTTATTCTACCCCCAGCAAAGTTAGATTTGACATGACGGTATTTTATAGTGGGGGGTCACACACGAATCAAAACTCAGGCCTGGGTGTCACAAAAAATGCTTGATCCTCTCGGCATTCCCTTTTTTGAGACGCTTTAGGCGCCCAGTGATAAATTCAGCCTTGCAAACCTGGTATTGCTTGTGGGGAAGGTCTCCTGAAACCAGGCGATTAGCTTAATAAAATTCACCAAGTGCAAACGCCAGGTGAACCCCGGAGAACCAGGTGAGAGGATAATGTATAATTAATACGTTTTACACAATTACTCGAAGGTAGTAGGTTCGATCATTGCTAAAAACCCCGTTACCTTGTAGGCTTGTGCTAAAAGTATGTTCATATTTACCAACCCTTCCGCTCGGGCAGGATATGACACAAGGTCAATTTTTAAGCGGAGTTTAACAGGTTTGAATTCAAAGTTTTCCTTCTCCTAGACTAGTTGCTTCACCAAGGCTGAAGAACCTAGTCTGCCCTACTATTTACCCATAGCTGGAGGGAGAATAATTGGATTCATACCTTTCCCAAGGGTATTAGTGCTATGTGAAATGCTATCAGTCTTATCCAGGATTTGAACTCGTGTCGCCGTGTCCATTTCCTACAACGATAACCATTACACCACGGGTACTTCCTTATATAATTCCTTATATAATTCACAAAAATAAAGTTTCCTGTTTGTCCACTTGACCAAATCTTTGAAACTAATCTTGGCCAATTCGGTGAGTCCTGTTTTTAGACATTAAATCTATTCCTGAATCTGACCTCTTAACCTTCCTGATTCTATATCCTGTTACTCTATACATCTTTTCTTCAAAACATTTTTCTCCTAACGATGACCTAAGAACTAGTTAAGAACAATTGAAAAATTAACGATATATTTTACAAGACGTGGTAAAACATGTCTG
The DNA here is from genome assembly GCA_963585895.1 of Sepioteuthis lessoniana. Taxonomy (NCBI): domain Eukaryota; kingdom Metazoa; phylum Mollusca; class Cephalopoda; order Myopsida; family Loliginidae; genus Sepioteuthis; species Sepioteuthis lessoniana. The sequence continues at coordinate 119,605,635 of OY757906.1, forward strand.
TTTGTACATACTCCTTTATTTATAAAGAAAGCCATGTTCGCTTATGTAAGCCGTGTGCATCTTTAAAGGGTAATGCCGTGACGTGAGCGATAACCACCTCTTCGAAACTACGAATCCGCTATAGTAAATAATGCCGTAACTGCGCACGCGCAGTTATGATATTTGTTGCCATCATGTAACATTCCAAGCATTAGCTTCTCTTGTTTGTAATTTATCGATAACAAATAGGATGTTTCTTTCCGTTGAAAGGGTTCAAGTCATCAATTCTAAGAACATACAGTAAGATTAAAAATGAAGTCTTTCAAAGCTAAAAACACTTTTTCATTCGAACGGATAACTTTAATGGTTATCCGTTCGAATTAAAATGTGTTTCGCATCCACGAAAACACATACACACACACACACACACATATATATATTCACCAGCCCATTGGCATAATGATTAGAGTGTTCGCCAATGGTCAGGGAGACTGGGGTCCAATCCCAGGTCGAGTCATACCAAAGACTAAAAAAATGGTACTTGATGCCGCCTTTCCTGACACTCAGCATTATACGGTACGGATCAAGGGTAAAGTAGAGCACTCCAGGGAATGGATTAGCGTCCTCTCCTACACCTTGGTGTAGTAGCTATTGAAAGAGGAGCATCCGGGTCTCCCTCAACTACGGGCGCCAACTATATATATATATATAATTGAAAAGGACCAGCAACCCCATCAAAACGGTCACCACTATATAAGCCAAAAGCGACGCCGACAAAAGACTCTCTGACGGCAGCAAGAATCTGGAAACACGAGTAAGAGCAAAATAAATATTTTTTTTAAAAATCTCTTCATGGACCAATTCATTTTAAATTATTTACTTTTTTTTTCTTTTTGGACCATCAAAAAAGAAAAATTATGTATGTATATATATATACACACACACACACACACACACATATATATATATATATATATATAATGTAAAATTTTCCCATTGTGTTGCTTCTGCACATGCTGATAAAATTTGAGATGATTTGAACGAGAATTGATCAAGTTATTTGTTTCGGTGTCTCCGTTTTTTATTATCTTCTCACGTCAACCTTTAAAGAAAAAAGAATATTTACACAGAACACATACATTATTAATACAATATCTATATACAAACAAAATTCTGTTAAGTAATTCATCCGATAATTCCAAAAAATGCCCACTTAAATTATTTTTCTCCCCATTTTTTCTGAAATCATCCAATTTAATCTTTAAATTTTTAAACTATGACGATTTTCATCTGATTAGAGAATTCATCTAAAATACATATTGCCCAGTCGTCTGGGGCTGTAGAATACACCGACTGCTTCTCTGCAGAGGGGTAAGCCCCCCCCCCAACCAGTGTCCTGGATATGACACTAAATAATCTGATGGTGAGGTTCCAGCAATGCCGGAGCTTTGGGGAATGCGGAGTACCCCTTCATTGCCATCGCTCCCAGGTCCACTCTGGCCCGGAGTGGTAGCAACTGATAGGGCCCTATCTATGGGTTAAATAGAACTAACAGCATACTTATGCTAAAATGAATTGTCTGAATAAACTGAATAGCTTGAAATAGAAATGTTTTTCACAATTAAACCGTGCTTACATTTAAACTGCGTGCTTATGCTTAACTGAATTATTTGAAATAGAACTGTTTTTCGAATTAAAACTGTATTTACACTTAACTGAATTGTTACATATAACTGCTTGAATAGTTTGAAATGGAAATGTTTTTGACCATTAAACTGTGTACTTATGCTAAACTGAATTGTTTAAATAGAACAGATTATTTACATAAAAATGGATTTGGCGTTCAATAACCTACAAAGGTCGATATGCCATAAAACCCAACAAACCAAACCAAACCAAACTAAAGTATATATTATACCATAAGTAAAAAATCCATTTAGTTTGTAGACTTAGTTTTTGAGATCTGGCTTGATAGTAAATTTGCAGTTCGAGGAAAAGTATTTAGAAAATGTCTATCATAATTATAAATTCCATTAATTATTTTGCAGGGACGAGCTCATAAGGGATGTACTCCTATGGACCCCCACATATGGCCGAGCAAAAGCGGGACGACCAGCTTGAACATACATACAGCAGCTCTGTGAGTATACGGATGTAGCCCTGAAGACCTGCCAGAGGCGATGAACGATAGGGAGAAGTGGCGAGAGAGGGTCAGGGATATCCGTGCCGGCGGCACGACATGATGATGATGATGATGATTTTAAAAGTTTCTGTTAGATCATATCTCATTCTTTTTCTTGAAAAGTAAAGTTGGCGACCGTAGTCGAGAGCCACTCGAAGGCTCCCTTTTCAATAGCTTCAACAGCGAAGTTTTGGGGGGGTGCTACTCTATTCCCTGGATTGCTCCACTTTACCCTCGATACGTACCTTATAGTTCTGAGTGTTAAGCAAGGAGGTATCAAGTGCCATTTTTTTAATCTTTGGTATGACTCGACCTGGCATTGAACCCTGTTCTCCCGGGCCACAAGAAAATGGAAATCCAAATTCCTTCAATCTCTCCCTGTAATTGTAGTCTTTTACTCTTTTTATTATTTTTGTCACTCTTCAGTATATACCCTCCAATCTCAATATGACCCTTCAATTTGTATGTCTCAAAGCTGGATCTCTGGCCAGAGTACAATATTCGATATGAGGTCTCATTAGGGTTTTATATAATTTTAAAACATTTTCCTCCTTTGAAATAAAATTTCCAACCATCCGGCCAATCATTCCAATTGACAAAATATAATTGTCAGCTTTAAATGTTTAATCAAAGCCGATCCGTAAATCGCATTATTCATTTACTTTTTTGATTATTGTAATATGAAATACTTTACATTTTTTCTATATTAAATCTGAATTTTCACATTTCTTTCCAATATGACAGTTTTAGTTAGATTCATCTGAGTTGTTTCTCTGGATAATGTTCCAAGTTTGATTTCTTTGTTTAATGACATAACAACCCTTGTAGGTTATTTAACGCCAAAGCCATTCTCCTAGAAGAACAGTAGTGGTAGTATTTAACCCATAACTGGGAGGATAAGGGGGTTCATACCTTTCCCAAGGGTATTTGTCCGAAAGTGAACGTAATAGCGCGACTGGAGTACGAACTCGCTTACTACGATTTTGCAGTCCGTCGCTTTAACCATTACACCACGAGGAAATTTTGTAGAAATAACGAACAAAAATTAAAAATGAAGCATTTTCATATTTATTTGTACCCATCTTAATAACCTGCTGCGAAGCCCTTATTTTTAATAACTGCCTCAAGACGTTTCCTGTAGTTTACTACTAGATTCTTGCAAACATAAACAGAAATATTAGACCACACACACACTCTCTCTCTCTCTCTCTCTCTCTCTCTCTCTTTCTAATTCGACAAGATTTTGGGGTTTCCTCTGTTATATACAGAAATCACTTCTGATTTACTAATACATTCAAAATTAACTCACAAGCGAAATCAATAAATAAACAAACAAATAAAACACCACAAACGTACATTTTAAAAGCCGAATGTTGTCTGGACGATGGCCGAAACCAAAATGAATAAAACACGTCGCTGCGCAGGTAGGCTCTGCGCATTCATCCGGTTGAAATGTAACTTTATATTTACAATTCAAAAGATCCTTTTCTTTTTTTCACCCAATCAGCAACCTTCCTCTCCAAAGTTTTTTTGGGGCCGATTCGACTCAAACGCGACTATAAAATGGTCAACAAAAATTCAAAAGGTCAGTCGGCTCCGGGTCCTCGAGAGAGAACATCGACCGCGACGCCTGCAACATTCAACATCACACAAATTCATCTTAACCTTCTTACTGTGGCCTTTGATGAAAGTCACATGACCCGAGACTCAGCCCCCACAGCATTCCACCTTTTCAACGCCAACGTTTCTCCTTCCCTGTCGACATAAAATTTGGTTGACCGCGTAAGTTTGTGACTCACCCATACCAAAACAAATATTGGAACATTTTACCCCTCGATTTTCACTACCATTCAACACACATCAAATTTCCCAAATTTAACTCGTTTCTGTCAATGCAACTACGAATATTTTCTTCTCAATTTCACAGACATTCTTACATTCCCCAACACAATTGTTTGAACCTTTTGTTTCTTGTTTGTTGATATAATTGTTAAATTTTTCTCTTATCTTCTTGTTTGATTTGCAACTCTGTGTTTCGTCCTTTCCTTGCAACCATACGCTTGTTATAACGCTTCGTATTGATATTTTTCTTCACAATCACTTAAAAATTTTCGATTGGATTGAAATCCGGGCTTTGGCTTGCCCAATCCAAAACGTTTATTTTATTATCTCAGCCATTTTTAAACAGATTTGGCAGTGTGAATCGGGCCGTAATCATGTTGGAACATCATACCGGATCCCATATCGAGAACTTCAGCAAACTTTTCCAAATTCTCTCTTTGAATTTTTACATACTGGTCTTGTTTCATAATTCCTTCAACCTTCACAAGCCTTCCAGTTCTATTCGCGGAGAAACAACCCCAAAACATAATACTCCCACCAACATGTTTCACAGTTGGGATAGTGTTTTTAGGTTTAAAAGCTTCGCCTTTTTTCAGTATATAGATAAATGGCTATTAATATATATAAACTAATACGAAAAAGTATTATAAAAAGCTTCTGGCATTAACAATAAGTCAAAAAGAATGTTTATATTGTGGTGTAAAGTCACCAGTTAACATGGAAGTCACGTACTAAGATGTAAGTACACGTGTCACTCTCACTTGAAAATATATGCATAAATATATTTAGCAATTAAATGTAGTTTCCAATCATTTTAAACAACTAAACATTTCATACTTGCAATATCAGTATTTTAAAAGCCAATGAATAAATGTAGTTCAAAATTATTTAAAACATTATTTCAAACAGATCTATTTGCCTCGGGGGGGGGCTTAGACTACGTTTTGAGTACGCTGACTGTACCTTCTACACAGGGTTAAGACCCCCGCCAAAAAAAGGGATATTCTAGATATGACACTAAACTGCATATGCTCGAACTTTAACAGCTACTACCATTGCAGGTCAAAGTCGATCTGGGAGTAATGGCTGTGAAGGGTGACTCAACACTTCACAGAGATCCAGAAATTTAGCCTCTCCACCCGATGCAGTTTGGTGTCATATTCAGGACAGCACTCTCGAATATTTTCATTATTCTATAATTTTTAATATCTTATATATTTAAATGTGCGCAAACAAATAATTAATAGTAAATAGAATCATTCGTCTAAGATAGAAATGCATGAAACCATTTAACTGTGTGCAAATAAAAATGAGCTCAGGCTAATTTAAAAATGTTATCAACAAAATATGTTTACAAATTATATTTAATATATACATGGTGCCTTCAATAAGTTTCCAGTCTTTTTTCGTATGGGCACTTTTATTGATAGTACACACATGAAACTCTAGTCCCCTTCGAAGTAATCTCTTCCGGCTGCAATGCACTTTTACTGTTCCAGCAACTTCAGGAAAGCCCTATGGAAGTCCTCTTGTGTGAGCGTGTCAATTACCTTCGTCACAGCCTCTTTCATCTCCTCAATTGTCTCATAACGACAACCTCTAAGTTTTTCCTTGAGCTTAGAGAATAACCAAAAGTCACAGGAAGCAAGGTCTGGACTATAGAGAGGCTGAGGAACTGTCTTAATGCCCATCTTGCTCGAATAGTCAGTGACAAGGATGGAGTTGTGGACTGGTGCATTGTCCTGGTGGAAATGCCACTGACCCGATTTGAAGAGTGCTGGCCTCTTCACTAGGAATCTCTTCCTGAACTCCCTTAAAACCTCAACATAGTATTCCTTGTTGACTGTCTGTCCAGTGGGAATCCAGTGCATGCAGATCATGCCAGTGCTGTCAAAAAAAGCATCATCAAAAGTTTGTGGGTGGATTTGCTCTGTTTGGCCTTCTTGGGTCTGGGAGAGACCGCATGCTTCCACTGGGAACTCTGTCTCTTGGTCTCTGCGTCACAGCAGTAGATCCAGCTTTCATCGCAGGTCACCAGAGCATCAAGAACTACGAGATCGGAACTGATCAGCTCGATCATCTCCCTGCTGTCATGACAACGTCTTTCTTTGTGATCTTCTCTGAGCACCCCTAGGACAAACTTCGCTCAAATCTTCCGCATCTTCAGTTTCTCGCGAATAATTGTGTGTACAGTTCCCACAATGACATCAAACTGTGCACTTATGGTCTCTATAGACACACGACGGTCCTTATCCATGAAATTCTTTATTTGGCCAATCAACTCTGGTGTTCTGACTTTTTTACTCCTCCCACACCTCTCATCATCCCTCACAGACTCCCTGCCTTCCTTGATTCTCTTATGCCACTCAAAAACTGATGCTCGATTCATACAAGATGCTCCAAAGGCGGTCTGAAGCATTCCATACATTTCTGTGGCATTTTTTCCAAGTTTAAAACAGAATTTTATTGTATATCATTCTTCTAAAGCATCCTCATGTCCAGATTGCATTTTTGAAATTCACCAGCTGTGACAATCAGGCTTTAGTAGGGTGTATTCCAATTCCTGCTGTAGCTGTTCATTTGAACCAGAAATCATAAAAATTAATCAGTCATCTCATAAGATGTATAGCAATAACATACTGAATTTTCAAAAGTTTAGGACAATTTTAAATGCCTGTACAAAAAAAGTCTGGAAAACTTTTGAACAACCCTCGTATATATAAAGAGGATTAGGCATTAAATAACCTACAAGGGTTAAGAAAGAAAGAAGACGATATGGAAAAGTATATTGATATATTTTACTATTAGAATAGTCTCACCAAAATCTCTATAAGTTGGAGAAAAAAAACTCATTTCCAGTATTTTTTCCTCCATCAAATACCATTTTGAAAGTTACCCTTATATTCCTGACAGATCGATTGAAAGATAAACAGAAAGATAGATGTTTCTCACGTATGAGATCAGCATTCTGGCTGATTTTATCAGCTTTATAGTCTGAAGGGCCCCGGTTGTTCCTCTAATCTCTAGTTTTCCTCTTTTCCAAGCCCTTATAGGATGTACCATTCCAAGAACTCCAACTATTATTGGTATGACTGTCACCTTCATGCCCCACAACTTTTTCGGTTTTATCTTTTCAGCTTCTTTTATTTTTACTCTGTGCTCGACTGGAACGCCAAAATTCATTAAATAGCAGGTTCTTTTCTTCCTGTTAATTAATACAAGGTCTGGTTTTCTTGCCGAAATTTTATGGTCTGTTTGTATTTCAAAATTCCAGATAATTCTCTCTCTCTCTCTCTCTCTCTCTCTCTCTCTCTCTCTCTCTCAATAACTCTTTCATCCCCATCGAGAGATCCTGTTCATTCTATTTCTTTTGTAGAGTGTAGCAGTAGTAATTTACGGAGCTTTTTGCTTAGGTGTGGCACAGCACTGTATGACTGGAGCAGCTAACAAGACTCGAACTCTCTCGTAAAGATTTGCTAGTCTTGTATGCTAACCATTATACCACCTGAAGCGCCTAGTTAAGTGGAGCAGTGCTAATTTGCTCTTATTTGCATGGACTTTTATATATAAGTGGTTTGCGCATAGGACCTCGTTCTCTAGTTTTATCTCTACTTTGATAATATGTATACTATGTAAATAAATATTTCTCTGAATGGCAACTTGTGTTTTCTGTTTGCTGACGATACGAAATCACGCCTTTGCAACAATGTTATTATCTATTAAAATCTACCCTAACTTGTACTACTACAAAACACTCACATTAATCAATGTATAAGCATACGTATACGCTTCTCCAATGCCCACATCCACCCATATAGACATGCATGCACCCACATGCATACATACAAGGATATAAAAAGATTAAAGACTTCTCCCGTAATCAGGTTTAGTCGTTGGGGCGCTACTCTTGTAGCTTGTCTTTGATAGAAATGAGATGACTGAGCCCATACTTCTCCAGGTGTACAACTCGTTTTGAAATCAGAGTTTTTTCGTCTTGAACAGTCCCTATAGCAAGATTTAAGAGTTCAGTCTGTCCTACTATTTAACTATGGCTGGAAGGAGAGAAGTTGGATTCATACTTTTCCCAAGGGTATTACCACCATGTGAAATGCAAACACCCTCATTCCGGATTTGAATTCAGATTGCTGAATCCATTTCTTACGGCGATAACCGTTTCCTCCCGAGCGCCTCCATACATATACACTACGCTTATACGCATAAGTTCTCAAATAGATACACCTGCATCTATATGCATATGCATTTTTGGACCTAAATATGTGTACCCAAGGACACAAGAGTTTATAGTGTCGTACTTATAACTTATCAGAGTTCAGTTAGTGTAAAATGAACCCAATTATAAAAAGAAAAAAACATTAAGAAGAAATGGAAGAAAGAAGAAGAAAACATGAGAAAAAATATTTATTGAATTCAAGTTGAAAACTTTGATACTGTAACAAAGTATGGAGTGTTTATCGTTTAAAAGGATGGTGAAATTTAGTTTGGTTTGGTTTGGTTTTAAGGCATATCAATCGTTGTTGGTTATTTGATGCGAAATTCTGTTTTACATATGTATTAGATATATATGATTTGTAAACACATTTTATTGATAACATTTTAAAACGAGCCTGAGCTCACTTTTTTGCACACAGTTAAATGGTTTCAAGTATTTCTATCTGATACGAATAATTCTATTCACTATTTAGCATGGTTTCAAGTTTTGCTATGTAACAGTAACAATTTAACATAGTAATTTGTTTGCACACATTTAAATAACTATACACGATATATCATTGATTAGTTTGTTTGTAATTTAATTTTTAAATGAGTAAAAACTAATTTGTTTGCACATTTGTATAATCATTGTTTCTATACAGTTAAATGGTTTCAATTATTGCTATCCAACTTTTAATTCTATTCAATATTAATCATTTGTTTGCACACAGTGAAGTGGTTTCAAGTATTGCACTAATCATTCAATTAAGAATTACTCGTTTGTTTGCACATAGTTAAATGGTTCCAAATATTGTTATGTATCACTAACAATTTAATAAAACAACTGTCGTTTGTTTACACAGTTAAATGACCAAACAGTTCTATTTCTAACAATTAAATTTAGCATTAGTCCTTTGTTTGCTCACAGTTTAAATGTCTAACAGTTCTATTTGACCCATAGATAGAACCCTATCGGGTGCAACCAGTCCAGGTGAGATTGGACCAGGCAGCGATAACAATGAAGAGGTACTCCACATTCCCTAAAGCTCCAGTATTACTGGAGCCACATCATCTGATAGTTTTGTGTCATATCTAAGATATTCATTGAGGGTGGGTCTTACCTCTCTGAAAACTTACAGTCGGTATAGCTCCACCCCAGCCGATTGTGCTGTGATTGTGAAGATACGCTTCACAAACTATCATGTACAAAAATATGGAAAAAAGTTTTACTCTCACGATTACATTTTTGTACCGTATTCAATATGATTTTAAGTAACTAATTTTATTTAATAATTGTCATTTGTTTGCACATAGTTAATGTGGTTTCAAGTAACTAGTAATAATTGTTAGTAAATAATTATTGCTTCAAATAATTATTCTTAATACTTGAACCTGGATGTAACGCCAAGTGAGGAGTACTCAATCCTCCCCCAAACTCAAGAACTAGAGCCTTACCACTGGATGCAGTTTAGTGTAACCCAGAACCTATTTCTTTGTTAAGTAAACTCTCTCCAACTAAAAGGTTGGTATAACACAGCACATTTATAACCTTGAACCATCCAAGCGAAGCATTTATACAATAAGTTGGCTGACTGTTGTCGAGGGTGACCCAAAGGCTCCTTTTTCGATAGCTACTATACCGTCGTGTAGAGAAGGGCGTGAGTCTTTTCTTTAGATTGCTCCACTAACCCTTGATCCATACCTTATAATGCTGAGTGTTAAGCAAGGAGGTATTAAGTACCATTTTTGAGTCTTTGGTATGATTTTAACCATTATGCCAATAACCGAACCATTGGTTAGAGTATTTGCCAATGGTCCGAAAGACCGAGTTTCAGTCCCAAGTCGAGTCATACCAAACACTCAAATAGTGGTACTTGATGCTTCGTTGCTTAACACTCAGCATTGTAAGGTACGGAGCAAGGGTAAGGGGAGCAATCCAAATAAAGGAGTAGCGCCCCACCTACACATTGGTGTGGTAGCTATTGAAGAGAGACCCTTTCGGTCGCCCTCGACTATAGTCGACTAACTATCTGTATTATAATGATCTGAATACTGGAAGTTTGAGTTTTTCTTAATATAACAGAGGCAAAATGGCAAATTATAGCTCTGTTTTTATTTGCACAATAACATTAAAAACCGGCTCATTGGCCTAGTGGGTAGAGTGTTCGCCAATGGTCCGGGAGACCTGGCTTCAATCCCAGGTCGCGTCATACCAAATACTTTAAAAGTGGTACTTGATACCTCCTTGCTTAACACTCAGCAATATAAGCTACATCTCAGTGTAGTAGCTACTGAAAAGGGAGCCTTCTGGTCGCCCTCGACTACGGTCACCAACTTTACTTTACTTACCATTAAAATGCTCCAACTTGGAAAAGGGGCAATTTTCAATCTAATTAGGACACCTTTGTTTTTAGTAATTTTTTAATTTATGAGTTGAGGGAGATAACTCCAGATCAATTACCTGCTAATCATAGATTTGTTTCAACAAGTTCTCTTAAGAAGATAAGAGGAATAAACTGGGAAGAATCCATGAACTGACTGCATTTTCCTTCATCCGTTATAGTATGACACTAGTGACAATACTTTAATAATAATCTACTTTTATTAAACAACAATGTGACATTAGATAGTCATAAAACCTGGTCTCACTACAGAGTACCATGAAATTCTATCGTTTTGGTAACACAAGACTTTAATGCTACTCAAAGCAAGAGATAGAGGGGAGAGAGAGAGAATTTAGGTAGACTACACCTCTCTATTTCTTTAACTTTCCCTCTTTGTATATTTGTGTATTTGAGTTTGGCATAAAATAATCAAGTAATGGTAGATGGTTATCTTTTGATGACTGTTTTTATTCTCATCCACAGACGCCACCCTTATAGATGAGCCGCAGTAGTTCCCCGATCGAACTAATCAATCCTGGCCGTTGAACCGTAGGATTCATACGCCCAGGACCGGGTTAAGCATTGCGATGACCCGTTAAGAGGGTTTATCCGTTTGCCTTTACGCCCACCATGCTGCTTCCCATGGCTTCGAGAAAAAAATCTTCCATTCCTCCGTTTTTCATTATTAAGTTTTAACGTAGTTAAAGTCCACGACTACTTTTTTTAAATGCTACTTAGTATCCTTATGGGCATTCTATTTTACGTTTACTTTGGTTTATTCGGTTCTAATAAGTCAAATAGTGTTAGCTTCTTTGACTAGATTCAAATTTTAATTTTGGATTTACAATTAAGTTGTTCTTTCATTTAAGACAGATAGTACATAGCACTGATTTTACCATGAAAAAATTAAATGAAATCATACATGCATTTTAAATGACAATTTAGTAAAGGACAATATATTACTAACCAGTTTTTGAGTTTGTCTTGGATTGGATGCGCTCGTTCTTTCCTAAATTATTTTCTAATGGCCTCTCTAGTATAATTTTTCAGCTTTTATGAGCATTTATATACATTTAGTCGCTCTACAGTTTGACGGAGTGGGGGGGAGAAAGGTCATTTGCTTATTCGTTACTACCCTACGTTTTTTTTTGTTCCTTCTTTCTACTGAAAATTCGATTCTAGTATGGGAGTGACGGCAACTACACAAGAATGCTGCGAGCAATGTTGAGACAGCACCCCACAACGCAGCAGCTGTACGGCCACCAACCACCGATCACGAAAACTATCAAAATTAAACGAACCAGACATGCGGTACACTGCTGGAGAAGTAAGGACGAGCTCATAAGTGATGTACTCCGGTGGACCCCTTCACGTGGACGTGAAAAGGCAGGACGATCAGCTCAAACATACATACAGCAGCTCTGTGTCGATACGAGATGTAGCCCTGACGACCTGCCGAAAGCAATGAACGATAGGGAAAGGTGGCGAGAGAGTGTCAGGGATATCCGTGCTGATAGCGCGACATGATGATGATGATGAATGGTTGATAAGAGGTAAAACCAACGAAATCATTCCGTTTGAATAATCAAATTTGTCACTATCTCGCAGCTATCATGATTGATTCTAGTATTTCATTTGATACTGCACGAATGTTTTCTAACTTGTTTTTTCTTTTTTTTATATATATATATTCTGCTTTGTTTTTTGTTTCGTTTTGTTTGTTTGTTTTTTTTTTCTGAAAAGTCAAATTAAATCATTCACACGTTCCATATTTCTTTTATTCTGCCTCATTCTTGCCACTATTCAAACTTTTTGTTTCTGTTTTACATTCCCGCTTTTCACATTGCTCTACTCTTGTTTTGGTTGTTGACCTGACGAACTATACCAGCCGAACATTTCTGACAAGATGACATTGAACGTCACCATGCAATAAACTCTCTAGTGTTGAAGAGCAGAAAAAGAAACTTGTCTCTCAGAGCCAACATGCTGAGAAAGAATGGTTTGGTTTGGTTTGGTTTGGTTTCATTTGGTTAACGATATATCAACTCTTTATGGGTTATTTATAGCCAAAATTTAGCAAATTATAAATTTATAAATTGTTATAATCATCACTATATTTTCAATGTTCCGTTGTTGTTGTTTTTTTTTAATTAAATCTTTTCATTTGCCGATCATCGTTTGTTTGCACGCCGTTACATGATATCAAGTTCTCCTATCAAACAGAAACAACTTGAAAAAATTGTGTAGTTTTTAAGTATTCCCGTCTAATATAACTAATTATTTTTAAATAACTTTATGGTTCCAAGTAACTGTTCCTATTTGAGAATAACCACAATTTTGCACTCAACTAAGTAACCAATAATATTCTTTAGTAAAAAAAATTATTGCTTCAAGTAGCTATTCTTAACGCAAATGATTTGCTCACAGTTGTGTGGTTTCAAGTATTCCGGTATAAAAAAATAATATGTGCCCAATTGTATGCTTTTAAGTATTCCTATCTAATAAAAGATAACGTTGATACAGAGTCAACTGCGTTTGGTAACTATCAGTTTCACGCCAAGACAGTCACCAGACGACGTGGTTCCCACGTGGTGAGTATCCTTTTATATCCTGTTGCATGGTGCATGTTGGGAAGGATGATCTGGTTTGTGGAGCATTTTGTAGGATTTTTATGAGAATAAAACCTCTTGTTCTGATGATCGCATAAACGAGAAACTAACAGTCACCAAGCGCCGTTTATTCTGTGCCTTCTCTATACTCATATATATATATATATATATATATATATATATATATATATATACTGGAATGTATTCTGACCGAATGATTAAGACAACTTGGAATTGGTTATAAAATCGTTAGCATACTGACGACACCAATCCACTTACTAACGTAACCAGAGTTTTTTCCTAATTGTCTTTTTTGACAAGTAGATAGATAGATAGATCTGAATCAACTTGGGTAGACCTAAGATAATCATATGGACATAGATCTTTGTCCACATCAAATTTATATTGTTGCTGTTAAGTAGATGTTGTATTGAGAATAAATGTCTAATTTCACAAAGCGATGTTCTCACGAAACAAAATGGCCGCTCTCCAAGAAGATGGCGCCAGTTGAAATATGTGTCTTCTTGAATGCCAAAACAAATTGTTTATATAAACCGTGTGCTGCCTTCTGACTGAAGGATTGTCCCTATCAAAACATCCCTTCTGATTAACCAATGCGATTTCAGATCGTAATTGCCGACATTCAGAAGTTTTCAAATTTCCTAACACACACACGCGCGTGCGTGCACTTATATATAGAAATATATATAACATTAAACTATAGTAACCTTTGTATAAAGAAATGCTTAGGGGACCTAACATTTAGCGCATATAAAATGAAATAGGCATATCGAGTTCAGATTACACCAGAGATATTAAAATATTAACAAGATATAAGGGTATTTTTCCGATTTCCCACAGAGTCAAAATTGACAAGAAATAATTTTATAGTGGGAGACCATTCGCAAATCGATACTCGTACACAGCCATCACAAAAAAAATGTTTGGTCCCCTTGGCATCCCTAAGAGGCCGTGCATTAAATTCAGCTCTGCTCTTTTTAGACAAAAGAGAGGTTTTGCCTCGGTGGGGTTGGCCTCCTGAGTCCAGGCAAATCACTAAATCAAATACTCGGTGTGAATGCCAGGTGAATTCTTGAAAGCAAATAAAAGCACCACACCCCTACTATTGGTGTCATGAATAACTATCTTGATACTCCAACAACCTCTTAGATCAAGGAAATATTGAATAACCTTGGTGTACGTCAGCTTCAAAAAAATTCGTAAACATATATTCTAAAACGTGAATAACATGTACACGGTACAAGTTTAAAGACGCAAATACAGTTAATTACTAAGCTTGGCTTGGACATAGCAGAAGGCCAGAAGTATAGAGTGGCCCGGTAAGAATCAAGCTCATTACCAATGGTCTGCTGATCTAGCTTGCTGACCATTACTCCTCGTGAGGTGCAAATATTTATGTATATCAAAAATATATTACAGTACGCTAGCAAAAAAATAATTCTCTGAAGACTTTGTGATTTTTCATCTCTGTACATTTTCATACCGTGCCATTGGCCTAATGAGTAAAGTGTTCGCCAAAGATCCAGGAGACTAAGTTTCAATCCCAGGTCGGGTTATACCAAAGACTCAAAAGATAGTATTTGATGCCGCCTTGCTAAATACTCAGTATTTCAAGGATAAAGTAAAGCAATCAAGGAAATAGAGTAGTGCCCTCTCCTACACCTCAGTGTTGTAGCAATTAGAAAAAGGAGCCTTCGGTCACCCTTGACTAAAGTCGACAACTTTATTTTTTGCATTTTCATTGAGTCTCCAACTCTACAACTGATGATGCAATTTTCTGAACCGTTCTCAAAACAGTTGTATTCTCGAATCGGTGAAGGAAAGATGTGCAGTTTGACAAATCGTATCCCACAACCAATGAAGGAGGTTTCGCTGGCTCCGAAATTTAGGTCATTATTTGTCGTTCGGCAAATAGCTAACTAACGGACTGGCATAAAAAAAATCCCCAACAGTCGTGTGTGACCGTTTCTCGCACCTACAGTGAAAGTTCTTAACCTAAAAAACTTTCAAAAACTCTTTAAAATACACTCTTTATATATGCAAGCAACACCTGATGATGGCCAATGAAAGGTCCGAAAGCGTTCGGGACAATTTTGGTAAATTCATCCACCAATTCCAACCTGAACCCAAGACACTTATCAGGAAACTTAAAAGGATCTTAATTAAATCTTATAGACAAAACGTGTCTTTATTATTTAATCAAACATGCTTATATATATATATATATATGCACGTATGTATGTACCAACCCCTCCGCACAGGCAGGATGTGACTCAAATTGAATTTTTTACGCGGGGTTTAACAGGTTTGAATTTTCCTGCTCCCAGAATGGTTGCCTAACCAAGACTAAAGACTAGATGCCCTACTATTTACCAATAACAGGCGGGAAAATAATCGGATTCATACTTTTTCTAGGGCTATTAGTGCTATGTGAAATGCAATCAGCCTCGTTAAGGATTTGAACTCGTATCGCCTACGATGATAATCACTACTCCATGGCCACCCCCA
>OY757906.1:119626371-119661371 GCA_963585895.1 Sepioteuthis lessoniana
TTCTCTGCATTCTGTCCGATCTTAATGCAGTAGTCTGGGTGGTCTCTTCTTTTCCTTTGATTTCTAAGTCTTCTAGTCCCTTTATCAGTT
This sequence comes from Sepioteuthis lessoniana, assembly GCA_963585895.1. NCBI lineage: Eukaryota > Metazoa > Mollusca > Cephalopoda > Myopsida > Loliginidae > Sepioteuthis > Sepioteuthis lessoniana. The sequence goes on from OY757906.1 coordinate 119,626,462, forward strand.
CTTTTAGGACTGTTCCACGTGTACCAATTACCATTGGTATCACCGTCAGTTTTATGTTCCATAGATTTTTTTTTGTTGATTTTTTTCTTTGTTTTCTACCAAAGTCTCGATGTTAACCACTCTTTTTCGCGTTCTTTTAATTTTACACTGGGGTCAGCAAGGACGGCAAAGTCCACTATTTGGCAGGTTCTCTTTTTTATTGTTATTTTTGTTGTTGTTTTTGTTTTTTTGTTTGTTTGTTTGTTTTTTACTGTCGTTAGATCTGGTCGTCTTACCAAGATTAGGGGATCCGCTTGTGTCTCAAAATCCTGAAAAAGTTTGTGCATCGCATTTTCCTGTACGGATTCCAGGTTCTGCAAATACCATTTGTCCATATGGTCAAATTATTATTAGTTAATAGACACTATATAACTGCCTACAAGCAAATAAATATTATCTAATAGAAATAATTACTTGAAATTATATAATTATTTGTATTAGATAGGAATACTTGAAACAATACGACTATTTGCAAATTATTTTTACTAGATATCAACCATTGTAGATTATTTAATGCCAAATCCTCTTAATAAAAAAATATATATTAAATATATACGATTAGTAAATACATTTTGCTCATAACGAGCCTGAGCTTATTTTTTGCACACAGTTAAATAATTTCAATTATTTCTCTCAAACACGAATTATTCTATTTACTATTAATCATTTATTTGCACACACATAAATGGTTTCAAGTATTGCTATGTAACATTTACACTTTAACAGTTTGTACATATTTAAATAAATGTATATGATATGTAAGAAGATTAGTTTGTTGTTAATTTCATTTTTAAATGTGCTAGAACTGATTTGTTTGCACATTAGTATTGCTATTGTTTCTACATAATTAAATGGTGTCAATTATTACTATCTAACTCTTATAATACTATTTAATGTTAATCATTTGTTTGCTCACAGTAAAGTGGTTACAAGTATTGCTATTTAACACTAATTATTCTATTCAACATTACGCATTCGTTTGCGCACAGTTAAGTTCCAAGTATTACTATCTCTCACTAACAATTCAATTAAACATCATTCATTTGTTTACACACGGTTAAATGATAAAACAATTCTACTAACAATTCAATTCACTATAAGTCATTTTTCTGCACATAGTTTAAATGTCAAACAGTTTTATTTGACTTAGAGCTAGGACCCTATCAAATGCTATAACTCTGGCCCAGAGTGGACCAGGGAGCGATGGCAATGAAGAGGTAACCCGCATTCCCAAAAGTTCCAACATTATTGGAGCTTCATCATCAGATTGTTTAGTGTCATATCTAGGACACACGGGGTGATGGGGGGGCGTCTTGCCCCTCTGTTGAGTTGCAGTTGGTGTATTCTACTGCTCCATCCGGCTGGGCTATATAAGTCATTTGTATTGAGAATATTTACTTGAAGCAATAATTCTTTTTTGATAATTCTTATTAATAATTACTTGAAACTATATAACTGTGTCCAAACAAATAATTGCCATTAAAAAGAAATAATTACTTGAAAACATATAATAAATAAATCTACTTCCCTCTCTATTCTTCCTTTAACTGTCTCTTGTCTTTAGACTATTTCCCTCCCTTGGTCTAACAAGTAGACAATAGACCGGAAGACCGGGGTTCAATCCTAGGTTGAGTCATACCAAAGACTCAAAAAATGCTACTTGATGCTACCTTGCTTAACACTCAGCATTATAAGGTAAGGATCAACTTTATTTACTTACATTCTCCTTTATTTTATCTATTTCCTCAATTGTTGAAATTTAGAAAAACTCAAAAAATGTTTAATATGAAGAAGTTTTATGAATAAAGAACGAAATATTACCACTAAACCCTGTTGTAAGTAAGTAAAGTTGGCGACCATATTCGAGGGCGACCAAAAGGCTCCCTTTTCAATAGCTACAACACCGAGGTGTAAGGGAGGGTGCTACTCCTTTCCCTGAACTGCTCCACTTTACCCTCGATACGTACCTTATATTGCTGAGTGTTAAGCAAGGAGGTATCAAGTACCATTTTTAAAGTCTTTGGTATGACACGACCGGGGATTGAACCCAGATATCCCGGACTATTGGCGAACACTCTACCCTCTAGGCCACCGTTGTAAATGTCTGATTTATCCACTTTTCCACTTATTTTTATCATCATATCAGATTCACCAAAATCAACAATTTCACTATACATATATATATATAACTTTTCATCTGTTGACCTCCCTCCTTCCACAGTGTTTCCAGAGCGCTTGATCAAACATATCTTATCACACCTAGCTATCTGGAAGAAATGTTGAACTGTGTCAACCAGACTTTATTCTGGTGACTGGTTTTGTTAATGACTTTTAAACGCGACCCGGTCCCATTTGCTTATAATTCTACAATAGATATAAATACCATATGGGTATTACACATTTTACCTGAAGAATATTTTGATTGCGAGATTTCGAGTGATTGTGTAGCGTCAGCCTTCTAAATCACTACTTCAAATACCCGGTCGTCTTTTCTAACCAATCAGTGACTTCTGACCATTAAATGCATAAATCAACGAACCCTAAATATCACCTGTCACTCTCTAACGAGCTCGGCATGCGAAGGAGACGGGTGGGGGGGATTGCCTTTTCATCTAAGGTCGTGTAATTTCCCATCTAGTTATGTCACGATGCATTTATTATTATTATTATTATTATTATTATTATTATTCAATTAATTAATTAAGGCTCTTTCGTTGTTTTTTTCTTGTTTTATCTTCTTAAAACGTCTTTCTTTTTTCTTTCTTTTTTCACTTTTCTTCTTTCTTTTTTTTTACCTTTTTCTTCTTTCTTCTTTCTCACTTTTTTCTTCCTTTTTTCTTTCTTCATCCTGTTTCTTTTTCTGATTTCTTTTTTCTTCTAACTTTTTTCGTATTTTTTCTTCTTTCTTTTTCTTCTTAATTTTTCTTCATACTTTTTCTTCTTCCTTTTTTTTGACTTTTTTCTCTTTTTTTTTTCTTGGCTTCTAACTTTTTCTTCTTTCTTTTTCATATTTTTTGTCTTATTTCTTTTTCTTCTTACTTTTTCTTCTTTCTTTTTTTTTCATACTTTTCTTCTTTCTTTTTTCTTCTTTCTTTTCTTCTTTCTTCTTCATATTTTCATCTTATTTCTCTTTCTTCTTATTTTTTCTTCACACTTTTTCTTTTTGGTTTTTCTTCTTACATTTTCTTCTTTTTTTTCTTCTTGCTTTTTCTCATTGGTTTTTCTTTTCACTTTCAACCTTTCTTTTTTCTTTATGCCTTTCCTCCTAGTGTTTTCTTTCTTTTTTTTTTTTTTTTTTACTTTTTCTCCTTTTTTTTCCTCAAGTTTTGTTGTTGCTTTTTCTTCTTTCTTTTTCTTTTTACTTTTTATCCACTGACACCCCCCTCAACTCACCATTGTCATCATTTACTGTCTTGATTTTGATGCAGTGCTGCATGGTCGGTGATCAAGCGGCTTGTTGCAATTCGATTGTCGTCGGCTTTCTGACGGACGGGATCTAATTACAGCTGAGTCCTTTCTTCACATACAGACCGCGCTGATGGATGGCTTCATTAATGCTTCCGCCATAAGAAAGTAGTTCCGGATGAGGTTGAAAAGTAGTGATAATTGCTTTCGACAGCTGTTGTTGTGAGGGAACGAGATTTACACATAGATAGGGTGACGTGAACAGACTGCGCTAGACATGAGTAAATTGAGATCGAGAGAAACGAACGAAAGAGAATATGAACAAGAGATATAAAATTGATAGATAAGAGCGATATGAAAATGTAGATATTGCCTATTACATATAAATGTATCGAGTGTTAATAACTTTAGAAGATCGTGTTGTTTCAATCTTCCAAGTAAGGGGTGATCCCTCTTGTCTTGTTTTATAATCTGGCTTTTGCTCGGTATCGAACACCGGCTGCCGACACCAGGAGTAAACAATTAAGATATATACGAAATTCATGAGACAGATTTTTTTTCAGATTGGCAACTATGATAGAAAATCAGCACATCATTCCTTACTTTGAAAACGTGCGAAAATATTCAGTTTTTGTTGTTTTTTGTTTTTTTGTTCTTTTTTTTTTTTGTTTTTTTGTTTTTTGTTTGGGTTTTTCTTTCTTCTTTTTTTTTTTTTTTGCACACTATTTTGTCGAGTACGAATGATTATTAAACAGATCGATTTAATCCATAGATGGGACCCTAATTGGCATTACCACTCTGGATCAGAGTTAACCTAGGAGTAATGACCATCAAGAGGTCATTCACACTCCCCAAATCTTAAGAAGTGCAACCCCAAGATTAAATACAGTTTATTGTCATACCCTAGACACCCCTTTTAGAGTGTCTTACCCCACTGCAGGGATTAAAGTCAACGTATTCTAAGCCCTGCTGATAGAGCAAGCTAGAATTAGCGGTAAGAAGAATATTCTATAGAAAGAAGTGATAACTAAGAAAGGAATGAAGATTGGGAAGCGCTCGTGACGTAACGGTTATTGTAGATGGACGTAGATTCAGCTACTCGAGTTCACAGCCGAACGAGGCTGTTTGTGTTTTCTCATGATGCTAATTCCCTTGGGAAATATTTGAATACAGTTATTTTCCCTCCAGCTAAGGGGAAATGCTGAGGCTCTTTAACCTTGGTAGGGAAATTGATTTAGGAGAAAGAAAACCAATTGTAAATATGGAAAAAGAAGTGCTCCGACAAGCTACATGAGTGGCACCCTCACGACGAAATCAGTCATAGGACCAGTGAGAGAGATTAGGAGGAGAAGGGTGAGGAGCGAAAGAAGAAAATTAGCAAAGAAAATTAGCAAACAAGAATGGACGATAACGGAGATCATACGAGAAAAAAAAAATTCAAATTTGGCAATGGCGCTGCAAACTCTTCCCACTTCAGTTCACCTCGCTCCAAAATTTGGCCTTAAAGCAGTGCAATCTTCCTAATCCACTTTATTCCCTTGGAATTTGCTATTGGCGCTGTACGATCTTCTTCCTCTATGTATGAACCCTTCAAATTTGGTCTTGTTCAAAATTAATCTAGATTTATCGACGTCAACTTTTTGTTGGGAGTGCAGTCCGCGTAGTGTAGTGGCTAACGTGCTAGACTGCGACATCGTAGTAAGCGAGTTCGAACTCCAGGTGCGCTATTATGTTCACTTTCGGACTAATACCCTTGAAAAAGGTATAAGCTCCCTCATTCCTCCCAGCTGTGGGTTAAATAGTACCACTATTGTCCTTCTTCAAGGATGGTTTTGGCAATATATTACCCATGACGGTTGATATGCCATTAAACAAAGAAACCAAAGCAAATCGATTTACCTCTTGGCTCAAATATTTGCCAACTTCTTACCGCTTTCAGAAATAGATGTTCAAGCTCAGGAAAAAAAAGCAATACAGCAAGTGTCAAATTATCAAGACAAGCAGGCCATTCTCATTTGAAATATTGACACAACATTATCTTCCTAACATACACAAAATCAGTCTTTTTTCGAACTGAATAAGTTTAACAAATATGATTTAACAGAATAAAAAATAGATGTCTTCCCATGAGACAAAGCGTATTAGAAAATGTCAAGTTTCCAATTCTTTTTTTAATTTCGTTTTTATTCAGTAATGATTTATTCATTGCTTCTGCAGAAATTCTAAAAGTTTCCAATGACCAACTTATCTGTTTCTCAACAAGATTTGTGAACAAACTATAGATTTTTCATTTCTTTTTTTTTTTTTCATCTTTTTGTTGGTTGGTTTGTGGGTTTTATGGCATATCTACCTTGGTTGTTTATTTAACGCCAAATCCTCTTTATACATATATATTAGATATATATAGGATTTGGTTTGGTTGGCTTTTATGGCATATCAACCCTTGTAGGTTATTTAATGCTAAATCCTCTTTATACATATTTATTAAATATATAGGATTTGGTTTGGTTGGCTTTTATGGCATATCAACCATTCTAGGTTATTTCATGCCAAATCCTCTTTATACATATTTATTAAATATATAGGATTTGGTTTGGTTGGCTTTTGTGACATATCAACCATTCTAGGTTATTTCATGCCAAATCCTCTTTATACATATTTATTAAATATATAGGATTTGGTTTGGTTGGCTTTTATGACATATCAACCATTCTAGGTTATTTCATGCCAAATCTTGTTTATTCAAATATAAGTACACATGATTTGTAAGTAAGTAGAATGGTTTCCATTTTGCTGATAACATTTTTAAACGAGCCCAAGCTTCTTTTTTTTTCTTTTTTCTTTTTTTTTTTTTTTTGCACACAGTTAAACTATTTCTATCTAACATGGATTATTCTATTTAATATAAATCATTTGTTTGCACACCGTTTTAAGCATTACAGTAACAATCTAACTTCAATCATTCGTTTGCACGCATTAAATAGATATACATATGGTTTGTAAGTGAATAATTTGTAGGTGATTTCATTTTCAATGAGAACTAATTTGATTGCATGCTAGTATTGCAATAGTTTCTACACAGTTAAATGATTTCAGTTATTGCTATCTAACACAAATAATTCTATTCAATTTAATGTTTGAAAACAGTGAAGTGGTTACAAATATGTATTACCAATAATTCAATTTAGGCACACAATTAAAGAGTTTTAAGTATTACTATTTAATATTAATAATTCTATTCAACATTATTCATTTGTTTGAAAATAGTTTAAATGTCAAACAGTTCTATTTGGTCACGGAGGCGTTATTCGTCTAGCCTCTTTACGCTACATGAATAACGCCTCCACGACCAAACCAGGTCACGAATAGCCTGACGGGGACCATCCCTCTCCACGTCCGGTTTCTCTTTTTCCTAGACCGGTCGTCATACCAAGGTTAAAGATCCTCGTCTGCCCTACTATCTACCTTTAACTGGACAAAGAAAAGTTGCATTCATACCTTTCCTAAGGTTTTCAGACCAATGTGAAAATGCAAACAGCTTCAATCCAGATTTTACTTTCTACCATGATAACCGTTACGCTACGAACGACACGTCTGCTAAACGAGCTTGTAAATAATCGCACACTGACAAGTACACTCTTTTACCTTTTTCCCTTCAAGATTTCCCGTGTTCTGTTCAAAGTAACTCTTTAATTTTACAAAGTGCCAAGTATCAAATCGAGGTTTTTATTTATCACTTAACAACCTGTGAACTCATTGGGTTGTCTTTGTAACGGCGATCCATAATGATACTGATGCTTCAATTTTGTTACAAGTGATGGAATCTAATAAGCCTTTCTTAGTTATTTCCGTTATATGCAGAACGTGTATGTTTAAGAAGTTATATTCAACATGACTGCAGATCTCACATACTCATTCAATTGTAAATTGGACAGAAAATTGCTTTATTCTTTTTTTTATTATTATTTTTAGTGTATTCCTCTACTCCTACTATGATGTGTTATTTTTGCTTGGCTACAAAATAGATGGGTTGCTTTTTCTGGTGCAAGGATACAAATACGAGTCCCTCAGTTTTAATCGAACTCATCACAGTATTAACGGTATGTCAGTCGAGCTTGCAAATGACCGCACGATGTTGAGTATCTGTCGTTGACCTACCCATGAGAAAAAGTGGATAGGGTAATATTTTCTCTTTTATATTTTTAACGATATTGTTTTTTTTTCAATAAGAGATTTGTTCATTTTATAAGGCAATTTTCATTTTTACAAGACTGGGGTCCTCGTCTGTTTCTCAACCATAGCTTCAGATTGATTTATAGTAATCACGTTATTCTTGTATTTTTGAGGTTTGGTTTCTTTGTTTAATGGCACATCACCATTCCTGGGATATTTAATGTCCAAAGACAGACTATTTAACCCATAGCAGGGAGGATAAATAGGTTTATACCTTTGCCAGGGATGTTAGGCCGAAAGTGAGCGTTCGAACTCACCGCAGTGCAGCACTTTAACCAATTCGCCACTCGATAAGTCCGAAAGTTAAACGAATCTGGAGAATAGCAATGAAAAGTGACGTCAGCTATGGCAACTACCAAAGAGTGTGGGGTTTTTTTTGTTTTTGTTTTTGTTTTATTTTCAGTTGGAGCAAACTTCTCTAAGCTATATTAACTTGCAGTGCTAAAGGGGTCCAACAGCCTTGCTGTTTACTTGTAGGTTTGCGAAAAGTGGATTCATGTATTTTCTAAATGTCTTTGGGGCGAAGTGAACTTGAGCAACCTTAACCAAAACTCAAGCCCGTCTCACCGGTTCCTTCTTCTTCGCGACATCAACCACGCACACATACACACACACACATATATATACATATATACATATATAATCACAGGTGTAATTTTTTAAAAACCAGAAAATAGATCTAAGATATCTCCCATATGTTATATACAAAATTGGAGACTCAAGTTAGTTAATTTTTATACAGATCCCGAAAACTACCTGTAATTTTAATTAACCTAAAACCACAATCGTCATGGCTCAGAAATATATACTGGATCTTGTATAAGAAACTGTGCAGGTGTAATGGTTATCGTCATAGGAAATGGACACGGCGACACGAGTTCAAATCCTGGACGAGAGTGATTGCATTTCACAAAGTATTGGAAAGATATAAATCCAATTATTCTCCCTCCAGCTATGGGTAAATAGTAGGGCAAACTAGGTTCTTCAGCCTTAGTGAGGCAACTAGTCTAGGAGAAGGAAAACTCTGATTTCAAACCTGTTAAACTTCGCTCAAAAATTGACCTTGTGTCATATCCTACCCGAGCGGAGGGGTTGGTAAATATGTATAAGAAACTGAGGAACTAGGTTGCTTTATGTTTACTCAGAAGCTTAACTCCATATTAAATACAAATAGAATAGATGTGTTTTAGAAGACATCAAATACTTAGTTAAAAATAGAAACGAATCGGTAGGAATAGTGATCCACTGGTAATTGTGCAAACGAGTAAAAGTTTACCGTGCAGACCGATGCATAATCACAAGTCAGAAGCTGTCCTGGAGAATAGAAATGATATGATTCTTTGTGACGTGGAAATTCAGACTGATAACCCTTTCAAAGCCAAAAGACCAAATTGAATTATCGCGAACGAAGACAAACAAATGTCTGACATTAGATGTAGCCTTTCAAGAGGAAAGTGAAAATGTGTGAAAAATATCTTCACGCTATTCAGTTCAGTCAACTATGGCTGTAGAATACGCCGACTACACCTCCGTAGCGGTGTAAGACTCTTCCCGCCCAACGGGTATCCCGGCTATTGCATTAAAACACCTTATGTTGGAGCTCTGGGAAAGGTGGAATACCTCTTTATTGCCATTACTCTCAGGTCCACTGTGACACGAATTGGTAGTACCTGTCAGGGTCCCATCTGTGGGTCAAATACAACTATCTAATCAATTAATACACTTGAAACCGTTTAAGTGTGTGCAAATAATGATTAATATTAGATTAAATTATTTGTAGTAGATACTTGGAACCATTTAACTGTGTGTCAACAAATGAGATGTAACTTTTATTTTAAATGAAGTTACCTACAATCTAGTGGCTTACAAATCATATGCAATACACAAACACGCGCACACACACACACACATGCGCGCGTGCGCACACACACACAAACATATATATATATATATATATATATATATATATATATATATATATAATTGAGAAACAAGAAAATTAATTTTCGTGTTTCTCAATGATATTTTGCTCTTCATAAGCTAATTTATTAATGTTAATATATATTATAAACTTTACATTGAGGATAGTTTGGATATTTCCATTTAAGTATCTCTCTCTCTCTATATATATATATATATATATATATATATAATCAGCATTTAGCATTGAATAACCATCAATGGTTGATATGTCATTGAATAAAATAACCTAACCCGACTTTAACCTTACTTAAGAATAGAAATTGTGGAATATATCACGTGTACCCATCATTATTGGCGCACCTGAAATGACTTGCACCTCATCTAATTTCATAATAATCTATTACAATAAAAAAAATCTCTGCGTCTGTAACGGAATTATTTTGAAAACGGGACAATTTATCATAGACTTTTCTATAAGTTTCCCCTAAATGTGCCTGGCTATGAAAGGGAAACTGGTTACGGATCGATTCAGCAACTGAGAGCCGAGTTGTGGGTACTTTGGTGAGTTTGTCAACTTGGGAAAATTTTCAGATCTTTCACACGCTATTACCATTACGTCTCTTGTTTTTCATTCTTTCGCCATGAAATCAAAACTGAAAACCATTCTGCATTTTAAAATATCTATATTTCTTATAAATATCAGTCGTCAGGGTATTTAAATTGTTAAAAAGGATTCTGAAAAGTGAAACCCCTCCTTACAGAAAACCAACTCTAAATTGTAAAATAGAAAATACATTAAAACTAAAACACTGTTTTTCTATTTTGGGAAGATTTACTTTTTTATTTTAGAAAAAAAAACTTCCTTTATTTGTCTTTTCCCATTTTTCATTATGAGCCTGGCACATTTTTCAATGCCAAATTCCATTTCTAAATTCTAGTTGTATATTCTTATTGTTTGTATTCTATAATTATTCTATAATTCTTTTTCCTTTTTTTGTAAACAGCTTGATGTGGTCCATCTAAATAAGAGGATTAATCTTTTCCTGTGATTTAATGAGTTTTTAGTCCCCAATGCACTTCCTAAGTATGTTCTTAATTGACATCATTGCTATTACAAAAAGTAATGGCGAAAGCACGTCTCCCTGGAAGATGCCTCTTTAGCTTTTCATCTCTACAAAAGTTTTTCCTCCAGCTGTCAATATCACTTTCCAGCTTTTCATGGCTTCTGTGATGAATTTTATGACTTTGTTGGACATCTTGTACATTTTCAGACAATTTACATTTTTCTGTCTCGATTTGCTCGCCGGGAGAAAAAATTTTAAAGTCTATTACACCTCACTTAATCTTTCTTCTTTTTTCTTTTTTTCTTTTTTTTCTAAAATGAAAAACTAAATATTTCTGCCTTGGAAAACATATTTCTCACTTTAGTTTTGTTCGTTTAGGTTTGGTTTGGTTTGTTGGGTTTTATGGCATATCAACCTTTGTAGGTTATTTAACGCCAAATCCATTTTTATGTAAATAATCTGTTCTATTGAAAACAATTCAGTTTAGCATAAGTACACAGTTTAATGGTCAAAAACATTTCCATTTCAAACTATTCAAGTAGTTGTATGTAACAATTCGGTTAAGTGTAAATACAGTTTTAATGTCGAAAAACAGTTCTATTTCAAATAATTCAGTTAAGCATAAGCATGCAGTTTAAATGTAAGTACGGTTTAATTGTAAAAGTCATTTCTATTTCAAATTATTCAGTTTTACTCAAACAATTCATTTCAGCATAAGTATGCTGTTAGTTCTATTTAACCCATAGATAGGACCCTTATCAAGTGTTACCACTCCGAGCCAGAGTGGACCTGGGAGCAATGGCAATGAAGGTGTACTCGGCATTCCCAAAAGCTCCAGCATTGCTGAAACCTCACCATCAGATTGTTTAGTGTCATATCCAGGACACTTGTTAGGGGGGGATCTTACCCCTCTGCAGAGGTGCAGTCAGTGTATTCTACAACCCCAGCTGACTGGGCAATACACAGAGTTAAATGTCAGACAGTTTTATTTCAGATAATTCAGTTCAACATAAGTACAGAGTTTAGACGTCAAAAACAGTTCTATTTCGAGCAATTCAGTTCAGCACTAGTACGCAGTCTCAATGTCAAAACAGTTCTATTTTAAACAATTCAGTTTAGCATAAATACGCAGTTTAAATGCAAAAATCAGTATAGTGAAAGAAGCACGTAGTTCTATTTAACCCATAGATAGGACCCTTTTCAGGTGCTACCACTCCGGGCCAGAGAGGACCTGGAAGCGATGGCAATGAAGGGGTACTCCGCATTCCCCGAAGCTCCAGCATTGCTGGAACCTCACCATCAGATTGTTTAGTGTCATATCCAGGACACTCGTTGGTGGGGGTCTTACCCCTCTGCAGAGAAGCAGTCGGTGTATTTTACCGCTCCAGCCGACTGGGCAATGTTCGTTTAGGAGCAAAAATAAATGCTGGTTTGATAGTTCTTTACTAAGCTTTGCTTAGATGTGAAGCAAGGCCAAAAGTATGGGGATGGCCAATGAGAATCGAACTCAGTAACAAAAATCTCTTAATCTATCTTGTTAACCATTACACCAACTAAAGTTCTCATGGCAGCTCGATATAGATTTTATAATCATTCACATCCAAGTAAAAATAAATAAATAAATAAAATTAATCAGTTTAAAAGTATATAATCGGACATATTTCTTGCTATACTGTTATGTTGCATAGCAACAGCGGGTAACCTTTCTCGTACAGTATTAAATATCTGATACACCATTGAATACAGTTTTCTTTCCTAACTAATTCAAGCACTTTTTTTCATTCAAACTCATATCGGAATTTTCATTTAATTGTAGAAATGAATTGTAGAATTAATTGTAGAAATACGTAGAATTAACTAGAACAGCAATATTAGGTATATGCGAAAAGTCTCGTGCAGAAAAATAAAAATAAATAAACGGTTTCCAATTTTGCATTCGTTTGCTAGTTTTCAAAAAAAATTTGGCTTATTCATCATATATCAGCTACCACCACAATGTCCCTAGGATAGCCCTACGTACGGCGGTTAGAATCTCTTCAAGAAGAATAATTCCCCAACTCTAAAAATGGGGTCCTTGATATGACATTATGCTGCATCTGGAAGTGAAGTTCCAGTTCTGGAATTCTGTTTTTAATCCTCTCAAGCGTCTACACTTATTGCCTCTCTTCTGACTTTCAGCCTTGTTGGTTGGTTGGTTGTTTTGTTTTACGGTGTATCAACTTTTTCGGGTTATTTAACACCGAATTAAATTTCAGACAATTCAATTTAGCATAAGTACACAGTTTAGTTCTATTTGAACCATAGATATGGCCCTATCAGGTGCTACTACTCCGGGCCAGAGTAGACCTGGGAGCGATGGCAATAAAGGGGTAATCCGGATTCCCCAAAGCTCCAGTATTACTGAAGTCTCATCATTAGATTGTTTAGTGTCATGTACAGGACACTCGTTGGGGGGAGTTTTATCCCTTTGCAGAGATACAGTCGTTGTATTCTGCAGCCCCCCACCAGCCGACTGATCCATTTCCGCCGTGTTAGTGACGCTTAGAATACGCTGGCATCGTATTGTAACAACAGAAAAGTAAATAAATCATTGGGTGTCAACACTGGAGGGGAAAAGTAATAATACAAATAAGTAGGTAAGATTAAAACCCAAGCACTGATTAAAATAAAAAAGCATAATTTGACTTTGAGTCAGCTAAAACTAGTAAAGTTAGTGACCCTACTCAAGGGTGACCTGAATTCTCTCTTTTCAATACCTACTACACCAAGATGTAGGGGAGTGCGCTACTCCATCCCTGGATTTCTCCACTTTACCCTTGATTCGTACCTTATAATGCTGAGTGTTAAGCAAGGTGGCATTAAGTACCATTTTTTGAGTCTTTGGTATGACTCGATTTGGGATTGAACCCCAGTCTCCCGGACCATTGGCGAACACTCGACTCATTTGGCCAATGGCCCGGTCATTAAAAGCTGAAAAACGTAAGTATAATCTTTTGTATGTGTGTGTGTGTGTGTGTGTGTGCCCAGCTGGAGTGTTTTCTTTCTTGGACAAATACAAGGTCACATCTGTCACAGGTTGACATTATAATTAACCAACCCCATCTATAAGAGTGGTCTCTGTTTATGAAATAAAAAACAGCCTCCGAAATATTACTATGACTCTTTGTCAGGGAACCCTGAGCGTCCAGCACGACTTAATGATGATGAATCGATATATAACTGTGTGAAAATTATTTGCTTTATGAATAGTTATTTGAAGTCATAATTTAATAAGAATCGTTATGATTACTTACTTGAAACATAAAACTGAATGCGAATTATATGTGTTTGATAGGAATACGTGATATCATAATTGCGTATTGTTGGGTTCGCTGTGGTCTGCAGGGTTAGTTTTAATCTGGGGCGTTGGTGGTGCGTACGGCGCGACGTCTACTGGACAACTGGACTCCGGGGATATACAATACAACTGGTACTACTTCCATACTGCAATTGGACGCCGCTTATGTATCTTCTATATGTGTGCTCTATGGCCATGTTTGCAGAGCTCGTGTATGTGCGTGCAGACATACATATTCATAAATCGGCGGTGTTCTTTCATGGGAACGTCCCCGAATGATATTCTTCCACTACCATACATATATAAATAAATTATAATCGACAAATAAATAAATGCATTTTAAAAAACAAAACAAAATAATACAATGTAACAGTGAAATATAAATAATTATGATGACAATCAAGCATTTACCAATTAATTAAATTTCGGGATTAGATCTCCCAACAGGAGTTGATATCCTGTTAAATAGACCAAACCAAACCAGTATCACAAACCAAGGGTTGTGAGTTCGATCATCTCTGAATGCTACAAAACTGTGACAGATTAAGCTATGATTGTAGGTTTTTCTAGCTTCATGGTTGAGGTACTTCTGGATTTAGAGTTAAGGGTTTGTGTTCGAGTGCAGGATACAGTCGGCAGGGAAGTTTGAAGGACAATGCGATTGTAGGCGATCTTCAATATATGTGCAAAAGTTCACAGCGCACTTTTATTTTATTTTATTTTATTTATTTATTTATTCATTTAACTGCGAGAAAACAAATGACTGATATCTAATTCAGTTGTTAGTGATACATTTCAATACTTGGAACCATTTAACTTTGTTGACTTAAGCTAAACTGAATTGTTTGAAATAGAACGGTTTGTTTATTTAACAATGTGTTAACAAATGGCTTATATTTAATTGAATTGTTAGTGTCAAAAAGCAATACTTAAAAACATTTAACTGTGTGATAAAATAGAGTAAATAGAATTATTCTTACTAAATAGAAATAAGTGAAACAATATTACTGTGCGCAAAAAAAGAGCTCAGGTTCGTTTAAAAATGTTATCTACAAAATGTATTTGAAATATATTTAATATATATGTATAACATTGGTCAAGTGGTAGAGTGTTCGCTAATCGGCCCGGAGACTGAGGGTCCAATCCTAAAGACTCCAAAAATGGTACTTGATATCTCCTTGCTTAACACTCAGCATTATAAGGTACGTTACAAGGGTAAAGTGGAGCAATCCAGGGAAAGGAGTTGCGCCCTTCCCTATACATCGGTGTAGCAGCTACTGAAAAGGGAGCTATCGAGTAGCCTTCGACTACGGCAGGCAAATTTTTATAAAAAGGATTTGGCGTTGAATAACCTACAATGGTTGATATGCCATAAAACCAACCAAACCAAATTCATCTCCCAAAAAAGCACGTCTTGGGTATGAAACTAAATTGCATTTTATTGTGAGGCTCCAGCTCTGGAAATCTAGGTAGTGTGGAATACCCTTTTACTGCCATTACTCCATGGTCCACTCTGGCCCGGAGTGGTAATACAATTAGGCTCCCATTTATGGATCAAATAGATTTATCTTGAAACTATTCGTATTCGACAGAAATACTTATTAGCAGATAACTATTTATTGTATTCCGTTGTATCACCACTCTTCAGTGTGGCTAGACCCGCAAGATTCTCGAAGCTGGGATCGATACCCGGCTGACTTTTACGCTAACCCAAGAGTCTACCGCACAGCCACGAGGAAACTAGCAAATACCAGGGATAGGAGTGGCGCCATCCCCTAATCATCGGTGTACTAGCTATCGAAAAGGGAGCCTTCGGGTCGCCCTCGACTGCAGTCGCCTGCTTACTTACTTATTTATTGTATTGTTTGTATTAAGAATAGTTACTTGAAGCTATAATCATTTACTAAAGATTATTATCATTAGTTACTTGAAACTTTATAACTATGTGCAAACAAATGACTATTATTAAATAGAAATAATTACTAGAAAGCATATAATGATTAGTATTAGATAGGAATACTTAAAACCATATAACTGTGGGCAAATCATTTGTATTAGATCGGAATACTTGAAACCATATAACCATGAGCAAAAAAAATTCTTAAGAAACAAGTACGCAAAAATATAACTAAAAATATACAATGAACACAATCCCCAAACTTTTCTCTCACATTACCCCCTCTCTCTCTCTCTCACACTCACTCACCCGCTCGCTCATATATATATATATATATATATATATCATTTCTCACCCTTTCCACTCTCTTCCTCTATATTTTCTTTTCTCTTTCTCCCAATTATCACGATCTTTTACCTTTTCACTGTATAATATACTTTTTCTGGAACTTTTGGCTAATTCAATTCAGTTACGAGTGTCGTGATAGCACCGTTTCGTATGCTTTCATCCAGATACTTAGAACATAAAAGTCGAGTTTCTAAACCAACTCCACATTTGACTCACCAAACTACTATACAGCCAATAACAAGTAGTTGTTCGTCTAGTGAATTCATTACAATTCTTTGTAGTCCTATTTGCGAAAGTAATCCTCGGCTTGGCTTCTCCAGCATTGCTTAACAAGTTTAGTAACCCACTAATTCCGATCATGGGCAGATAAAACAGATTGAAAGGTGAAAATAAATAAATAAAACCCATACCTATGAAAGAAGATGCATCGAAAGATGATCTCTCACAGCCAAGTTGATGATTTCTAAGCTTAGCTTAGGAATGGCACAAGACTAGAAGAACCCGCCGTCTTCATTATTAGAAATTAAAGATAAGTTCTACATACCGGAATGAAAGCAGGCGAAAAACACGCGTACTACATATTTTAAAAGTGTCCAATGTATTAAACATGGAATACAAAACGTATTTTATTCGATGTTGTGCAATGGCAGTTCTATTTCAAACAATTCAGTTTAGCATAAGTACAGTTACATGTCAAAATAGTTCTACTTCAATCAATTCAGTTTACCATAAGTATGTGGTTCTATTTAACCCATAGATAGGACCCTATCAGGTGCTACCATTCCGGACGAGAGTAGGACTGGGAGCGATGGTTAAAAAGGAGTACTCAGCATCAGGTTGCTTAGTGTCATATCAGGACACTCGTTGGAAAGTGCCCTCTGCTGAGATGCAGTCGGTGTATTCTGCAATCTCAGCTGACGGGGCCATTTTAGTATTTTTATGTTCGCATTTTACAGATATGAAAATTGTTCCGGGTGAGTATTACATAACGGTTATCGTCTTAGAATATTGATTGGGTGATCCGAGTTCAAATTCAGGACGAAGATTTTTGTATCTCACTTCGCACTAATGCCCTTCAGAAAGATATAAATCTATTTTTCTTTCCCCAGCTATAGGTAAATAATAAAGCAGATTGGACTCTTCATCCTTAGAACTGCAGCTGGTCTAGAAAGGTATCTCTGGATTCAAACTAGCACTATTCCGCTGAATATTGTGTCACACCCTGGGACTGGGTAAGTACGTACTAATTCTTAACTGATCTATGCGTATAGTTCGAAAATTTGCGTTCAAACCTCAGCAAATCTATGTCTGTGCCAGCACAACTCATTAAAGAACCCATGTCTTTGGCTGAAGAGCTACAATAGCGATATTCTTGGTGTTAAACTGCTCTTACTCTTTCTGCCGTCCCACGCATGCGCAGTTCAAGCGTTATCGATTAAGTATCTTTTGAACCTTTTATCAACACCGACATAATTCAACTTGAGACTTGAGCGTTAATAATGAGCAAGCATCGTAAATGGTAGTTAGATAATATCACAACCAACGAACCGGCGGAATGAGGATAGACTCTAGGAGGAAAAAAGTAAAAAAGTAAAAATGAAGGCGAACGCTGCGATGGTACAGTTAACTTCCGGTGTACATGAGTGTCTATATTGTCCGCCTTAATGATTTTTTATTTGGCAAGAGATTTTCCAGACGCATCATTAATTATTTATTTATTCATTCATTTGCAAAGTTAATAGCAAGAGTATCTGGTGATCGTGTTAAAATTGCTTTTGGAATCATTGGCCCAAATAAGAGCTTCTCAAAGTGGTCAATACTGACCACTTGTGAAATCAATGTAGTAATCCAATGAGTCTATAAATGCCTGGGGATCGAAAGGAGGTCAATAAATGTGGCGGTGGTCAAAAGCTGAACTTTAGAAGACAAAAACCGACATTTAAAAGATACAAATAGACTGACTACCTATTAAATGACAGCAAAAGGATTCTGTACGTATTTCCCAATATTTAATTTCCTTGTATCCTTGGTTCTGTTTTATGGCAGAAGAACCTCAGTGGGCTACATATTGACAAATCCCGTTATATATATATATATATATATATATATATATATATATATATATATATATCATCATATCGTGCTGGTAGCACGGATATCCCTGACCCTCTCTCGCCACTCCTCCCTATCGTTCATCGCCCTAGGTAGGTCTTCAGGACAACATCCTGTATCCTCACATAGCTGCTGAATGTACGTTCGAGCTGGTCGTCCTGCTTTTGCGCGGCCATGTGTGGGGATCCATAAGAGTACATCTCTTATAAGTTCATCTCTGCTTCTCCAGCAGTGTCCTGCATGTCTGGTTCGTCTAACTTGAATAGTTTTTGTGATAGGGGGCAGGTGGCCGTACAGTTGGTGTCTTGTGGGGTGTTGCTGCCAGGACTTGTTCAGGATTGCACGCAGCATTCTTGTGTAATTGCCATCTAGTTTCTTCTCCAGCCGTTTTGTTAGCGTCCATGTAGTGCATCCATATAGCAGTATCGATGTGACCGCTGCCTGGAAGAAACTGCGTTTCATTTTATCGGTTAGGTCTGATTTCCATATATATATATATATATATATATATATATAATTTGTAAGCGAATAGCTAGTAGGTAACATTATTTTCAAACGAGTCACAGCTCATTTGTTTGCACACAGTTAAATACTTTCCAGTATTGCTATTT
Source organism: Sepioteuthis lessoniana (assembly GCA_963585895.1). Lineage (NCBI taxonomy): Eukaryota > Metazoa > Mollusca > Cephalopoda > Myopsida > Loliginidae > Sepioteuthis > Sepioteuthis lessoniana. The sequence continues at coordinate 119,645,431 of OY757906.1, forward strand.
AACACAAATAATTCTATTAGATATTAATCATGCGTTTGCATATAATTGAATGCTTTCCAGTATTGCTATTTAACACTAATAATTCTACTTAATATTAATCATTTGTTTGTACGCAATTAAATACTATCTAACACCAACAATACTGTTTTGATATCAATCCCTAGTAAAAGATTGAAGGGTCTTGTTGGAGCCAAAGATAGGACCCTAACAGGTACAACCACTCGAAGTTGAATGGACCTGACAGTAATGATAATGGAAAAGGCACTCTAAATTCTCCAAACTCCAAAACTGGAACCTCACCATCAGATGTTATTTAGTGTCATATCCAGGACGCTTAATGATTTCTAGTTGTATTATCTAACACTAATTCAACGTTATTCATTTGTTTACACCTAGTTAAATGGTTTCAAGTATTGCTATGTAATACCAATTATTCAATTTAACGTAAACCATTTCTTTGTATACTGTTAAATGGTTTCAAGTATGGTATATTATTAAGTAGTTCTATTTGACCCATAGATGAGAACCAGACAGAGTGGACATGGGAGTACTGGCAATGAAGAAGTACGCCACATTCCCTAATACCCCGGGACTGGAGCATCAGGTGGTTTAGTGTCACATCTAGGACACTCGCTTGAGGAGGAGTCTTTCCCATCTGCAGAGGTGCTGTCAGCGTATTTTACTGTACCAACCAACAAGGTAACATGTAAATATCACATTTCATGTGATATTTATCCTACTGTGAGTTGATTGATTGATTTTAACGGCATGTCAACCAGTCTAGGGTTATCTTATGCCTATAGGTGCTGTCAGCGTATTTTACTGTACCAACCAACAAGGTAACATGTAAATATCACATTTCATGTGATATTTATCCTACTGTGAGTTGATTGATTGATTTTAACGGCATGTCAACCAGTCTAGGGTTATCTTGTGCCTATAGGTTTCTGAATTCCGTCCATATGCATTTATATTTTTATTTTTAAGACTAATTTTGTACATGTTCCAGTCAAATACGAATAATTTTTAAACAAGTCTACACGACCAATAAATGGGGCCCTAGCAAGTACAATCATTCCAGGTCAGAGTGGGTCTGGGAATAATGGCCAGGAATAAGTTACTCCATGCTCCCCACTGGAACCTCGCTATAATTTTGGGTCACATTCTGGACACCCTTTTTATTGGAAGAGAGGTATTATTCTTCTTTAGGGGATATGGTCAGCCTATTCTAAGCCCAATGGTCAGAGTAATCTGTATTTCGACAAATTTATATAACAGTGAATACTTTTATGCTGAATTCCAGAATTATGTTCCTTCACTAGTACATTTCTCGTGTTTTCCCACCCTAGTGGCGAATCTTAGAATACGCTGACTGTATATCCGACAGGAGACTAAGACCCAACCCAAAAATGGATGTCCTAAATTAAATCTGATGGTGAGGTTCCAGTTCTGGAGATCTAGAGAATAGTATTAGCCCAAAAGGAAACACAATAACGTGACTGCAGTTTGAACTCGCTTACTACGATGTTGCACTCCAGCACATTAACAACTACGCCACAAGAACTTTCCGGCCTTTATATGGTTCCAAATAACTAATAATAATCCTAAGTAAACAATTATAGCTTCAAGTAACTATTCTTAATACAAATAATAGGTACAAATGCAGGTACCTCTGCATCGCAATTACTCCCAGGTACACTCTCGCCCAGGGTGGCAGTACCTGTTAATGTCCTATCTATGGGTCAAATAGATTTGTTTAAAAATTATTTACATTCGATAAAAATACTTAATGGCATATAACTGAGTGAAAATTATTTGTGTTAAAAATGATTACTTGAAGTTTTAATTGTTCACGAAGGATTATCATTATTAGTTACTTGAAACCATATAACTCGGTGGAAACAAATGACTTATTAAATAGAAATAATTACTAGAAAGCATATAATTATTAGTATTGGATAGGAATACTTGAAACCATATAATTATTAGTACTCCAGTTGAGCTATTACGTTTACTTTCAGGATAATATCCCTAAAAACGTATGAACTTCCTTATCTCCTCAGCTATGAGTTTGATAATACCACTACTATTCAATTAAGGAATGGCTTTGGCATTAAATAAGCCACGAAGGTTGATATGCCATAATACAAAGAAACCAAACTAAACCTAATACGAATAATTTGTACACATTTTTATGGTTTCAAGAAACTATTCCTATTTAATAATAATAATAATAATAATAATACGACAAAACCTGTACATGGCTAAGAAAAGGAAACTTTAAAAGAAAAACAGAATCTCTCCTAATAGCAGCACAAAACAACGCCGTAAGAACCAATCATATCAAAGCGAGAATAGATAAGACGCAACAAAATAGCAAATGTAGGATATGCGGTGACAGAGATGAAACCATCAATCGCAATATAAGCGAATGCAGCAAATTGGCACAGAAGGAGTACAGGACGAGACACGACTGGATGGGCAAGGTGATCCACTGGGAAATGTGCAAGAAATTTTAATTTGACCATACGAACAAATGGTATATGCACAACCCAGCACCTGTCCAAGAAAATAACACACATAAGCTCCTATCTGATTTTGACATACACCTAATCTCGGCCAGAAGACCAGACCTTATAATAATCAACAAAAGAAAAGAGAATTTGCAAAATTGTCGACTTTGCTGTTCCGGCTGATCACAGAACTGGCAGTGAGGATATACAGTCAGGATAGACAGATGGAATTTGGCAAAGAAAAATGTGTCATGCTAATAATGAGGAGTCGAAAACGACAATTCACGAAAGGAATCAAACAACCAAATCAAGAAAAAATTAGAACGCTCGGAGAAAAGGTAACTTACAAATACTTACAAATATTGGAAGCGGACATCATTAAACAAGCGATGATGGAAGAAAAAATTTTAAAAGATTATCTCTAGAAAACGAGAAAATTACTTAAAACCAAACCATATTGCAGAAACCTTATCAAAGTGATAGACACCTGGGCTGTCCTACTCGTAAGATACTCAAGACTATTTAAGTGAACGAGAGAAGAACTTAAACAGATCGACCAGAGCAAGAAAACTAATGACCATGCATAATGCCTTACATCCCAGAGATGACATAGACAGGCTGCATTTTTTAAGAAAAGAAGTAGGCAGAGGACTCGCCAGCATTGAAGATAGCGTCGATATATCGATAAGACGACTAGAAGACTACATAAAAAAGAAGATAGAAATGCTAATTACAGTTACCAGAAACACACAAACAACACAAGGATCAACAGAACAATAACTAGAAGACAAAAATGGAAAGAAAAACAACTGTATGGATATTTTAAGCGACAAATAAACGAAATCTCTCACGAAAAAACTTGGACAGGGCTAAGAAAGGGAAAACTCTCGAGAAAAACTGAATCTTTTCCAATAACGGCACCAAACAATGCCATTAGGACAAACTACGCTAAAGCAAAAATAGATAAGACGTAATAAGATAGGTGCAGGTGATGTGGCGATAGAGATGAAACAATCAAGCGAATGCAACAAATTAGCATAAAAAGAGTATAAGACTAGACACGACGGAGTGGGGAAAGTGATCCTCTGGGAATTATGCCAGAAATTTAAATTTGTCCAAATAAGTGGTATATGCACATCCCGGAATTCGTCCTGAAGAATTAGACATACAAACATTTCTGAGATTTTGAGATACAATTTGACCCTCTAACCTCGGCCAGACAACCAAACCTAGTGATAGTTGACAAAAAAAGAGAGAATCTGCTGAATAGTGGACTTTGACGTCCCGACAGACCATATATTTATTAATATTAGATAAGTACTATTAGTATTGGTAGTATTAGTAGTATTAGATAAGAATGCTGGAAACTATATAAATGATTGCAAATTATTTCTCTCTCTTGATATCATATAACTGTGCAAAAAAAATTCTTAAGAAACAACTACACCAAAATGTAAATATAAACGTACAATGAACATGATTCCCGAAGTTCTTGGCATAAAATAACTCTAGACGGTTTGACATGCCATTAAAACCAACCAATCAATCAATCTATCAAATACTCTAATTTTAGGCAAGAATAAACTGTCATTAACTTTTTTTGTCATTAGTCTCCTGTTGACTTAAAAATAATGCGAAACATGGCGCCCTTAAATAGAAAGAAACATGTTGTCCATAGAATAAAATGTTATACACCGACAGAAGGAAAGACAATAACACTTGCAGGCAAAAATATTCATCTCTTCTTTTTTATTACGAAACGTGCATACACGAAATGGTTGGCAACATTGTTGGGTGAAGAGAGAGTCGGGATAAACAGGGAACCGTTAAAATTCATACCAGGTTTAGTTTGGTTTGGTTTTATGGCATTGTAGGTTATTTAATGTCAAATCCATTTTTATATGTATAAACAGTTCTATTTCAAACAATTCACTTTAACATGAGTACGCAGTTTAAATATCAAATCAGTCCTATTTCAAACAATTCAATTTAGTATAAGTACACAGTTTAATTCTATTTGCCCCATAGATAGGACTCTACAAGGTGCAACCATTCTGAGCCAGAGTGAACCTGGGAGCGAAGGCAATGAAGGAGTACTCCGCATTCCCCAAAGCTCCTGCATTAGTGGAATCTCAATATCAGATGGTTTATTGTCATATTCAGGGCATTGGTTATGAGGTGGGGGTCTTACCCCTCTGCAGTCGGTGTATTCTACATCCCCAGCCGACAGGGCAATTATACATGGTTGAGATCGATATCTTCAGAGAGTCTTACTTCTTCGCTCTACCTCCACAAGGCTGGTACAGGTCAATCCACTACAGAGGCTTCCGATAGACTCTCCTATTTTCTTCTGGAACCATATTCGCTTTCAACATATAGACTTTTCTCTTCCTCTCAACCCGCAGTCATATGGGCTCCCCGGCGGTCCAACGCCCAAAACGGCGTGACGTTTAGGCCCTCTGCTCCGGGGATATAAACTTCCGTCGTTATATATTTTTCAGATGCCCACGCACCTCATGATTACTCTTCCTTCCGGTATCTCGCTCACACAATTCATTTTGCCATATACATCCCGTAGTTTGCTGGTAAAGCAGCTGGTACAAATAACCAGGCTCCAAGTCGCCTCTAGTGGTGTAATGGTTAGCAAGCTCAACTAGCAAACCTACAGGAGTGAGTTCGAGTCTCATTGGGTGCCCCTTTCATATGGCCTTGTGCCACATCTAAGCAAAAAAAACTTAGTAAATTTCCAAATAACCAGGCTCCTCCAAGGAAAAAAGAGACATGAGTTCGAGTCTCACGGGGTGCCTATTCTTTTGTTTCTCTGATGCACTCTGTTCATAACTGTATTTGAAATAACAACCTGATCGAGTTTTAAAAAATCAAAAAATAAAAACGATGAAAGAAAATGTGAATCAAAATAAATAAAGATAATCGACTATATTTTATTTTTTAAAAAAATGAAATATTCTATTTGATACTCGATGAAAAATATAGAACCCTTGTAGACTACATCCATTTAAACAGAATATACATGGCTCAAACTGTTTTTGGATGCTAAGAGCTTCTTGAGCTCAACAAAAATTACTTTATGCCAAACTTGTTTTAATGTCTCGCGCTCTTGAAGATACAGAGCTGCAGCCTCATCACCTCTGTGAAAGTACTACCATTTTGTGACAAGAATCTTTTTATGGGGAGTAGAGTTGCTAGCCCCAAACTCGCTGGTTTTGAATTCAGAGTTTTTTTCCTTCTTCTGGACTGGTTGCCTTATGAAAGCTTAAAAACTCAGTCTGTTCTACTATTTGCCTCTAGCTAAGAGTGATAAGAGAAGGATTAATGTCTTTCTTATATGCATTTGAGCGAAAAGGAAATATAAATAGCTTCGTCCAAGATTTGAACTCGGCTCGACGATTGATTGATGAATTAATTTTAACGGCATGTCAACCCGTCTGTCGTTATTTTATGCCTAGAGGTTAGGGAATGGCGCTCATTTGTGTAGTTTCTTAACTTTTTAATACACGGTTATATTATATCGGATATTCCTATATAATACAAAGTATTTTCAAACAGATCAATTTGAACTATAGTTAGGATCCTAACTGATTTCCACCACTCCGGGTTAGAATAGAGTTCAGTGTAATGGCAATAAAAAGGGTAATCCCCTTTTACCAGTGCTCTAAAACTGGAACCTTACCACCAGATGCAGTATTGTATCATACCTAGGACAATCTATTTTTCCGGGGGGTGGTCTTATCCTTCTGCATATTCTAAACGCTACTGACAGAGCAGGTTATCTAGTTGAATCCATTTCCTATTATAAACGATGTCTGTGAGCTGAGAAATTTCGGATTTTACGTATAGACAAACGGAGAATTTTCAATGAACAGGAGACTAAAAAAAATTATCCGAACTTTTAAATCTCCGGATAGACTCACTATAATCCTTTTTCTTATTTTCTTATATCAGCAATATATGTATTCATTATTTATACATATATTAACATTATATGTATTTATTATTTAAACATATATTAACATTATATGTATTTATTATTTATACATATATTAACATTATATTTATTTATTATTTATACATATATTAACATTATATGTATTTATTATTTATACATATATTAACATTATATAAGGTTATTATGCCATCAAACAAAGAAACCAAACCAAACTAACATTATATATATCTATTATTTATACATATATTAACATTATATGTATTTATTATTTATACATATATTAGCAGTATATTGTAACAGTCTTGTGGGTTTGTGGCGAACCAAGTTCGATATAATTTGGAGAGTGCTCAATATCTGTAATAGAGCTATTATAAGATATTAATTTCCATATGATCGACCACCTATCGATAGCTGTCCATGCCTTCATATGGAAATCAGACCTGACCGATAAAATGAAACGCAGTTTCTTCGAAGCAGCGGTCGTATAGATACTGCTGTATGGATGCACTACTTGGACGCTAACTAAACGGCTGGAGAAGAAGCTAGACGGCAATTATGCAAGAATGTTGCGTGCAATATTGAACAAGTCCTGGCGTCAACACCCCACAAGGCACCAACTATACGGCCACTTGCCGCCCATCACGAAAACTATCCAAGTTAGACGAACCAAACATGCAGGTCACTGCTGGAGAAGCAGAGACGAGCTCATAAGTGATGTACTCCTATGGACCCCACATATGGCCGGGCAAAAGCAGGACGACCAGCTCGAACATACATCCAGAAGCTATGTGAGGATACGAGATGTAGCCCTGAAGACCTGCAAGAGGCGATGAACGATAGGGAGAAGTGGAGAGAGATGATTAGGGATATCCGTGCCTGTGGCACGACATCATGATGATGATGATGATAAATAGATATACATTAAATTTTATATATTTAATGCCATTTAATGCTTAGATTTCATAAAGTTTTACTAACAACAATCATCAGGCAGATAACGAAAGGAACGGAAGAAATCGAAAAATACTGTCAAAAACCGGTGGAATTGTGTACAAATCTTTATGTGTGCTTGTGTGGGGGGGGTATAGTTGCGTATTATTGTGCGTGGACGTGTAAGTAGTGTTTTGTGTATATTAGCAATATATGTATTCATTATTCATACATATATTAGCAATATGTGTATTTATCATTTACACATATATTAACATTATATGTATTTATTATTTATACGTATATTAGCAATATATGTATTTAACCAATCTCTCCACCGCGGATAGGATGTGACACAAGATCAATTTTCAAGAATACAACTGGTTTGAATTCTGAATTTACTTTCTCCTAGACCGGTTACCTAACCAAAGCTAAAGAACTCGGTCTGTCCAACTATTTACATAAAGCTTAGGGATGAATGAGAACAGACGGATTCATACCTTTCGAAAAAGTATTATCGCCGAGTTAAACGCAAACAGCCTCGTGTAGGATTTGATCTTGGCTTGCCGATTCCATGTCCTACGACGCTAAGCGTGCCTTCATAAAAGATATGATTCGGTGTTTCCCGGTAGAATATGGTCTAAACGGCTACATTGCCTCCGCTTGCTGATTTTCCTACAGTACCTCCCGATGGATAACGACATATATGTACTCTGGCGTCCACCCAATTCAGAAGATCTATTTTGCGTCAATGCAAGGTCTCGTTTTGATGCTCGTGTATGCAGTGAAGACGCAGCTCCACAAACAGTAAGTGTACTGCCTGTTGTGACGCATTTCTTTTTCGAACTTTATAAAATCTATATGCAGTTTTTGTCTCAGTAAACATTTTGTTGGTCTATCTTTGGCTAGAAAGTCTCCGTTCACCTTTCATATTGATAAAAGGGATTTTAAAAATGATTGCAATGAAATGTTAAAAATAGTGATAATCATAATCCTTCATAAATTAATCAAATTTCGGTATTAAATAACTCAGAAATATGTTGATATACCGGTAAACAGCTATTCTCTCCCTACGTAGCTATGGGTAAATAGTAGAGCTCTTTAGCCATTGGTTCGGCATTAGTCTCACTTCTCATAGACTAAATGCCTCACTGATGGCTAAAAAGCCCAGTCTATCTTAAAACTCAAACTTGTTAAACTCCGTAAAAAATAGACTTAGTGTAACATCCAGCTCGTGTGAAGGGGTTGGTAAGTACATGTATTTGTTAGAATACCTTGCGTACCATCTGAAAATAAAGACAGTTTATGCAATCTTTCAAAAGGTTTTTACTGCTTCTTCACACCACAAGACAATTTCTATGCCCTCACACACACAATATTTGTAACACGATTAAAGAAAAATATTCAAACAATTAGACTCCTTGGTTTTTTAGGAGGAAGGTTATTTTGTTGTTTTTGTATTTTGGTTTTGTTTTTTGTTTTTTGCTTTTTTTGTTTTGTTTTTTGTTTTTTGTTTTTTTGTTTTTTTGGTGGGGGGGTCGGCGTTTGTGTTAACAGTAAATGCCCTGGTAAAAGGCGGTATAGTAAGTTCAGATGGCATCTGGAGAGAGAAAATCAAATATGACACTCTCTGAGATAAAATCAAAATGATACATAGGTTTGGTTTCTTTGTTTAATGGCATATCAACCTTTGTAGGTTATTTAATGCCAATGCCATTACTCCTAGAAGAACAGTAGTGGTACTATTTGACCCATAGCTGGGAGAATAAGGGGGTTCATACCTTTCCCAAGGGTATTTGCCCGAAAGTGAACGTAATAGCGCGACTGGAGTACGAACTCGCTTACAACGATTCCGCAGCTCATCGCTTTAACCATTACACCACGATATATAGGTAATATCGTAAGAAAGTGTGACATAAACAGTTTCATCTAGAAAGTGAACTCAGGTCGCTGATTCTATTTTGTGTGATAATAAGCGTTACGCTAAGTGCGCATGTAAATTGCTTGTGAAACGACGTCTTTGCCGGTTTTTGCTACGACGTATCTATCTCGCTAATCTCGATTCTCTGTCACTGTCTTTTGTGAACACAGCTATTTCCGAGCCAAAATTCCGGTTTTGATTCGTCTCTTCTATACTCGGCACGTCCACATCAAAGTGATGTTAGACATTTTGGCAGGAGACCAAAAAACTGATGGTAATAGAATGTTAAACTTCAAATGAGATATACCTGAAGCCAAAATAGGCGGTCTAATACTATTGAGTGTGTCAATGACTGCAGAATAATCATATAGAACTGTACTCTCCTCAATCATATATATAAACTTTGACAATCACAATCGTAAAATTACCGCCATTAATCACATTAAAGACTTGTTGGTAATCAACAGGTCGGCTAAAAAGAGGACGTAAAACAACTTTTCAAAATGGCGAAGAGTAGCAGATTCATTCTGAAAAAGTTCTTTTTTCGCTTCCGTCTCATCAGAAAAATGACCGTAAGAGAAAGCAGTTATTAAAAAAAAATTCAGAGTCGATTTTTTTCTTGGGGGAAGAAAAATAATCATTGAAGAGAAAAAGAAAAAAGAAAAAAGAAAAACCCCGTATGAATTACTCGGGTTCAGGGGGGGTGCAAATAGAAAAAATTCACGAAACGGTGTAATGTGTACATAAGCCAATATGATAAATGTAAATAGAATATGATACAACAAATTTATATATAAACAATATAGTGAAGTATTGATTGAGTCATTGATTGATTTAACGGCATGTAAATCTGTCGACGATTATTTTATGCCATAAGAGCGGGTGCGCTACCATCAGATGCAGTTTAGTATCATACAAAAAAGTAAGTAAAGTAGGCGACCATAGTCGAGGGCGACCTGAAGGCTCCCTTTTCAATAGCTACTACTGGCCGCAAACAATGGCAGCAGACATCACAGAAGTAAATCTTGAAATACAATTCAATACTGCTACTAAATGGAGCAATCAGATGAGCGATGCCATTGTCCGTTTCAAATAAACACGTAATAAGTTTTGCATGTATAACTGATTTATATATATGATCGGATAGCAGTCATTTGAGTACATATACAAATCTCTCTCTCTCTCTCAATCTATCTATCTAGCTAGCTAGCTAGCTATATATATATATATATATATATATATATATATGTAGGTGTAGGGAAGAGTGCTACTCTTTTCCCTGGATTGCTCCACTTTACCCTTGATACGTATCTTATAAGCAAGAAGGTATCAAGTGCCATTTTTGAGTCTTTGGTATGACTCGACCTTGGATTGAACCCTGGTCTCCCAGGCCATTGGCGACACCCTTTTTAGTAAGGGTTTTTACCTCTCTTCAGGGGATTGAGTCGGCGTATTCTAAGCCCAGCCAACTGGTAGGAAGCAACTCCTTGGATATGCAATATATTGCTTTGTACACCCATTCACCCCCACACATGTATATATTGTCCACTTGGCTAGGGCTGTAGAATACACCGACTACTTCTCAACAGAGGGGTAAGACACCCCACAACCAGTGTCCTGTATATGACACTAAACAATCTGATGGTGAGGTTCCAGTAAGGCTAGAGATTTGGGGAATGCAGAATACCCCTTTTTTGCCATCGCTTCCAGGTCCACTCTTATCCGGAGTGGTAGCACCTAATAGGGTCCGATTTATGGATCAAATAGAACTAAGCTGTGTACTTATGCTAAACTGAATTGTTTGAAATAGGACTGTTTTTTACATGGAAACTGCGTACTTATGCTAAACTGAACTGTTTGAAATAGAACTGTTTTTAAATAAAACTAAACTGTGTACTTATGCTTGACTGAATTGTTTGAAATAGAACTGTTTCGATATTTAATTAAACTATTTTGATATTTGGCTGTTTGTATAAACAAAAACTATACTTATTCTAAACTGAATTGTTTGAAATTTAATTTGGCGTTAAATGACTCGAAAGGGGCTGGGTGCTCTAAGCTAATTCGTGGTTGTGTTCAACTACGCTCTTACGACATCTGCAGTGATTTCAACGCCAAATTACAAAATATCTTGGACAAAATCAGGATCATAAATAGGAGAGACTGACTGCATGAGCAACTGCTGATCTTCCACAAGACCTTGTTCATGCCTGAGCCAGAATCTGGGCACAGATCCATAGTCAAGTGAGACTGAAGTACTTCATCAGATGGTAAGATCCCAGTTCTAGAATGTAGATTAACCTTTTATTGCCATTACCCCCAGTTTCACTTTGACCCTAATAGGAAGTATCTATTAGGGTCGCATCAATGGCGTTGATAGATCAGTTTAAAAATTATTCGTATTTGATGGGAATACTCGATGCTATATAACTGTAAATTTGTTATCTAAAGAATAGTTACTTGAAGCTATAATTAGTTTACTAGGGATAATTATAACTGTGTGCGAGCAAATAATATTTTCAAAGAGAAATAATTGACTGAAACCACATAATTATTAGTATTAGATAGGAATACTTGAAACCATACAACTGTGAGCAAATTATTTTCATTAGATTGGAATACTTGATGTCTTATAACTGTGCGAAGAAAAACTAAAGAAGAAAACAACACAAAAAATGTAAATAAAAATACACAATGAACGCAGTTCTATAACTTCTAGACATAAAATAACCCGAGAAGATTTGACATGTCGTTAAAATCAGTCAATCAATTCAATCAAAGCAGTTTTCATGCTTCAAACTAATAGTTGTTTGGAACCTTTTCTATAGACTTACAACGGTCTAAAATAAATCACAAATCGCTATTGGTAAAAGAGGAAAGCCGATAAATTAATCCATCGAAGCTCTATAATAAAAACAATAAGGATGAGGATACTAGTTTAGAAAACTCACCAAAAACTAAAGACGTCAAAGAAATACTGAAAGTGAAAAATTAATTGAATAAAATCTGAGAAACATTTCTATAACGAAAAAAAAGAGATTGTTTTAGAAATAAAGATGATTAAGATATAAAAAAAAAATTTACAAGTTGGTGTTCTGTTTGGCATAAACAGAGGAAGTCGTTGTCTGCCGGAAGTGACGTCCGTTGATGCAAAGACATCAAGCCAATAGGTGAGGTAATCAAGAAAACATGTCCTTCCCCTCGCACGCAAGAACGCACATAAAAAAAAAATGAATAAATAGATAATTTAACGTATCTGTCGACTTGAAAAATTATACCCATCCTGGTAAATTAACGTTAAACCTCGATTACACAGAGATAATTATATATCTACATTTCGAAAGATCACGCCCAGGCAAACATAATTAACATATTTAGTCTCGAAAAGTGTAATTGCTTGGGCGTCTCGGGTGGTGTAATGGTTAGCAAGCTAGACTAGTAAACTTCCCGAATGAGTGCGAGTCTCGTGTGTGCCCCAAATTTTTACGGATTTGTGCTCCATCTAAACAAATAGCTTAATAAGTAACTAAAAAGTGGAATTACTTTCATGGATTTTTCACTTGGCGAAACGAAAAAGATGAAGGTGTTTATCAATAAAATTACGTTGCTTTTTTAATTATTTACATACATTTATCTAGTTGAAATCCTATGTAATTACTTTTTCTACAAAACCTACAATGGTTGATATGCCATTAAACGAAAACAAACTAAACCAAACCAAGAAAGGATACTCGCGATGTAGGCAGGGCTTATAATCCGCTGGTGATGTCCCCTGCGGAGGCGTAAGACTCCCACAAAAAGTAATTTCCTGGATATGATACTAAACCTCATCTGATGGTGAGGCCCTAGTTCTGAAGATCTGAAGAGTGTGGATTACCCCTTCATTGTCATTTCTCCCTCTGGCTCGGAATGGTAAAATCTGTCTGGGTCATATCTAAGAGTCAGATCGATCTGTTTAAAATTTTTTCGGATTCGATAGAACCACGCGCAAAAAATATCGTAAGAAACAACTACACAAAAAATATAAATATTAACGTATAATGAACGTGATTCCCTAACCTCTAGTCATGAAATAACCCTATACAGGCTGACATGCCGTTAGAATCAATCAATCAATCAAGAATACTCAAACGTAACCCAACAGCAAAAAATATGAAAAATCAGTATGTGTAATTGTTATATACTCAGCTACAGCATCCTTACGACACAATAATAAAGACGCACGCAATGATAAAGACGCACGCAATGATAAAGACGCAGGAAGACTTCTTAGAAAAATATTTACCGCTCACTTTATTGCAAGGGTTCGAAAAGGTTGTGGGGGGTTTTACTGTGAGAGGGAGCTGGAGACCGAACATAACTGAAATATTTTGACCCCAAAGTTATGGCCGTCAGTGTTGTGTCTTTCTCGTTCTCTAGGGCTGCTCAACCAGAGCCCTGGGGTCCACTCTGCTGGGTGCTGGCTTTCCTTACTGCATCTCATCAGCAACTTCTCTGGTCCCCAAACTTCATCGGGGTTCCTAAGGGCCCCCTCAGCCGGGTGTGGCTTTCCCTACCACATCTCGTCCCTCTCCGTCTCCAACTCTACTGCTTGACTTCTGTCTTGACTGAGCTATATAATAGTTCAACGCCCACTTGATCGCCCACGCGATCTTTGAAATCGAATGTTTAATCGTCATCAAGCGGAAATAACTGTCATGCAGTTCAGAGGTCACTCTCTTCCGGTGCGTCAGGCTATGAGAGTATAATGGGATTTTTTTTTTACCTCGTCCCATTTCATCAGCTAATTTCCGCCCACGCGATTTCCTCACATAACTGCCATTAGAATGTGTCACTTCCTTCCGGTGCATCGCCTTGAATGGCATTTTTGGCCGGGTCAAAAGGTCAAAACATATCATAATGAGTAAAAAATGAAATAAAAAAGCTTTCTTGATGAGGTAAAGTAAAATAGTCATATGGCTTTACCGTTCCTTGTCAGAGTCCGAGATACGTCCCTCCAGTTCCAAAAACAGAGGTAAAGGAGGTTGAGAATGGCTTTCTAAGACAGTCACGCGACGCCCCACGAAGTAGTTAATGGACACGTTCATTCTCTGAGGGGGGATAATTATTTATTGTTTTTCTATACAACAACTGAGGGTCCGCTTTGAAAAGCGAAAATAGGAAGCTTATCCAAATACGCCTGTCCATCGGAAAGTTTTACATTCAAATCACTAACCCTTAATATTATAGGCGTCGACCGCCACCATCAAGGAGATGGGCAAACGCCTCTTCTGGAAGTGTCATGACTCGCGAGAGACTCTATCAGAACCTCTTAATATTGAGCAATGAAACGCGGCTGGTAGTGCTCGACTCTCTCTTCAAAGCAGAAAAAATTATAAACTACTCATTTTCCTTAGTTTTTATACTAAGAAAAAGCAAATAACTAAAAAGAATGTCTGATGTATTTCCTGAGTTTTACGCCAACCTATCTATGGAGAAGAGTTTACTTGCTGTAATCCTGTGGTTTATGAGGTTATTCTGGAAATGGTAAATGGTTGGTTTGTTTTCTATTGTTTTCAAGGCGACAATTTTCTTTCCAAATTGGTAAAAATCATTCATCTCTCACTCTTTCTCTTTCTCACTTTATTTTTCTCTTTCTTTCTCTCTTTTCTTCTCTCTAATTTTAACTCAGTTTCATTCCTTTTACTTTCTATGTCTCTCTTTTTCTATGTCTGTCTCATCTCTTTTTTCTCTGCCCAGTTGGCTTGGGCTGCAGAATACACCGTCTGCTTCTCTGCAGAGGGGTAAAACTCCCTCAACGAATGTCCTGTTTATGACACTAAACAATCTGATGGTAAAGTTCCAGTACTGCTGGAGCTTTGGGGAGTACCCCTTCATTGCTATCGCTCTCAGGTCCACTCTGGCCCGGAGTGGTAGCACTTGATAGGGTCCTATCTATGGATCGAATAGAACTAAATTGCATACTTATGCAAAACTGAATTGTTTAAATTAGAACTGTTTGACTAAACTGAATACCTTGAAATAGAAATCTTTTTATAATTAAACTGTGTACTCATGCTAAACTGAATTGTTTGAAATAGAACTGATTATTTGTATAAAAATGGATTTGGTGTTAAATAACCTACAAAGGTTGATATGCCATAAAACCCACACAACCATCCAACCAAACTTTTCTCTCTATTTCTTTCTTTTTTTCTCGATATTTCATTCTCTCTCCCTCTATCGCATTCCCCCCCTCTCTCTCTCTCTCTCTTCAAAGACATATATATTTCGGCGTGCGAGTTGCTCCTGAAAAGTTTGGTGAACAAATTAATGTGCGAAACAGATTCACAAAAAATACAGAAAATAATGGAATATATATGACATTATTTACAAGTAGAGTGATTCCGAGAGATGTATAAAATATACAGTAAGTAAGGGGGATCTTTCCGTAAATATATATATATATATGTGTGTGTGTGTGTGTGTGTGTGTGTGTCGTTAGAAATAGAATAGAATAGAATAGAAGTGTCCTGGGTTCAAATTCTCGACGAAGCTGTTTCCATTTCATATAACGCTAATAAACTTGAAAAATTATGAATCCAACTATTCTCCCTCCAGCTATGGGTAA
>OY757906.1:119663871-119798030 GCA_963585895.1 Sepioteuthis lessoniana
TATATATATATATATATATATATATAGTTTACTTTGGTTTCTTTGTTTAATTAAGTATCAAACTTCGTGATTCATCTAATGCCAAAGCTATTCTCATAAAAGGATAGAAGTATATATAGGTATACACGTATATAAGCAATCAGTTTAGTTCCCGGAGGCCTTCCGCCCAGGCAGTACCTGCCCTTTGCTAAAAGGACTAGGTTTATTACCCAATTCTTGAGGTACCCCTGAAAGGGAATGCCGACGTAACAAAGCTATTTTTGCAACTGCCCCGGGGGAGGTTTGCTTTTTGGGGGCAACTCTAGCTGGGGGTGTCCTCGTGGTGTAATGGTTAAAGCGATGAACTGCGGAATCGTAGTACGCGAGTTCGTACTCCAGTCGCGCTATTACGTTCCCTTTCGGGCAAATACCCTTGGGAAAGGTATGAACCCCCTTATTCTCCCTCCAGCTATGGGTAAATAGTAGGACGGACTAGGTTCTTCAGCCTTGGTGAGGCAACTAGTCTAGGAGAAGGAAAACTCTGAATTCAAAACCTCCGCTTAAAAATTGACCTTGTGTCATATCCTGCCCGAGCGGAGGGGTTGGTAAATAGTAACTCCAGCTGGAGGTTTGCTTTTTTGGAGCTACTCTCACATTCGTGGGAGGGGGAATATGTACATATAAAAATATACAAGCATATTTACATATCAACTTTAGTATATAAAATAAGTATCATGAGGACTCGTCCCGGTGCTATAGATGCTGCTCCACGCCACATTTGATAACTAAACCGAAAGTCTGCTTTCTCTTCTGTTGTCTTGTGCTCGGCATAAAGGATCGATTCGATTTCTTTGTTTTAATAGCATATCAACCTTCTTAGGTTATTTAATATGAAAGTCATCCTTGTAGAAGAGCAGTAATGCTACTATTCAACCCATAGCTAGGGGAATAAGGGAGTTCATACCTTTCCCAAGGGCATTAGTCCGAAAGTGAACGTAATAGCACGACAGGAAGTCGAACTCGCTTACTATGATGTGTCAGTCCAGTATGTTAGCCACTACGCCACGGGGACTCCAACCTCCACCACTGCGCATGTGTTAACTATTTTTGAATAATTAATTCCGTTTTATATTCTTTTATAAAAGTTCGAGTGATTTTTTTTTTATTTTTTGTGAAGGTTTTCTTCTCTCCCCATTATTTCTTTTTTGAAATATTTTCTTATCGTTTCTTATAGTGATAAGATAATTTGCTTCATAAAGAGAAACCAATTGCCCGCGGTAAGTCATTACTTACGGCACGTGCCTGTTAAGTTTGCAAACATATTCATTGCAGCTGCAAGTCTTGAGTCTTTAATTATTTCAAACATTTGGTATATAACTGTTGCTTTAATTTTGCATTTAGTATTACAGAAGTGAGTTGCCCAGTCGGCTGGGGTTGCAGAATACACCGACTGCACCTCTGCAGCGGGGTAAGACACCCTCCCCACAAAGAGAGTCCTGGGTATGACACTAAACAATCTGATGGTGAGGTTCTGGTGATCCTGGAGCTTTGGGGAATGCGGAGCATCCCTTCATTACCATTGCTCCCAGGTCCACTCTGGCCCGGAATGGTAGCACCTTGATAAGGCCCAATCAATGGTTTAAATAGAACTAACTGCATATTTATACTAAACTAAATTGTTTGAATTAGAACTGTTTGACTAAACTGAGTAGCTTGAAATAGAAATGTTTTTGACAATTAAACTGTACTTACATTTAAACTGCGTGCTTATGCTAAACTGAATTGTTTGAAATGGAACTGTTTTGACATTTAAACTGTACTTACACTAAACTGAATTGTATAATATAGAACTGTTTTGACATTTAACTGTGTGTAAACAAAATCTGTACTTATACTAAACTGAATTAGCTGAATTAGAACTGTTTGAATAAACTGAATAGGTGGAAATAGAAATGTTTTTGACAATTAAACTGTGTACTAATGCTAAACTAAATTGTTTGAAATAGAACTGATAGTTGGTTTAAAATTGGATTTGGTGTTAAAAAACCTTCAAAGGTTGATATGCCATAAAACCCAAACAACCTAACCAAACAGAAGTGAGCAAAACTAATTGAGGTATTGAGGTAGGTAAAGATAGATAGATAGATAGATAGATATGATATGATATGATAGATTGTGGTGTAGTGTTGCAGGTGCTGGACTGCAACATCGTAGTAAGCGGGTTCGAACTCCAGTCGCGCTATAATGTTCACCTTCAGATAATATCCTTGGTAAGGTAAATAAAGTAGGCGACCTTAGTCGAGTGTGACCCCCAAGATTATTTCTTCAATAGCTACCACACCGAGGTGTAGAGGAGGGCACTACTCCTTTCCCTGGATTGCTCCACTTTACCATTGATCCTTACCTTATAATGCTGAGTGCTAAGCAAGGCGGCATCGAGTACCATCTTTTGAGTCTTTGGTATGACTCACCTGGGATTGAACCCAGGTCTCCCTGTCCATTGGCGAACCCCTTCATTCCTCCAGCTATGGTGGATTAAATAGCATCACTGCTGTTCTTCTACAAGGGTGACTTGGATAACCCATGAAGGTTGATGGGCCATTAAAAACAAAGAAAATACAAACAGATAGATTGCAGATTTTAAACAAACAGAAATGTTAGTCGTGTTTCACTACATAAGAAGGTTGCACATTTTAAAAAACAACATTCGAATTCACTAATTTCACCATGACTTAAAATCCAACTTTAGATGCAGGATGGAAGTTGCTATCACGTATTTTAAACTATATTGATGTAATAACTAATATAACCTCGGAAGACTGTGCATCACTACTCCTCCTAGAAAATCAGCATTCCAAAATCCTAGCTTTATCCAAAACTCGAAAATTAAATTGGTACCTTGAGTATAACGTAGAACTGTTCCCCTAAGTATCTATGTGATATATCCGCTAATTTTCTCTCCGACATTCTCAATCACATTGATTTTGAAGTCTTCCACCTCAACGGAATAAAGGAATGCAATCTTTACGCTTCATTTCATTCCGGAATACTGATTTTACGCTCCGTTTACCTGCAAGTACTTTTGTGCTCCTCTTTCATGCAACTTTTGTCTTCTCTGGTGAGACGTGAGAATAAAATTAGCACACGTTACGAACAGAGAGACTTTTCTCATTCAATCTCCAATTACAATTTAATCTGCTAATGCCATCTCATTCCCGAGCCACACATCGTCAGGATTTCATTAATTTCTACATTGTGTCCTTCCACAAACTAGTTTTAAACCTTTCACTTGGAAATTCCACGGTTTAAACTGTAAATCATACAAATAATATATATATATATATCATCAAGTAGCACTGACAGCATGGATATTCCTGATTTTCTCTCTCTCTCTCTCTCTCTTTCTCTCTCTCTCTCTCTCTCTCTCTCTCTCTCTCTAGCTGTTACAATCATCCATCACTTCCTGTAGGTCTTACAAATTACATCCTGTGTCCGCACAGAGCTGATGTAAATAAGTTCTTGTTGGTCGGTTAATATTAGCATGTCTATGTGTAGGGGTCCATTGAAGAATGTCACTTGCTTCCCCAGCAGTGTCCAGCATGCCCTGTTCGTCTTACTTGGATAGTTTTTAAGATGGGAGGTAAGTGGTGGTACAGCTATTGTTTCGTGGGTGCTCCTTCCAGGATTTGTTCATGATAGCTCGTAGCATTTTATAAAGATGAACAAAAAAATTAAAACCAATAGGAAAACTGGACTGTATACACTGCCAAAAACAATATGCCGGAAAATTATAATGCCCACTTTATTTTAGATTAAACAACTTTTATATACCCTACCGGTGAACATTAATGGGTATGTCCCATTCTTCATAAATACGTTGGATACTATTATGAGGCGGGTATTTTTACTGACAAAGTAGTCACCACTAGCAGTGGGTACCTTTTTCACGCTGTTGGCGAGTATTGTATTTTGTTAATATTATAAAAATTTCCATCCCAGCTATTGCTTAAATAGTACCGCTACTGTTCTTCTAGAAGAATGGCTTTGGCCTTAAATAACCCACAAAGGTTGATAAGCAGTTAATCAAAGAATGTAAGATTTCCATTTCATTCTCAGCCTCCGTTTTTGGTTATTTCTCGTTCAGTAACCTTTTGTTATGTTACAACATAACTACAGACAAAGAATCAAATCTTTGGATCAGAACAATCGAATATTTGTGGGACAACACTTCCGCCGAAACGGTGACGACTTTAACAGAGATGCAAAACTCACCCACATAGAACGAAGTGAAAAAGATATAAACGTAAAATCACTAATCGAAAAAAAAAGAAGACAAATGGATTTTTCAAAAAGTCTGCAAAGATATGTCCCATTATGATCTAATATGAATCTTAATCAACCGGCATTGAAATGAAAATTTGACCATCACAAACAACTACATAAACAAATGAACCAAACAATAAATCACTGCTAATGAAACTTATATACACTTCGATGCCTTAAAATAAAACTGGACAGCCGGAAAAATCAAGATAAAAAATAATCAAAACTGTCAAGTCACGACTAATTTGAAAACGCACTCTGCCTAAACCGATTGAAAACACATTAACCATGTACCTGCACCTAAGATGGATATATATATATATATATATAGAGAGAGAGAGAGAGAGAGATGAGATGGGAATGGTTCAAATTGAGAATATATAAGAGGATTCTTATAAATCTCCAGGAGTGCTCAATGTATGATTATTAACACATAAGTTTATAAATATCCAGAGCAAATTCAGATAATTAGAAGTGGAGTGGCCAGCTGAAATGAATTTATAATAGCCAAATGAAGGTCTGTTGAGTTTTCCTTCCAATTATATGAGTGTGTGTATATATATATATATATATATATATATATATATATATATATATATATATATTCCGCAAATGGATATGATACACCAGCAGTACATTACATGCGTGCACACATACACATACAATTATATGAGTGTATATATATATATATATATATATATATATATATATATATATATATATATATATATATATATATTCCGCAAATGGATATGATACACCAGCAGTACATTACAAGCGTCCACACATACACATACAATTATATGAGTGTATATATATATATATATATATTCCGCAAATGGATATGATACACCAGCAGTACATTACATGCGTGCACACATACACATACAATTATATGTGTGTATATATATATATATATATATATTCCGCAAATGGATATGATACACCAGCAGTACATAACAAGCGTCCATACATACACATACAATTATATGAGTGTATATATATATATATATATATTCCGCAAATGGATATGATACACCAGCAGTACATTACATGCGTGCACACATACACATGCGCGCGCACACACACACACACACACACACACACATACATATATATATATATATATATATATATATATATATATATATATATATATTGAAAATAATAGAGAATATGGTTTTATCTTTTGTCTCAACTGTGAATGAAAGCAGTTTGAAAATTATCCAGAATTCGTGTTATTTCCAGCATTCCACAACACAATAAGAGCCAAGTCCTCAAAAATGTCTAATGATGATCGAAAGCAATCGCACCCTGACTACACTTACAGAGACTTTGAAAGTTTTTTAACAACAGTTGCGACATCTCGTTTGTCAACAACCAAAGCTTATTAAAATGCTAAACACCAAGCCTTCTTTGTTATTTTCAACAAAATATGCCAAGAAAATATATGTGTGTATGCGTGTGTGTGATTTACTGGCGTCGCAAAAATATCAAAGCATGCCTACAATAATGTCTGCTAGCTAAATAAATACGCACATATATATGTACACACACAGACACGCACATTATATATATATATATGTATATATATATAATGACTACCACTGTTAGATCGCCTCTTCTTTTAGGACATCCATCTCCTCTGTTATCTTCCATCGCCAACTGTATCTCTTCTTCTCGTCATGTCGTTATCTCAACCCCAAACAGTTTAATGGTTTCAGGTATTGCAATATACTACTAATAATTCAACGGACATTTGTTTACATACAATTAAATTATTTCAAGTTTAGAAAATGATTTTATATTTCTATCTGACTCATAAATGAGACCCTAACAGGTACAACCACTCCAGGTTTGAGTGGACGTAGTAGTAATACCAATGAAGGGGTACTCCACTTTCCCCCAAACTCCAGGACTAGAGCCTCACCATCAAATACAGTGTAGTGCCATATCCAGGTCACTCATTGGGTGAAGTGTCTTAACTCTCTGTAAAGATGAATTTAGCATATGCTACAGCCTCAGCTGACTAGGATTCGACCAGAATTGGATTCGTCTTTGATAGAATCACGGCCATTCAAAAACATATTTTACGTTTAAAAAAAAAACCTTGAATTGACTTGTAAAACGTTTCTATCTCATTGACCTACAACTTGATACAGAATTTGGCTCTATATTCCATTTTTGTGACACACTTAATCGGACACATTATAATAAACCAAGATTATTTAGCTGAGAACACGTGTTCGAATTGGTATATTGTCTAACATGCTGGATGGCGATATCATAGTATGTTTTTTCGAACTCCGGTCGACCTATTTCGTTCACCTTCGGATTTATAGCCTTGTGAAAAGTATGAACCCCCTTACCCTGGAAGCTACGGGTTCAATAGTACCACTTTTATTCTTCTACAAGAAAGGTTTTGGCATTAAATAACCTACGAATTTTGATATGCCATTAAAACAAGGAAACCAGACCAAACACACATCGGTCACCTAAAAAAATTGAGTCCGGGAATAGAAACTGATCTCCATAATCCTGTGTTAACTTGAGAAATGTTTCTCTTGCATTTACTTGAAGCTTGACAGTGAATTTGATCTTCTGTTTCATTTTGGTAACACGCTCAGCAAATCTATCTAAGAATAATCCAAGAATACTTAACTGAACTGAATCTTGAGAAGCAAGCCTAAAATAAATGTTTTCACAGATGTTCAAGATCAGTATTGATGAGCTGATTTTAATCAGGATTGCCAACCTGAAGAATAAAAAGTGAGTTCATTCTCCAGCCGGAACTCGAACTTGCTTTGGACTCAACTGTTAGAACAACTGCAGCTCCATTTAGCATACATAGAAAAATGATTAAAATTCAGTTCTTTTTATTTTTCCCCTTTTGTCTTATTCTTGATTTTTATTTTCCCTTTGTATCACTTTTAATTGTTTTTTAATATATTATTAATTTACACTACTTTTTACTTTTTTTTGTCTATTCTTGTCCGGTGCTTTTCTTCTTTCACTACTCAAACTTCTTCCAAGTTTCACTCTTTTCTATTGTACATTCTACTTGCTTCTAATACTAACCTACCCTCTATATCTATTTTCCTTTCTTTGTTCCATTTAACAAATCTGACAACCATTCCTGTCTTTCAGCTTTCTTTTCGCGTGGTTAACCCGAAGAATTCTAACAATCGCTGGCAAGTTCAAGAATAAATGAATATTTAATGCTTGTTCAGTTTATAAATGATTATGGATTTGATTGCCGTTGTCTCGTAGAAGTGTATTGTGATTTAATCTCAATACCAATACTTCCTGCGTTTACAATAGTTCGACAGAGGACTGAATGTAGGAAGGAAGGAATGGAGGTTGTATAACGTATACAAACTATAATCTCAATCTTACTTCGTCCATTCGTTGGGGCAGAGAATACAACGACTGTATCGCTTTAACAGGAGTAAAACCCACCCAAAACGTGTACACTAAACAATATCCAGGGGTGAGACTTCACTTCGGAACTCTGGGGTGTATGAAATACTCGTTCATTGACAATTCTGACAGGTCAACTCTGGAGTGGTAGTTTGTTTAAAGATCCCATCTACTTGATAAATAGATCTGCTCTAAAATTATCTAAAATTATCCTATTTACCAACCCCTCCGCTCGGGCAGGATATGACACAAGGTCAATTTTTAAGCGGTGTTTAACAGGTTTGAACTCAGAGTTTTCCTTCTCCTAGACTAGTTGCCTCCCCAAGGCTGAAGAACCTAGTCTGTCCTACTATTTACCCATAGCTGGAGGGAGAATAATTGGATTCATACCTTTCCCAAGGGTATTAGTGCTATGTGAAATGCAATCAGTCTCGTCCAGGATTTGAACTCGTGTCGCTGTGTTCATTTCCTACGACGATAACAATTACACCACGGGCACCTCTAAAATTATAAGCATTATATTGTAGCATGGTGCATTTTTCAATGGCGAATTCCATCCCTACGTCATAACTGTATATTCTCACTGCCTGTATAAGGATTTCCACTTCTTTTTTGGTTTTGGCAAACAGTTTGGTATCGTCTGTGTACATTGGATGATCTTTTCTTACGATTTAGTTATTGGGGTACGTCTGCTTCTTGTAGGCATCTATTCTTTTCGATAGCTAGGCTATCATAGATAGAAGTGATTTTTTAAATCAGAATCCATCTATACCATCATGGCCTGGTGTTTCCAATTTGGTATCTTTTTAGTGTTGTTCTGAGTCTATCGATGTGCATTTCCGTCTTTGGTCCTTCTTTGCGTCCTTCTTACTCTTTTCCCTGGTTGCTTATCCATTCGAAATTTTTGTTATGTTCTCTCGGTGGTCACATTGTGCTCCAAAATTATTTTGCTTCCCTTGCATCTGGTTGTTGGTATGTCTTCTTGCCATCTCCTCCTACTTGCTGGTAGAATTGTTTTTCGTTGTTTAGAATGTCCTGTTTTGTCCGTATTGTTTTATCCTTTCTCGATATCTTTTTAATCTTCCTTCTTTCGCCAGTACCTCCTGGTTTATTTACTCGAGTTGTATTGTGATTTTTTCTTGTGTTGCTTTTTTCCTTTTTGTCCCAACATGATACCGCGTTTTTCTTTTGTCTAATCATTTTTGTTTGTTGTCGTAGGTTTTTTTTTATCTACGTTTCCAGTCGAATTTCCAAAAAGGTTTTCAGTTTTTTTCTGAAACCCCGATTTTTTCCTTACTATTTTCGTTCCTGTACAGATTATTTCAATTCTGTGATATTTTTATTTGAGACGTGTTAATAATTCGTTAATTTTTTAGTTTCTACTTTGACTGTTTTCCAGTCTATGTTTCTTAGAGATGGTAATCTAGTCTTCTTTTCATTCGTAATTCTCTTTGAATTTTCTAAATCTATTTCTTCTTCCTCTTGTGTTAGTGTTTGCTCTGTGTGGTTTGGGTGTATCGTGTTTCGATTTTTAATAGTTTACAGTTCATTTGGATTATATTGTTCTAGTTTTTCAGTGTTTAGTGTGTTGCTTATTGTATTAGTGTTTTGTTGTCTTGATTCCCTAATTGTTTTCTGACACATTTCTAGTATTTCAAGGCCAGAAAACCTGGATTTCTTTATTATCGTCCCAACTTGGTCAGTGAGTCATTGGCTTGTTGTCTGAAACATAGCGCATTCTTGCCAGATCCCAATCATCCTTTTCCTATACCCTCTTTATGTAGATTTGCCAATAAAATAACAGTAAAGTGTAAGTTTGTTGTCTTTCCTAGTCCATGTTTTGCGTTTGCGTCTCCTGTTTGTGTACTTACTTGTCGTTCGTGTACCTGAAAAAGGAACAGCCAACATTCACAGAATGACGATCAGGTCCCCATGTTGGCTATCAGAGGAGCGCCTGCTGATCATGACACCCAGATCTGTTGTCTGGGCCCCACGTTGCGCTATGTTTCGAATTGACTTTTATCGTGGGTAGTATATTGGGGTTATACCAGACTGAGGGGTCGTTTATTATCTGTACACCAGACACATATGTGACAAGAACCCTTATGGTAAAGGAGTTTTTCAGCGGGTCACAAAAAAATTAAATAGAATAAAATAAAAGATTAAAATTTGTTAAGTTTTAACTAAGTTAAAATCCACAGTGAGGATATTTTTTACAATCTGATATGAATAAATCCAGTGCTATTTTATAGGTAGTTATGTATCGGCTTTTACAGCCGTAAACCAGTGGAATTTTGTTAGTGTTAGAGCTCTTCCCATCAGAATTATGTTTATTTTTTTCTTTTTCTTCTTCTTTATTATTATTATAGTCCTCTCGAGTTTTTCACACCTGCGTTAGCTGGTGGTCTTTCACTGAATTTTAAGTGACAGCAAGTCACCTCAGGTCTCCAGGACTTTTCTCGGTATTCTGGCAGATCTCAACAGGGTTATAGTCTAAAGGGTCTTAATTCTTCCTCTGACTTCCAATCCCTCCAGTCTTTTCCCCAATCTTTTGGAAACTGTTCCCAGTGTACCAAATACTACTAGTATCACCAACAACCTAATGTTTCACAGCTATTTTTTTGTTCTCTAGTAAGGTTCAAGTATTTGTTAATCTTTTCTCTTTCTTATATTTTCACTCTATGGATTTATGGATTATTATTATCATTATTATTATTATTTACTTAAAATTATACAATTGCTTGAAAAGAATTAATGGTCGGTATTTTAACTTCAATGGCCTAGTGGGTAGAGTGTTCGTAAATGGTCCGGGAGACATGGGTTCAATCCCAGGTCACGCCATACCAAATACTTTTAAAATGGTACTTGATGCTTCCTTGCTTAACACTCAGCAATATAAGGTATGTATCAAGGGTAAAGTGGAGCAATCCATGGAAAGGAATAGCGCCTTCCCCTACACCTCGGTGTAGTAGCTATTGAAAAGGGAGCCCTCTGGTCGCTCTTGACAACGGTCGCCAATTTTACTTTTGTACTTTATTTTAACTCCAATCTTTTAACTCTTGCTGATCCTCAATCTCTGAAATTAACAACAAACACACAACTATTTCTCCCATGAAGAAGACAATTTTTTATTTCCCCCTTATTCAATACTATTTCCTTTCTTTTTTCCTTAGATATTACTAAAAAGTGCCCACCCACCCCTGTCGGCGGGATTTAGAATACGTGAGCTGTATCCCCTCCAGATGTGTAATCCCCCGCCCCCAAAAATAGAGGTGTCCTAAATATCACACTAACACCTAGTGGTGAGGCTCTAATTCTGGAGATATGGAGAGGGTAGAGCATTCCCTCATTGCCATTACTCACAGGTCTACTCTGACGCGAGTGGTAGCCCCTGTTAGTAATTTACTACGCTTTTTGCTTTGATGTGACGCAAGGCCGTGTGAATTGGGCAGCCAATGAGACTCGAACTCACTCGTGAAAGTTTGCTAGTCTCGCTTCCTAACCATTACACAACCCGAGGTGTTCGAGGGGTAATACCTATTAACGTCTTATATGGGTCAAATATATCGGTTTAAGAATTATTCGTATCCAAAAAAACATGCGCAAAAAAATTCTTTAGAAGCAACCACACAAAAACCGTTAACGTTGACGCACAAAGAACGCAATTCCCTAACCTCTTGGTTTAAAATAACTCCGACAGTTGACTTACCGTTAAAATCAATCAATCAATCAGTCATAAAGGGGGTTCCAGGTAACGAAGAACAATTTAAACTGTTGATTTGACACAGCAACAAGAAAATTAGACATCATCTAACATAAGGCTATGATCATGACACACCCAGTGAGAATCGAATTCACAGCACAAGTGAACTGGTTTGTGAGGTTAACTCGCTAAACATTATGCTACATTAGGAACTTTGTTCTATGCTTGGAAAAATCAATGTAGCGGAAAAAATAGATTTAACAGAGCGTTAAACAAGAATATGATTCTAAATCGATAATCTGTCTCATGTTCAAAGTAAAGGATAATTTTCGTCACTTCTATACTAATGATTATCTCAACGATTCAAGATAAAGACTGCAGTTAGATTTCCCACAAAAGTGTTCCAATCAATTTGAAGACAGTGGTAATAGAGAGATAGATAGATAGATAAGACGTGACACTTGGTCATCAATGTTACGCGGGATCGTATTTTGAGCATTATTCACTAGATGTATAATTAAGAATATAAGAATTTTCGCTTCCAAAAAAATTTTTGTTTTCTAAATACTATTCATCAAACTTCAGCCTGCACGGTTTTGCACAGCTAATATTTGACAACTGACACTTCTACGAAAATCAAAATGATGTTTTCTCTTTTCAACAAATTTCAGAATTTTCCTACAAATTACAGCAAACCAATTTTCCACAAGGGACGATTTGAATCTCTCTTGTACTTAGAAAGTGATTTCTGAAATCTTGCTTAATACTCTAGCACAGAAGTATTTCTTTTGATAGTAATACTACCCCAAGCAAAATTTTGGGGGGTGTCCTCGGGGTGTAATGGTTAAAGCTATGGACTGCGGAATCGTAGTAAGCGAGTTTGTACTCCAGTCGCGCTATTACGTTCACTTTCGGGCAAATATCCTTGGGAATGGTATGAACCCCCTTATCCTCCCAGCTATGGGTTGAATAGTACCACTACTGTTCTTCAAGGAGAATGGCTTTGACATTAAATAACCTAAAAAGGATGAAATGCCATTAAACAAGCAAACCAAGCAAAATTTGCCCACTTAGAGGAAGTTCGCCTAGTTTTGTTTTGGTTTTTTTTTCATTGTCTTTTATTTATTTATTTTAATTTAACGGTACAACAAACGATGAACAAACGACAGATAAAATGTAAAACATTTCTATGTAATGGTTGAATTCTGGTTTCATAAAATGTACCTTAAATAAAAGTAACAGTAAAGTTGGCGAGGGTGACCTGAAGGCTTCCTTTTCAATAGCTACTACACTGAGGTGTACGGGAGGACGCTACTCCTTTCCCTGGATTGCTCCACTTTACCCTTGATCCCTACCTTATAACGCTGAGTGTTAAGCAAGACGGCATCAAGTACCATTTTTTGAGTCTTGGGTATTTGGTATGACTCGACCTGGGATTGAATCCCGGTCTCCTGGACTACTGGTGAACTCTCTACTCATAAGGACAATTATTATTATCTTTCCCTAGGGTGTTGACAGTCTTCGTTCTTTCAGGCATGGATTTCATTAATTCAAAGCAATATTCTTTATCAAAGTGTTTCCAGCTTTTCCGAATGGCATTTAATCGATCTTCTTTGGTGGAGAGAGCCTTATCATTTCTTTTAGTTTCTACTATATATGTTCAATTAGATTAAAACCCAGGATTTCAATTTACACGTGTACACTGATTATTGAAGTAATGATTGACATCTTACCTCGGTTTTTTATGTTAATTCAACTTTATATTATAAATAACTAGGGAAATTTACTTGATTTCCTCCGGAAGTCATTTCAAAACGTTTCATTTGAACGACACCAGACAATGCAGGTTTTTGAGTCATCGCTGAATATCACTTTCTTCCAACTGTCCACATGCCATGATTATTTCTTATTTGCCCATTTTAACCTTATTTTTTATTGCTTGAGTATTAGTCCTTGTTTTGGTTTGATTTTTTTATGCAAATCGTACTTTATTCGGTCAATTTCTTACAGTTCTGTTAAAAACATTGATTCCTATTTCGACCAATTTATTTTTCCTTGGTTTTCTTGTACATTTTCTATTTTCAAGGCATTTTGCTTTCGGTTTTCTATCCTAACGCTTTGATGTCTTTTGTCGTCAATCAGTAAGTTTTCTTTTTTTAACAACCCCATTTCTTTTATATTTACACTAAATGTTAGACACAGCTGACTGAGAACAACCAACGTCTTTCGCCACAATCCATTGCCTTCTTTAATAAGTTTTACGATCCTTTACATGACTTCAATTTGACAGTTCTTTTGTTGGAGCCATGTTTCTTTTTAATTAGGCATGCCCAACAGTATATTAAGGTCTACACGAACTGTCTTGTAACTGTAAACTGATTTAGATGTCTAGGCTTTTGCAGGTGTTTGCTTTAGGAATGCAAATTACAAGATCATTTCATATTTTTTCTTCAATATTGGATTATTCCATATTTTCCACTGCATCGCTTGGAGAAAGATTATATTACGAATCCAAATAATCTAATCTAGTTTTTAAGGTATATTCTATGAAGCCATAATATTCAGCTATTAAAGAAAAGAAGTTTTACTCCCGATCTGTCATCAATTCATTACCAACTAAATGGAAATCTTAAGTGAAAATATTGTAAGTGTGCTAATTCCATAGATTTTTACCGGGTTTAGTAGCGTCCTTTTTTTCTTTTCTTTTTTTTTTTTTTACTTTCTGTCTGTCTTAATTCTGGTTTTAAATTGATCAGACAATATGACAATAAAGACAGTCTTCAGTATTAGCGTTCCACTGGAGATGACAATAATTTCCTCAACAATCCATGAGCATTTATATATTGAAATCCTGAATAATTTTCTTATTCCATCGATAGAAAATTGGTATGGCGATGACGGAGTCAATTTTTCAGGACAATAATGCAACTTGTCACGGAGAAAAAGGGACGATAGATTTATTACAGGAAAGGCATATAAAATCATAGACAGGGCCAGCGAACAGTTCGGCTCTAAAAATAGTTGAACGTTTATGAAGGAAAGTTTTGAGAATGGTCCATAAGAAGACTGCTTCTGTCAAAGAGGGTCTATTAACTACCATTCAGGAAAGTTGGAACCACTTCGAGGAAGAATAAGTGAAACCCATCACTGAAAGACTAAGGTTGTCATAAAAGCATGAGAAAAGGAAGTTAAGTATTTATTCAAATTTTATTTCGCTGGATTCCATAATTTTACTTCAGTATTTGGTTATTCCATAATATTTTCTTCTGTGTGGGTTTTTAAAAGATTATACAATTAATGGAAATAATTGAAACTAGTATGTTTAAAGCAAATTTTATTAAGCCAGAATATTCAGCTATTAAATAAAAACGTTTTGCATCTTATCTGTACTTAGATTATTTACTGCTAAATTAAAAAAAAACATGGCGAACATTCTGGTCAGTGTATTAAATCAATAATTTTTACCAGGGTCGGTAGATTACTTTGAATTTGCTAGATTTTAAAAATGTAAGATTAACTTTATGAAGCCAAGATTTCTGCTTAACTTCAATACATTCTATTTCGAGTGTAGATTGTGTAACTGAAATAAAATATCTTAAAATTGTTACGGGGGTTTCGATCAAAGGTCGTCTGTTTTATATTTCAGCAGTAATCGGAAGTGTTTGAGGTAAACTGTATGAGTTAATATGATCGAAATCGTTAAGTGTTTGCCAAAGGGATTTTCTATCGGGTTGAACATGTGTGTCTTTCGCACGGAAACAATTTATTTGTCTTTTGCTAGCATACTTCACAGCACATGTTTTCTCTTAATCTTAATGCAACGAGCAGATGCAAGTTAGATGGTTGCAATGGAACTGCACACATTTTGACACTAAGTCTAGCTCTAGGCTGTACAGGTTGAAAATACAGTTAGGGATAGACTTATTACAGCGCTTTTTTAGTTACTAAGTTACGTTTGGTCTGGCACAAGGCAAAGAATGTGAAGACAAAATTATTGGATTAGATTAGATTGATTTATTGATTTTAACAGCATATCAAATCGTCTAGGTTTATTTTATGTCTTGGGGTTAGGGAATCGCGGTCACTGTTCATTCATATTTATATTTATTGTTTGGTTTAGCTTGGTTTTATGGCATATCAACCATTGTTGCGTTTGGAAATTAGAGAAAGACTTTCCAGCCAAAACTCTTGTATGTATTTTTGTTTGAAATACTCCTGAATCAGCTTGTAACAGCTGCGTTAGGCAATTTACGATAAATAATTATTTTACTTTTTATAGTGTTCTGCTGGCCAGCGCCAGAGCACTTTATTTTATTAACCCAGTCAGCTGGGGCTATAGAATACACCGGCTGCATCTCTACAGAGAGATAGAACTCCTCCAACGAGTGTTTTGGAATTGACATTAAACAATCTGATGGTGAGGCTCCAGTCTTGGAGATTTGGGGAATGTTAAGTATCTCTTTATTGCCATTACTTCCAGGTCTACTCTGGCTAAGAGTGGTATCACCTAAAAGGGAACTATCTATGGAAAAAATAGAACAAACTATGTGTGGAAATATATGACTGATGTTAAATTGTGACTGTTATATAGAAATACATGAAACCATTTAACTGTTTGCAAAAAAAAAAGTACTTAGGCTCGTTTTAAAATGTTATCTACAAAATATGTTTACAAATCATATATATATATATATATATATATATATACCAACCCCTCCGCTCGGGCAGGATATGACGCAAGGTCAATTTTTAAGCGAAGTTTAACAGGTTTCAATTCAGAGTTTTCCTTCTCCTAGACTAGTTGCCTCACCAAGGCTGAAGAACCTCGCCTGCCCTACTATTTACCCATAGCTGGAGGGAGAATAATTGGATTCATACTTTTCCAAATCATATATATGTATAATTGATATATATGTATAAACAGGACTTGGCAAGGAATAACTTACAATGGTTGATATGCCATAAAATCAAACCAAACTTCATTTAATTCAACGTTCATAAACATTTCTTTTTGTTTTATCCATTCATAAAGGCGAGTATCATCTATTAACAGAAGGGAATCTCCACGGCATACAGCCACAAATCTTGGAATGCGGCCTTGTAGTAAGCGAGTTCGAATTCTAGTCGTGCTATTACTTTTACTTTCGGACTAACACCTTTGGGAAAGGTATGAACCCTCTTATCCTCACCAACTATCGCTTAGATAATACCAAAACTGATCTTCTGTAAGTATATTTTTGGCATCAAATAACCCTTTAAAGTTTATATGCCATTAGATAAAAACAAAACGAAAGAGCAGGTTTTAAAAACTTATATTAAAATAAATAGTTGTCGGCTAATTTCTATACAATATTAACCGACACAAGTCTAAAACAGGTACGTTGTATATATACATATATGAAGAAAGTTGAAAAAAACAAAATTATCCAAATTTTTATAAATTCATTATGAAGTCGACGTTGAACGTTTAGGTTGTAATAACCTTCTTTGGGAGTTTAAATTCATAAAAAATGTTGTTAAAATTGCGATGGATGTTTGATGAAATAACAGGAGAAAAGAAAGTGTGTATAATAAGAAAGATTCATGAGAGCATACTCCGAGCTATTAATTTTGAAAATATATTATAAGTAATGACATATATATATATATATATATATATATATATATATATATATATATATATATATATAATATATATATATATATATATAGGGTGGAACGATAAAATTATCGTCCTAAAGAAAACAACATAACAGCTTTATTTTAAAACTCTTTTTGAAAAAATCAATTCAGGTAACTTGATTGTGTAGTAGAGCTGGCATCTATTCAATGTAGCCGCCTTCAGCCTCAATCACCGCCTCGAACTGGGAGCATGCCTTTTCCACAAGCGCCGGCGGGAGCTCGGCGAATACTCGGCGGATATCGGCGATCAGGCTGGCTTTGGTGGGAGGTCATGTTAGTGATGTTCTCGACGTATGACCAAACGAAGTAGTCCAGCGGGTTCAGGTCGGGAGAGGAGGGGGGAAGTGAGAGAAGGGTACAAAGTCGTAGCACTCCTTCTGATGCCAAGCCTGGGTCTCTTTGGACTTGTGGGCGGGCACCGAGTCCTGCTACCATACCCAGGGTTTGCCACCGGGCACCTGATTGCACCAGGGGATCACCACACTCTTCAGCACATCCAGGTACACTTTGGTGCTGACTTTCAAGTCGACTTCGAAGATGTGAGGTGGCATGATGTGGCCCTCACTTGAAACCACACCAAAGACCATAACCGTAGCCGGAAATTTTGTTTTCATCACCCTGGGCACATCCCTGTATATATATATATATATTCAACTTTCTTCATATATGTATATATACAACGTACCGGTTTCAAACTTTTGTCGGTTAATATTCTATCAAAATTAGCCTATATCTATTTATAGTTATTTACTGTTTTTAAAGTGACTGTTTTAATGATGCTTATTATGAGGCTATAATTAATCTTTTTACATGCCATCAGCTTACTTTATGTTGTCGTTAACATTAATTTTAAACCAGTTGGCAAGATTAGTTCATTACGAATCCTTTATAAATGTGGCGTCTGGATGTGAGAGTCGGAGGCAGTCGAATGTTGTATTTAAACAGTCTAGTGGCGATTCCCACGCTACTGGTTCGCGACTTGGAATTGCGGGAATAGGCTCTCTTTGCATTTGGGTCGTGCCCATATCAAAAGCGGCTGTTTCTTTGGTGCGATTGTTAATTGTACTTGAGAGAAAAGTAACTCGTGCGTAGAAGACAAGTCAGATGTCGCTTGCGACACGTGCACATGTCAAAAAGGCAATGGTGTTCTTATTGGATAATATCAAAAGTGTAACTTCTCACATACAAAAATACATATTTTCATTCTTTGGAGATCCGCTCAAAGTGAGAGAGAGAGAGAGAGAGAGAGAGAGAGAGAGAGAGAGAGAGAGAGGGAGAGAGAGAGAGAGAGAGAGAGTGTGTGTGTGTGTGTGTGTGTGTGTGTGTGTGTGTGTGTGTGTGTGTGTGTGCGCGCGCACGCGCGTGATAAAGAAAGACATTGGGAAAATAATTATTGTATTTGTATAAAAGCGTGCACACAAGCACACACACACACACACACACATACACACGCACACACACACACACACACACATATATATATATATATATACAGAGATTTAGATAGATATATAGATTGGTTTGGTTTGATTTGGTTCGTTGGGGTTATTTGGGGGGGTGCATATCAACTCATAGGTTATTTAATGCCAAATCCTATTCATATATATATATATATATATATATATATATATATATATATATATATATATATATATTAAAAATATATGATTTGTAAACGCATAGTTTTCAGATATTTTTAAGTGATTCAGAGTTCATTTGTTGGCACACAGATGGTTTAAAGAATTTCTAATATTAATAATACTGTTTACTATCAATGCTTTGTTTGCACAGAGTTAAATTGTTGCAAGTATTGCTATGTAACATTAACAATTTTATTCAACGTCAATCATTTGTTTGCACACAATTAAATGGATATACATATATGATTTATAAGTGAATAGTTTGTAGTGATTTTTTTTTAAATGAGAACTTATTTGTTTGCACACAAGTATTACATTTATTTGAACATAGTCCAATGATTTCGTGTATTGCCATACAACATTAATAATTCTTTTTATTAGAAATCCTTTGTTTGTGCACAGTGAAGTGGCTTCAAGTATTCTTCACACGAAGTTTTATATTGCTCGCAGTTAAATGGTTCCAAATATTGCTATTCAATACCAATAATGCTATTCAACACGATTCATTTATTTGCACACAGTTAAATGGTTCCAAATATTGCTATTCAATACCAATAACGCTATTCAACACGATTCATTTATTTGCACACAGTTAAATGGTTCCAAATATTGCTATTCAATACCAATAATGCTATTCAACACGATTCATTTATTTGCACACAGTTAAATGGTTCCAAATATTGCTATTCAATACCAATTATGCTATTCAACATGATTCATTTATTTGCACACAGTTAAATGGTTCCAAATATTGCTATTAAATACCAATAACGCTATTCAACACGATTCATTTATTTGCACACAGTTAAATGGTTCCAAATATTGCTATTCAATACCAATAATTCTATTCAACACGATTGACTTATTTGCACACAGTTAAATGGTTTGAAGTATTGCTATGTTATACTAATAATTCAATTCTTGCACTCAATGTTTACAATCATTACTACATAACTTTAACATTTCAAATTAATATCAATCATTTGTTTGAACTCAGATAAATGGTTAAACAGTTCTTGGTCAAATAGTTCTATTTGACCCATTGATGGGGCCCTACCAAATTTTACAACTGCGATTCAGAGTGGACCTGGTATAATGTGATATGGTTGGTCCAAGTTATAAAGAGAATTTCTGGAGGAGAGAGAGAAGAAAAAACAAGAAGAAAAATAGAGAGTCTGCGGTAAGTCAGGTCAAAGTAGTTGCTCATGTCAACCAATCACAGGTGAATGACAACGTTAATTAAAAATGACTAGAAGTTAGAACGGAGGTCCCAAATCTGCCAAGAGGTGTGGTAGCAGTGAAAACAGATGTTCCTTCCGGCGGAAGTAAGGAGATGACTCGGGTTTTGAAGTGAGCTAGATGCAAAGAGGTAAAGACTAAGTGAACAATAGCCAGGACAATGTGAAAATAGTCGAAAGTTCCTGCCCCCATTTAAAGGGTGGGCTCCGAAAAGGGGTCTCACACCAGTCGCGAACCCGTGAAGACAAAACCAGCGAACAAGCACGCTAGAACAACATAAAGAAAGAAAATTCAAGGTCTGTGTCTGCTCTCCCTTTTTCCTCATAACATGTTGTTCTCTTTGTCCGGCTAACGCGGTCGACTCAACTTTCATATTCTCCTTCTTTCTCCCTACGTCAACTCACAAATTCTAGTAGCGAATAAACTTTTGTGTTAGTAAACTACGACAGAGTTTCGTGTGTTCGACAACTTTTCCAACTGTAGGGTTACAGCAGAGCCCGACTACTACTTAAGGCGTAGAGATACAGCTATTAATACGTTCGCACGTGGTTGTACAAATGGCTATGTGTAGATGTGGAGGTACGAATGTCTATTTGGTACCGTTACGGTACACTGGGAGCAATGGCAATAAAAGGTACTCAGCACTCTCCAGAGCTTTAGGATTGGAGTCTCACCATCAGATCGTATAGTGTCATAATAGGACACTCACTGTTGGGGGGTCTTGCCCCTCGACAGAGATACATTCGGAGTATTCTCCAGCACCGGCCGACTTGATAGATAGATAGATAGATAGATATGAATAGACGTAGATAGATTGAAAGATAAATAGATAGATTTCTCGTTACAATAACCAACACCAAGGGTCGGAGGCATGTATAGCTTTCAAAATCTTAACAATGATTTTGCGTGAGTTGCCTTGAATAAACATCACACAAAACAGCTGCTGTATAGCCACCTGCCTCCCATTTCATAAACCATTTAATTAAGACATGCAAAACAACGCGGGTCACGACTGAAAAAGCCAGGAAGAATTTATTAGCGACGTTTTCTCATAGATTCCAGCACATGGACATGCCAGTATTGGCCGCCCAGCAAAGACTTACTTAAATCAGCTCTGTGTGGACACAGGAGGCAACCTAAAAGACCTGCCAGGAATGATAGATGATTGGGTTGGATAGAGAATAAGCACAATTTGATGATGATGCAAATCTTCTTTTGAAACCTGAGCAAGTATTAAATTGTATATGTGATTTTTACTGTAATCTAGCAATATTACCTGTGCGTTTATTCTTAAATAAATTGAAATACATATTTAAGCTGGTACAATATTGTTAGATGTCAAGATAGATAGATATGAAAAAACCGAGATAGATAGATAGATAGATAGATAGATGTGAATAGGTTTAAATCGACAGATATGAATAGACTAACATAGATAGATAGATAGATAGATAGATAGATAGATGTGAATAGGTTTAAATCGACAGATATGAATAGACTAACATAGATAGATAGATAGATAGATAGATGTGAATAGGTTTAAATCGACAGATATGAATAGACTAACATAGATAGATAGATAGATAGATGTGAATAGGTTTAAATCGACAGATATGAATAGACTAACATAGATAGATAGATAGATAGATAGATAGATAGATGTGAATAGGTTTAAATCGACAGATATGAATAGACTAACATAGATAGATAGATAGATGTACTAACACTTAATTTCTATTTTCTAGATTAAACTAATGTTTCCATAATTCATGTCAGTCGAGTTCCCAAGCGAAATATACTCCGCTTGACGAATGGATTTAAATTAAGAAGATTCTTGAATATGCATATTCATTCATATTAATGACAGATTGACAGAAACTCAGAATGAAGATTGACTCTAAATAAAAGACCTCGATTTTCCCTACCAGCGTTCGTATATACGCCTCTATAGACTTACATATGTGTTAAATAGACATAAATAAGCTATTTTGGGCACCCCAGAGGCTTGTTTCTTGTGTGGTTTCCACATGAAACCGACCTAGTGTCATATTGCAGGACTGTGGGTGTCTAAATAAAAACATACATAGACATGCATACAGCTATCCTTACGGTCTTAAGCAAGGAGACGCACATAGCGTAATGGTTATCGTTGTAGGAAATTAAATCGGTGACACAAGTTCAAACCCGGTATGAGGTTGTTTACGTTTCACTTCGCGCTAATTCCTTTAGGAAAGGCTTGAATTAATTTGTTATCTCACCAGCTCTGGATAAATAATCAGGCAAATTCGGTTCTTTAGCGTTGGTTGGGCAGCCAGTCTAGGAGAAGGAAATATCATGCTATACATATCATATTGGTCTTGTGGGTAGAGTGTTTGCCAGTGGCTCAGGAGACCGGGATTCAATCCCAGGTCGAGTCATACCAAAGACTCAAAAATGGTACTTAACATTCAGCATTATAAAGAATGGATCAAGGGTAAAGTTGAGCAATCCAGGGAAATGAGTCTCCCTCTAGCCTACACCTCAATGTAGTAACTAATGAAAAGTTTACATTTTTTATATCAAATAGATGTGAAAAGCAAATCATTAAAAAACCGTTTGATAAATCAAAAAATGCTCAAATGCTGGCTAACAGAGCAGTATAAAAACTAAAAAGAATTAAAATTTTATTTTTATAGCCTTGTTTCATTACTAATTGTTTCTAATGTTTTTTATAAAATAGATAACACTAAATTATTTAGTGTTGGGTAATTGAATGCTGAAGTGAGGCTTTTCCCTTAGAATCTATGGTCTCAAGTAACTAATGATTATAATCATTAATAAACTATTTAGCTTTTGTAACTATTCTTAAAACAAATAATTTACATATAGCCATATAGTTTCAAGTATTCTTAATACTAATAACTTATAGTCGATTATCTGGTTTCAAGTAACTTATGATAATAATTATCTGTAATCTATTAAACTAAAGTAACTATTATTAATACAAATAATGTGCATTTCAAGAATTCCTCATACTAATGATTTATTCACAATTATTCGGTCTCAAGTAATTATTCTAATTCAGTAATGATAAGCATTTGTTTACACATTGTTATAATGGTTTCAAGTATTCCAATCTAATTGTAAAAAGAAATATAAACAATTATATGGTTTCAAGTAATTTTCCTAATCACAAATGTTTGTTTACATATAATGGTTTCAAGTATTCCAATCTAATTGTAAAAAAAATATAAACAATTATATGGTTTCAAGTATTTTTTCCTAATCACAAATGTTTGTTTACATATAATGGTTTCAAGTATTCCAGTCTAATTGTAAAAAGAAATATAAACAATTCTATGGTTTCAAGTAATTTTTCCTAATCACAAATGTTTGTTTACATATAATGGTTTCAAGTATTCCAATCTAATTGTAAAAAAAATATAAACAATTATATGGTTTCAAGTAATTTTTCCTAATCACAAATGTTTGGTTACATATAATGGTTTCAAGTATTCCTATCTTATAAAATATTTTGTGCACAGTTATACAGTTTCAAGTTTCTAATAATTTTCAAATAGATCTTTTTTACCCATAGATGGGATCCTAGCACATACTACCACTCCGGGTCTTGGGAGCATTGACAACGAAGGGGTGACCCATCACTACACTCCCAAGTACCCCTGAACTGAAACCTAATCATTAGACTCAGTTTTGTGTTCCACCCAAGACACCATCATTCATCGGTGTAGTTTCAATACATTTTGCGTTTTTCTTTCATAGGATATAAATAATTGCACTTGCTGTCATCTCTTTTGACATAGGATATGGAAATGCTGACGAAATACTTTTGATTTGCACAATAACAGTTCTGATCTGCCTTTGATGTAAATGATGGAAAAGTTTAAAGAACCGATCCTTGCTGTGGCGTTTTATCAAAAGCCTACAAGTTCTAAATCGTTTTTGTTTTTTTCTAAAATTGGGATCAGACACTTATTGTTATACAACATATGACATTGATTTTCGGTTCGTTCCTAGTGACCCCGTGTGGTTCGACAAACTGTCACCTTGTGATTAGTAAACAGGGGGATAGAAGCGAGTCCAACAGGTGTGTAACCTGAAGGAGACCACCTGATAACCACGCAGTCAGATTTAGACAGAGTGCAGAAAATCGGGAGTCGAGCCAGGGACACGCAGCCGATCGGAGGCGTTAGGTGATCTTTGACGATATGACTTGCATGGGGGTGCAAGCGTTGGCACTCACTGGCTCCTGGAAGAAGATATGGGACAAGAAGAAGTCCCCTCTCTGAGTATATGTCTCTCCATCTATCTCTCAAACTAACAACAAACTGTGTGCCCCTTTCGAGAATAAAATGAGAGTTATATTTTTATAAAGAAGTGTTTCGTTCGTTCATGGATTACTATACAACATTATCTCCCCTCTTTTACTAATTGTTCACGATAATTGAATTCAAATATATGAGGTTTTGACCACTATCATCTCTCGAAACGTGCAAATTGAACCCTAGTCCACCGAGACCAGATAAAAAGGTTATTAGTGACGTACTGGACTCTCTTCATACAAACTCTCTGTATAATTCTCTTTTCTTTCCACTTCATTGGGTTTACACAAAAGCTTAAGAGCATATTTCCTCTATTTCTTGTCGGCGGAAACCATTTTATTTCGGTTTGTCTTCTCGTCAGTTATTCAGCACTGTCAGCGGGATTTAGAATACGCTGACTGCACACACCCTCCTCTTTGCAGATGGGATAAAAATCTCCAGATAAAAAAAAAGAGGGGATCCTGAGTATGAAATTAAAGTGCATCTGATGGTCGGGTTGCAGTTTTGGAGGTCTGAGGAGTGTAGAATAACTCTTCGTTATCATTACTCCCAGGTCCACACCGGCCCGGAGTGGTGGCACCTGTTAGGACCCCATCAAATATATCCGTGTTAAAATGATTCGTTTTCTATCGAAATACTTGATGCCATATAACTGAAAATTATTTACATTACTTGAAGCAGTAATTGTATTCAAAGCTTTATAATTATTATTATTAGGTAATAATCATTAGTTATAATTATTATTAGTTATAACTATTTTAGTTAATTGAAATCATATAACAGTTTGCAAACAAATATTTACTGAATATTCATAACAACTTAAAACCATATAATTATTAGTATTAGATATAAATTGTTATCATCATTAAACTTGAATATTTGATATCATATTCTTATCACTTAGAGTATTCAGTCTTTTGTCTTTATCTTTAACGTTTCGGCCGATGCGTTATTCGGTCTTCTTCCAGTGTTTCATGTCAAACTTAGGAGCCCACACAAAACTTCGAACCGAACACTTTATTCAATTAAAGGGGGCAGATTGATATTAAATAATTGTAACTCATTTGTATTAAGAATTATTACTTGAAACTAAAATTGTTTTACTAAGGTTGATATACTTTGCTTCAGGGCATATCAACTTTCTTGGGTTATTTAATGCAAAAGTCATCATTGGTTTGGTTTCTTTGTTTAAAAGTATGTCAACCTTTGAGGTTATTTAATGCCAAATCCATCCTTCTAGAAGAACAGCAATGATGCTATTTAACCCATAGCTGGGAGGATAAGGGGGGTTCATGCCTTTCCCAAGGGTATTTGTCCGAAAGTGAACGTAGTATAGCTCAACTGGAGTATGAACATGTTTACTGCAATTCCGCAGTTCAGTGCTTTAACCATTACATCACGAGGACACCCCCCCAATCATTGTTAAAGTGGTATTATTTTAATCCATAGCTGGTGGCGGGGGGGGATAAGGGGGTTCATACTTTCTCCGAAGGTATTAGTCTGAAATTAAATGTTATAGCGTGGCTGGAGTTCGAACTCACTTACTACGATGTCGCAATCCAGATTGTTAGCCACAACGTCACGGTGACCCCCCCCCACACACACACCGTTTACTAAGGATTATTATTGTTAGTTACTTGAAACCACGTAACTGTTTGCAAACAAATGAATATTAATAAACAGAAATGATTACTTGAAACAATATAATTATTAATATTAGATAGGAATACTTGAAACCATATAATCATTCCATAGAAATACTTGGTATCATATAACATTGAAAAAAAAAACTGAAGAAACAAGAAGACATAAAATATAAATATAAAGTGTAATGAATACGATTTAATAAACCTCTAAGTATAATATAACCCCAGACAGGCTGTCCTGCCATTAAAATCAGTCTATCAATCGCCGATTATAAATACAAATGAATATCAACCTTCTTACTAACACTTTCATATAATCCACTATGGTATATAGTACTATAGACTCTCTCTCTCTCTCTCTCTCTCTCTCTCACCCTCTCGGGTTTTTTGCATTTTGTTGTGGAAGTTTTTTCTTGTTGTTGTTGTTGTGTGGTTTTGTTTTGTCTTGTTTTTAATCAAAATTATGTTGTTTGAAATTAATTTGTGTTACGTAATCGATGACAGCTATGTTGATGTCGCTGCGTACAAACGCTCGTGCGATGTATTGACCCGAGCCTGACCTTGATAGGGCACATATAAGGTCACGACAGCATAAATTTAGGAATGTAAACAAGATATCCTAAGCTGCAGGCGCAGTGTCATTGGCTAATACAGATCACGAGACCGAGCAAGAAAAAATTCTGACAGAGAGAGACAGACCCTACCTCGAACTCGCTTACTACAATTTTTCTTGTCTTATTTCTATTCTTTTCTATCACACATTCTTATCATCAATCATTCTACGACCGTTATTAATATTATTTGAGCAATTATTAAGTTTTATAATTATTGATTGATAATTAATTTGAATAAAACTAGTATTTGTTTTTATATCATTTTATATCATATATAACGTCCTTGCTGTTCACAAATTAAATTGATACATATAGTTTAAAGGTACAATGTACCGGTTTTCGCTGTAGAAAATTAATCCTTAAATAATCCAACCAATTGAAAATAATCTTATTAAACACAGAAAGTATTATCTGTGATCAGTTGTTGATAGATAGATAGATAGATAGATAGATAGATAGATCGATAGAGTGAGAGAAAGAGAGCGAGAGAGCTTGATTGATTGTAAAAAGAGAGCTTGTTTTGTCGTTATAATTATCCAACACCAAAAGTGTTGGAGCCGCGTATACATTTCAGAATCTTATCTATGATCACTTGTTGTGGCTAAGACTTTTAAAATATTTACCCAATCACTCTACCACAAACAGGGGGTACATAAGGTCAAATTATTAAGCGGGCTACAACTGGTTGGAATTCCGAGTTTTCCTTCTTGTAGACTCGCTGATTTACTT
Source organism: Sepioteuthis lessoniana (assembly GCA_963585895.1). Classification (NCBI taxonomy): domain Eukaryota; kingdom Metazoa; phylum Mollusca; class Cephalopoda; order Myopsida; family Loliginidae; genus Sepioteuthis; species Sepioteuthis lessoniana. Next base: position 119,691,169 of record OY757906.1, read on the forward strand.
AAGCTAAAGAGCCCAGTCCGTTCTACTGAGAGGCAATAGTTGGGGGAGGGGCGGTTAGAGGTAAAAGCAGATGGATTCATGCCTTTCTCAAGGGCATTAGCCAAAGTTAAATGCAAACAGCCTGGTCCAGGTTTTGAACTCGGGTCGCCGATTCTATTTCGTATGACGATAACCGTTACGTTATTTGTAAATAAAGTTTAACGACTTTGATTGCAAGTTGAATATCAAACGTCCACTTTTTGGACATGCCCTTGTATTTTTCTTTTCCGCGAAAACCATGAAGCAGTAAATAAAGAACGAGGTGAAAAAGTGGATAACAAAGTCATGGAACGACGTTGGGATATTACTATTGCCGGATGGTTCATATGGAAGTAATTGAATGATAATTGTTTGCTCAGTGTATTGGGTTTTAAAATTACACTAACAAAATACTTTCATATAAAAGTAATTTAGAAGAAGAATATTTGGATACGTTGAAGTTTGTTAAATTATTTTCATCAAAATTATTTTCTATTTTGTTTTAGATATATGTATTTACTCGACCCTTCTGTCACGAGCAGGATGCGACACAAGGTCAATTTTTAAGCGAACTACGACCGGTTTGAAAGTTAGAGCTTTCCTTCTCCTAGACCGGTTGCCATACCATGATTAAAGGGCTCATTCAGTGCAACTATTTACCTGTTACTGAGGGGGAGAATAATTAGATTAATGTTCTTTCCCAAAGGAATTGGCGTTATGTGAAATGTAAACAACTTCGTCTAGGATTTGAACTCGAGTCACAGGGTCAATTTCCTAAAATAACCGTTACTCTACGAAAGCCTCCACGTAACATTTGTTTTAAATGTAACGTGATGGAAACATTCTAAATTTGTTTTTGTTTTGTCTTTTGTTTGTTTTTTGCTGTTGTTGTTTGTTTTTTTTTGTTGTTTTGTTTTTTTTTTTTGTTTTACTCTAAGTGCCAAAACAATTTGATGCACAAACAATTTCAATCACCTTAATTCTGATGACCGGTGTAATTAATAACACTTCATCAAAAACATATGAATATTACTACATCTAATACTTCCTGTGTGAATATCATTTTCTTTTCTATATTTCAAGATTTGTATTGCATATTTTAGATTACACGTCCAATAACTTTCATGGACAATCTCATATCGTCTTAAGTATAAGACGTAATAGCTTTGAATGTAGTTATCCACATGATTCTGCGAATGAGCTTAAGCCATATTGACAGTTTAGGATTTTTCATTAGTCAGCCATTCAAATTTAATAATACTTGACTTCCATTGATTGGAACTAAGTCAGTAATTGCAATGAGATATGACGGCAAGTTTCTTTCTCTTCAATATACAAAACAGAACGTTGGCATTCAAAACATATTTCTTTTTTATTATCAAAATAATCGATAAATTATTACCAGATATATTCGGTTGAAAAGCAAAACGTTTCAGGCAGGATTACGGCTATATTATAGGATAAAATGCAGATTAACGAGGATTTGCCGATTATTTCAAGTGGTTTACTTTATCAGCTTAGAATAAAACTGCTATTGTCAGTAATCAGCAATCAAGGTTTTAAATGTTTGCCTGCTAGAATTTTAAACGCAAGAAGAATTTTTTAAATCAAATCTTCTACTTATATCAATTGAAGAAGAGAGTCTTACTTATTTAATCAATTCTTTAATCTATTTTTTTTTGTTTTTGTTTGTTTTGTGTGGGGGGGTTAATAGCTTTTGTTATAGTGGACTATACTTGCAAAGAGAAAGGCGTGCAATACACCAACTGGGATGTAGTCCACATAATCAACTGGGTACACCGATGGAAGGTAAGAAAAATCAAAGAAGCAGCCTACATCAAGAAAGAGAAATATGTAAGTCAGTCTAGTATGGCGTTTAATATATTGTGACATCTACTATTCAACAAAAGAGAAGCGCTCTTAAGTGTAATGGTTATCGTCGTAGGATATGGAATTGGCGACCGATTTCAAAACCTGAACGAGGCTGTTTCCCTTTGTGCCAATACTTTTGGGAAAGACATGTATTCATCTGTTCTCTCTCCAGCTAGGGGTAAATAGTCGGGTAGACTGGGTTCTTTAGCGTTAGTTAGGCAACTTGTCTTTGAGAACGAAATCTTTGAATTCAAACCAGCTTTACTCCGCTTAAAACTCGACTAGCAAAAGATTGGTAGTGAGTTTGATTCTCGCCGAGAACCCTATCATTTGGGTCTTCTGCTAATATAATTGAACCTTAGCAAACGATAACACTATCATCTTTCTCAGATTTTACCATTTGGCTATATACGAGCAGGTTTAGTAATTACCATGTCAGACAGGCAGTCATTTCCTAGATTGGTGCATTATAGTATTTCTTCATATGTTTTCTCCGATTAAGCCAGATTTGCTGGATTTATTTTATGCCTAGTGGTTAGGGAATTGTGTTCATTGTTGATTTATATTTATATTTCTTGCTTAGTTGTTCCTTAAGAGTTTTTTGCACAGTTAAGTGATATCAAATATTGCTATCAAATACAAACCATTTGCAAACAGTTGTATGGTTTCAAATATTCCTATCTAATACAAATAATTTTATAGCTTCAAGTAAATATTTCTATTCAATAATAATCATTTGTTTAGACACAATTATATGGCAAAAATCATGGTATTAGCACATTTAGAGAATTTTCCCCTTGGGGTTGTTTTTATTTACCAGTAAATAAACTAATAACATTTAAGATACAAAACCTCCAATCCAAACAATCTTATCTTTTCTTGGGTTTGTTGAGTAGCAGTCAGTGAGAATGAAGGTGACTACATTTATGATGATAATATTTTAGCAAATCTGCTATAAGGTAAATCGGAGAAAACATATGTAGAAATATTATATTGCGCCCATCTACGAAATGATTGCCTGTCTGACATGATAATTACTAAACCTGCTCGTATATAGCCAAATGGGTTGGATAAATATATATATATGGCACACTTTAAATAAAGGTTATTTGGCCTACTAGTTGCCTTCTATATGTTTGAGAGTTGACCTATTCAGCGGGTATAGGTCTCACCCAGAATTTTGAGGAAAATATCTTGAGGTTGACTTATAAGCTACAATTTACGGCAGTAACTTAAAACTATAATTGTCAGCAACTGATAGTCATTAGTTACTTAAAACTGTATTTCTTGCAAAGAAGGACTGACTTCGGCATGGAATGATCCAAGAAGTTTTGATATGCTGTAAAATCAGTCAATTCAACCCAACCCACTTGAAATAATTGTTGCTAGATTGGAAGTGGAAAGATTCTGCTACTATTACACGATCACAGTCTCAACGTGAACAAGATTAATTTCTGCAGATAATATCCATTCATGTTTTACACTGGTTTCCAACTCTCCGTATTTAAACATACAGATTCGTTTTGGGATGCCTACTTAGGTATTTATTGGCGCCGAATAAGAAATAATTGACTACCTAAAACAGATGCTGTTACAAGTGGTATGGAAATTTTTGCATTAACTCTCTTTATATTTGTGATTAAGATTTTATTATTTGGTGTTTCGTTGTATATGTAACAATGTAGAGGGGAACAGTATGAAAGAATTATTCAGAAAATTCTACTGCTTCTTCTCTTTGCTGTTCACAACAACGTTTCAATATGTACATTTTCCGGCCTTCTTCAGGAGTTATATTCATCTGTGTAAAGAAATAAACTCTTATTCTGGCAAAGTTTGGGTAAAACAAAAACTTTTTCATTTTATTTTATTCTTTTTTACTTTTTATTCCCTTAGTTAGTCATCCATAGAGTTATTTGTATGAATTTTTCTATCGTTCAAATTTTTTTCGTTTTCAGTTACGGAGTTCAAAGAGAGTTTAATTACGTACCGGTCTGAGCGAAAGAATGATTTTAACGGCACATCAACCCGTCTAGAATAATTTCATGGCTAGAGGCTAGGGAATTGTGTTCATTGTACTTTGATATTCACATTTTGTGTGTAGTTGTTTCGTAAGAGATCTTTTAGGGGGCGGCAGTTATATGATATCAAGTATTTCTTATTAATACAAATAATTTGCATCCAGTTGTATGATTTCAAGTATTCCTATATAATACTAATAATTATATGCTTTCGAGTAATTATTTTGATTCCATAATATTCATTTGTTTTCACATAGTTATATCTTTTCTTGCTCAAATAATTTATTATTATAGTTAAAGTTCTCATATAATACAAATAATAAACCAAACTTTGATTCATTTATAAATGTTTAATTGTAATCATTATTATATTTTAACTTTCTTAGGATTTCTAATTGCACTTTAATTTACCTATAGTGATCATTTGTTTGTATAGTTGTATGATTTCAAGTATTCTTATCTAATACAAATAATTTTCCACAGTTTCATGTATTCCTATCTAATATCATTTTCAAGTAAAAAAGCACAAAAAGAGTATAAAACTATGTGAGGAAGGTGATCCACTGGAAATTGCACAAGAAATTGAAATTTGACCATACTACCAAATGGTATATGCACAATTTGTCCTGGAGAATGAGACGTACAATATTATCTGGAATTTTGAAATACAAACGGATCACCTTATCCCGTCCAGAAGACCAGACCAAGTGATAATCAACAAAAAGAGGACCTGCCGGATTGTGGACTTTGCTGTCACGGTGGATCACAGAGTGTATTCAAAGCAAACAAAAAGAAACAAGTACTAAAACTTTGCTAGAGAACTTTTAAAAAATTTATAAAACATGAAAGTGGCGGTGATACCTGGTATAAATGGTGTGCTCGGAACAGTCCACAGGGGCTTGTTAGGGGGACTAGAAGAGTTAGAAATCAGAGGACGAATCGAAACTGTCCAAACTACAGCATACCAAGATAGGCCAGAATATCTTCTCGAGTTCTGGAGAATTGAGGAGACTTACAGTCACTCACATCCCAGAGAAAGACCATCAGCGAACGCTGGTATGAAAAACTCGAATATTACAGCCATCAGAAACAATATTGACAACACGAAGATCAATAGAAGGGAAATAACAAGAAAACAAAAATGAGATGTAAAACAACTCTATAGAGGTTTTAAATGACTAACAAGTGACATCTCATACGAGAAAACGGGGACGCTGCTAAGAAAGGAAAACTTTCAGAGAGAAACTGAATCTCTTTTAATAGTAGCACAAAACAACGCCATAAGGACTAATCATGTCAAAGCAAGAATTCAACAGCAGATGTAGGTTATGTGGTGATAGAGACGAAACGATCAATCATATAATAAGCGAATGCAGCAAATTAACACAAAAAAGAATAAGATTAGTCACGACTGGGTAAGCAAGGTGATCCACAGGGAATTAAGCAAGAAATTGAAGTTTGACCATGTGAATAAATGGTATATGCACAACCCAGAATCTGTCCAGGAGAATAAGACGCAAAACTCCTCTGAGATTTTAAAATACAAACCGATCATCTCGGCCAGACAACCAGACTAATGATAATCAACAAAAATGAGAGAACTTGCCGAATTGTAGACTTTGCTGTCTTGGCTGATCACAATTTAAAGTTGAAATAAAGCGAACAGAAGGATAAGTGCCTGGACCTTGCAAGGGAATTGAAAAAACTAAGGTACATGAAAGTGACGGTAATACCAATTCTAATTGTTGCTCTAGATTGGTTCAAGGACTGGGAAATAAGAGGGCGAGTTGAGACCATTCAAACTACAGCACTACTGAAATCGGCCAGAATACTTACTGTCATTCAAACTCCAGTGTGAAACCATCGGTTAACGCTAGTTTGAAAAACTCGAAAAAGACTAACAATAATAATAATAATATAGCTTCAAGTAACAGTACTTAACAAAAATAATTTACTGTTATATGTCATCAAGTATTTCAAACGAATATGAATAATTTTTAAACAGATCTATTCGACCCATTGATAATACAGATAATACCTCTTCGGATGTGAATAGGCCTGAGAGTACTCGAGACGAAGGGGTAATTCACATTCTCCAGATGTCAAGAACAGGTGCCTCACCATCTGATCTAGTTTAGTGTCACGCCTAGGACATTCTTTGGAGGGACGTCTTACCCCTCTGCAAAGAATACAGTCAGCATATTCTAAGCCTCGTCGACAGGACGTATGCTTATCTGACTTTCTGACATCTTGACGTGTGCTTCTTCCTTGATCTTTCTGATTTTCCAACAGGATTCTTTCTTTATTTATGACTTAGAATTCATCCTAGGATGTATAATTCGTCCTAGGGTGTATAATGTTTGTCAAGAAACAGCGTCTCTCTCTCCTTAGCAGGGTACTATTTCAAACGAAGAAGACGGATGATGAAACGGTAGCAACGTTGCATGAACAACAAAAATAAAGAGTTCAAGTCTCTGAATAATTCTGTGAATACTAATGACACTTCTCAAGTCGCTTGGTAGAGAAAGTTTAGAATATACTGAATGTATTCCTTGCAGAGAGGTAAATCTCGGTATAACAATAATTTCCATCTGATACCGAGACTCCCGTCCTGGAAATCGAGGGAATGTGGAGAACTCTTTCATTATCACAACTCCCAATTCCTCTTTGACCCGGTGTGGTAGTACCTATTTGGGTCCCATCTATGGGTCGAATAGATCTGTTTAAAAATTATTCATATTCGGTAAGAGCATGAGCAAAACAAAAAAACACTTGAGAAACAACTACACAAAAATATAAACGTACAGTGCATGCAATTCCCTAACTTTTAGCTAAAAGATAAACCTGGACAGGTGAACATGCCGTTAAAATCAATCAGTCAATCAATCAAAACAGAATGAAATGTATTTCTGACGTATTTCTAATAAATTCTACCTTGGATACCACAGTTTGTATTGCTATATATATATATATATATATATATATATATATATATATATATATATATATATTCAGTGTTTATAGTTTATTACAAAAACTGTGGCAATGATCCAAGAGCACTTGTTAACAGAAGATTTTCATAATCGATCACTTGGCATTGAGCCAAATAAAGAAACCAATGAGAATACTGGAAGTTATATTAAGTCTGTTTGTCTCAGTGTTTGAAAAATTATAATTTTTTTTTTTTTTTTTTTAGAAAATCATATTTCCTCTAAATGTGTTTCTTCTAAGTCAGAAAAAAATAATTTTTCTTATTCCCCAAATTTCGTTTTCAATCAATCAAGCAACCAGAGAACGACATGTCTCTTTATCGATTGATTTTAACTTCCTGTTAACCCGTCTAGGATTGTTTTATACCTCGAGGTTAGGGAAATGCGTTCATTGTTCATTCATATTTCATTCTGTGACGTTATTTCTTCAGCGTATTTTGCATGGTTATATGACATCAAGCATTCCTATCTTATACAAATAATTAGCTCTAATTGTATGGTTTCAAGAATTTCAATCTAATACCAATAATCATATGGTTTCAAGTAAATATTCCTATTAATAATAGTCATTTGTCTGCAAACAGTAATGGTGATGAAGGGGTAACATAACACCCCTTATATCTCTGGAATTGAAGCCTCACCGTCAGATTATTTTTTGTGTCATACTCAGTATACCTTTTCTGGAGGAGGACGGAGACCTATGCAGGGTGATATACTTAGTGTATTCTAAGCCCCACGGATAAATTTAGAAACCTAATTTTAGAAATGTCGCAAAATCGTAAATACAATGTCGATATATATATATATATATATATATATATATATATATATATATATATATATATATATATATATATATATACATTTCTTTTTTTCTTTTTTTTTCTTGTTGGATGTAAATTTGAGTAACTCGGTAATCTTGTTCGACAGTCGCTATAGATGTTCTTTCAGAGCAAGAAATGAAAGAGTATGAATGAGAGGCCGTCAGAAGACATTTTCAGACACAGCGTATGCATTTGAAAACGAAAAAGATTTTCCTATTATCTATTTCATTTAAATCCAACTTACATCTTTATGTCTCTCTCTGACGCTATTTTCATGTCAATCTTTGTCCATTTATATCAATCATAATCCATTCAGATAACGCTATCTCGGTTAATTAAGAAGCTATGCTTAGTGTTACTTAAGGCTATAAACAATTTATTGTACTTGTTCTTAAGTCGTCACTCACGTAAGTGATAAATAGAACAAACGTTGCTTAACCTCAGTGATTAGATATGAACTGGTGTTTTCAGCATAATTAGAACGTAAATTATATCTCTTTAACTCTTCAAATGAATATCTATCTATCTATCTATATATTTATATATCTGGCCCAATCAGCTAGGGATGCAGAAAACACTGACTGTATCTCTGCCCGGGGGTAAAACTCCCCCCCCCAATGAGATTCATGGATATGACACTAAACAATCTGATGGTGAGGCACCAGTGATACTGGAGCTTTGGGGAATACAGAGTACCCCTTCATTGCCATCGCTTCCAAGTCAACTCTGACCCGGGGTGGTAGCACCTGATAGGGCCCAATCTATGGGTTGAATAGAACTAAAAAGTGTACTTAAGCTAAACTGATTTTTTAAAAATAGAACTGTTTATATGTATAAAAATAGATTTGGTATTAAATAAACTACTATGGTTGATATGCCATAAAATCAAACCAAACCAAACTATCTCTCCACCTGTGTCAGTGTTCATATCTATCTATCTAACTAGCTAGCTCGCTAGCTCTGTTTATTTCTATCTATCTATCTATCTATCTTTCTATCTATCTATTCATATCAAGCTAGCTAGCTATCTTTTTTTCATCTATTTAGTATATGTGTACCTATAAAATGTGCAAAAACGGATTTGACATCAAATAACTTACTATGGTTGATATGGCATAAAACCAAACCAAACCAAACCAAACCAAACCTATCTATCTATCTATCTATCTTAGTGCATTCCTATCAATTTATCTAAGTGTATATATATGTATATATATATATATATGTGTGTGTGTGTGTGTGTGTGTGTGTGTGTGTGTGTGTGTGTGTGTGTGTGTCCACAATAATCTTTCTAAGATCAAATGTTAAATCCTGTCTGTATTCTAAGGTTTCCACAGCTACACTTCTACAGCTACACTTCCAAAGCTCTATTACTCCATAACCCATAATGGCTTGCATAAATTGAATCTATTTCTATAAGTGGAGTAGAGCAAAACTATCCATTTAACTACTGTCTGTAAATGTTTTACGCACTTCAGTTTATAAGTTAACATTTTATGAATTTATTTCATCAGCTACCTCATATAAAGTACGTCTAACAAAAAGCTGGTTAACATTGACATTGGCAGATCAGAATAAAATTGACTTTATTTTATCAAAATTAGATCTATGTCCCGAAATTTAAAAAAAATGTCAGAATATAATTTTCATTCTTTTTTTTTCTTTTCTTTCTTTTCCTTCATCCTCGAAGCTGGGTTTGATTTCTGGCTGCTGTCCATAGGGTTAATTATCAAATGCAGAATCGGCTGACTATGCGTGGAAACATTGTTGAAATGGAAATCGAGTAAAAGCTACGATCGATCAATTCAGAGATCGATATATAGGTATCTGTTCATGTGCATTCTTATTTTTGCTGGATTGAACAATTGGTCAATTTTCGAATCTATCGAGATATTGATTTTACTTAGAGAGAAAATGAACAGAGATTCATACATATACGTATTCATACCTCTATATTTGTCTGTTTGTATATCTATCAGTCTATCTATCCTATTTTCATCATATATGTCTATTGATCTTATTCTGACCATATCTATCTAGCTATGTCAGTCTGTTCATATCTATCACGGTATAGGAACTGGTTCGTGTCTGAAATTGCAATGATCTTTGCGTTTGTTTCATGTATTTGGCGTTCTTATGTAGTGCTTTCATCAGGATTTGACCGTGAGTCATATCTCGTTAACTCAGCTAATGAGTATCTATCTATCTATCTATCTATCTATCTCATTCTCATGATATCTTTCTATCTCATTCTGATCATATCTGTCAATCTATCGGTCTGTCAGGGTCTGTTCATATCAATCAATCTGTCTACGTTGCCCAGTCGGCTAAAGCTGTAGAATACACTGACTGCTTTTCCGCAGAGGGGTAAGACTCCTCCAAAGAGTCTCCTGGATATGACACAAAACAATCTGATGGTGAGGCTCTTGTAATGCTGGAGCTTTGGGGAATGCGGAGTACATCTGCATTGCCGTCACTCCCAGGTCCACTCTAGATCGGAGTGGTACCACCTGATAGGGTCCTATCTATGGGTCCAATAGAACTAAACTGTGTGCTTATGCTAAACTGAATTGTTTGATATAGGACTGTTTTTGTATGCTAAAAAGAATTATTTGAAATAGAACTGTTTTTGACATTGAAATTGTACTTATGCTTAAACTGAATTGTTTGAAACAGAACTGTTTATATATATATAAATGGATTCGGCGTTAATAACCTACAAATGTTGTATATTGACCTCCAACCCGGCCAGGCTGTCAAAATAGGAAATAACAGGTGCATCCGGTCGAGGAATATCAGAATATAACCTTGACCGTGGACGGGTTGAATGAGTGCGATTTGTGACGCCCACAAGAAGAAGGTGGACATCGAACTATTATATAACTCGGTGCACAGGAAGTTTAATGAGTTGGAGAGAAGATGCTGGAATGAGAACATGTCCCAGAGAGGTAGAGCCCCCAGGCCCCTGATTGAGCAGCCCAGAAGAACAGGAAAGAAACGCTATTATGGCCAGAAGAGTAGGGGTCAATATGTTGCAGTTCTGTTCAGTCTCCAACTCCCTCTCACACACAACCCTTTCAATAAAGTGAGAGGTATATTTTTCGAAAGAACTATGTCGCTCGTCTTTATTGTGTCGTTGTTATGATTCTGCATGCATATGTGTTTGTATAGTTGGTCATGGCTATACAACACAAAAGCTCATGTGCCATAAAATCAAACCAAACGAAACTATCTCTCCATCTATGTCAGCGTTCATATCTATCTATCTATATATCTATCTATCAATCTCTGATCATATCTATCTTGCTAGCTAGCTATCTGGCAAGCTATCTATCTTTTTTTCATCATTTAGTACATATGTGTACCTATAAAATCTATATTACGTTGGCAAGAGTAGGAGACTGGGAATGCGTAACGATAATATCTTACATTCAGAAGGCAAGCTGTGATGAAGATGAACTTATAACCAGTAACTTTGGCACATTCATTCTTTCATCATCTCTCGAACTCAATGGTCTGACTCTGACTGTCAGGCTTCTTCCAACTGATGCATAACCCTCTTTGCATCATCACTAGTTTGATCCCTAAACTGAATCTTCACCACTGTCCCTCCTTTCTCTCTCTCTCTCTCTTTCTCTCTCTCACTCTCTCTCTCTCTCTCTCTCTCTCTTCGCTCTTATTAAGTCTTCTAGACGGCACCCAGAGTCTGATCATAACTGATGAATGTAAATTTGTGAAGGTTGGAAAGTTGGCTTACACTGATGTAAACATGTGCTGAAATCCTTAAAAGAACGTCGTTTATGGGTTCGTCCTTATTTCTTCGGCCGACCTCTGCATGTCTTGCTTGTCTTAATTTGTGAGATTGGAGGTAGGTGACCATACAGCTGTTGTTTTGTCAGATACTGCGTCCAGGATTAGTTTAAAATATCCCACAGCAATCTTTTGTTGATTATTATTAAATAGAAATAATTACTAGAAGCCATCTGCATATATATAAATTATTAGTATAAGTAAGGAATACTTGAAACCATACAACTGTATGTAAAATACTCTTAAGAAACTACTGCATAAAAATGTTATCATGAATGTCCAGTGAATGCGATTCCCTAATTTCAAGGCCGAAAATAGCCCTAGACGAGTTGATATGCCGTTAAAATCAATAAATCTAAATTTATCTACTCTGCCGACTCGCTTCTATATTATATTTCCTTCCCTTTGTTGTTTTATGTTCCTCTTTAAAGCAGTGATGATTATTTGGTGTGTGTATATATACATACACACATGCACACAAAGTGAGATATTTTGGATAGATATTTTGATCTAATTATATTATGTGATTATTAATTATATTTTTATTCAGTACATTTTTGTATCTAAAATAATTGCGTTCCCTGGAGGAACTGATTACTTTCACTGATAACTTTTCAACTGTTATAATAAACAATTTTTCACTTTTATATCACTCTATATATAAAGGTGTCGTGTCTGTCTGCCTGTCTCTTTCTTTCTTTCTTTGACTGGGTTTGGATTCTGCATAAAATAGCCAAAACAACCACTTCTTTCCAATTCAAACGAGTTTAAGTGTAGCCCGCTATATGAATTGACAAAGGCAATAATATTTTTCTAATGAGTTCAGTAAATGTAGATATTTTCAGCACAATATGCCTAATATATATATATATATATATATATATATATATGTGTGTGTGTGTGTGTGTGTGTGTGTGTGTGTGTGTGTTTTCAACATTGAATCTCTGCAAGCCTTGATAAAATTTTCATCACCTCAGAAACTGAAAATAAAGTTTCATAATTATATATGAGATGTACTAATTATATAATTATTGCATATTCATATTTTTTGTTACGAAGTTTAAGCACTGTAGAGTTCGTTGACAAATAATAACTAATGATATCCGTTTCCTTTATATAATGCTCCCCTAGATATAATAATATCACAGTATCTTAAGTTTTGAATAAAAATCTTTTTTTATAAAATTCCGTTCGACTGTAGCTACCTATGGGTGATACTATATATATATATAGTCATCCACAATCAGAATGTTTCGTTGTATAACAACTTTTCAGCGAGGCTAGACACGTAAGATGGTTCAACTTGGGATCGAAACCAACTAACGTAAAGTCAACCGGATATCGTACCCCTGAGCATCGTCATCCTCACCATAAGCGAAGGAATTTTTTAGGTATATATTCACATATACGCTATCAGCTACCGGAGTGCTCAATTCATGAGAAGAGCTTTGCATTTACGCATATGTGGTAGGCGGAAATTCCTCTCTCGAGTGCTCAAACCGCTGGCGGGGGAGCATATATATATATATATATATATATATATTCTTTAAAGAAAAACCAAAAACCGGTTATTTTAGGATTATAAATTTATTTCCATCCTGTTTTGCGTTTCTGATGTAAACCAAAAACACGAAGAAAAATATAACAGGACTTTTTCAGATCTGATGGATAAAATAAAACAGAATAGACACGAGGGGAGGAGAGAGGAAGAGAGGTGAAGAGTTACCTCCTCGTTTTATTAAACTTCCGTTTTTTAATTTACCAATTTATTTTATTTATTTTCCAAATTTTACCGTCGGTTGGAATTATGGTAATTTAACTTTTTTATTTATTTTATTTATTTTCTTTTTTTTTTTTTTTGTTAAGTTCGATAAATAACTTTTATTTGTTATGTTTATATAATAAATTTTTGTAAGGGAAATTTTAATACTTTTATTAATTTCGAGTCTATTTCCTCAGTTACCTATTTTTTCCATGTACGTATATTGGATACGTTTTTTTTACCTTGTTTCACAATTTATTTCGATGTTTTTTTAAATATTAGTCTATAGTTTAAATTTAGCCTTATGTCTACATCTAGCTATTAATTCACATCTCTTATTTAATAACTTTTCAGGCAATTGATACATCATTATTTGTATTTTCTCTTCTAAGCACAAACTGCATCTACCGTCAAAACCTTTTGGAGTATTTGATTTTTTCAATATAGACCATTCGATCTCAGGGGTTAACCCTTTGTTTTTCAAACACCAGAATTGCTTAGATAGTGCTGTATGGTGTTTTAGATGTTCGTGGGACCGAATAATACTATATATATATATATTCATCGCAGGTATATACTGAGTGTGAATAAAATGTTTTGGGAATGGAGATTTCATTTTTTTATATTAAATTTGAATAAAGACGTGTACTTAGCCGAACAAATTGATGAATTAAGAGATGTCCCTGATTGATTGATTTTCACGTTCGTCTAGGGCAATTTTATACCTAAAGGTTAGGAAAATGCATTCATTGTGCATTCATATTTACATTTTTTGTCTAGTTGTTTCTTAAGATTTTTCGTTTTTTTTACAGTCAGTCCTCTCAAATGCAAATAGTTCTCTCCCCCCCTCTCTCTCTCTCTATCTCTCTCTCTGCCAGCCTGCCTGTGCGTACATGTCGTGGTTTGTACTCAGATGACCATTAGTCAGTCGGTGTAAGAGTATCTTTGTGCACTTAAGCGCACAGACATTGTCTGAACTGACTGAGAGATAGATGGAAAGTAAGGGTAGGAAAAAGGATTTGTGTTTAATTTAGCTATTTATAATACTTAAGACAACATTACAAAAATTAGATAGATAGATAGATAGAAACAGACTGAGATAGATAGATAGATATGAAGACACTGAGATAAATACTGTGGTGGTAATTTACTAAGCTTTTTGCTTAGATGTGGCACAAAGCCATATGAAAGGGGCACCCAGTGAGACTCGAACTCACTCCTGTAGGTTTGCTAGTCCAGCTTGCTAACCATTACACCACCAGACTGTGGTGAGTAAAATGTTTTGCCATATTGTGATAACGTGACGAACCACACTGGACTGTGAGATGCCGAGCTAACCTGATACTCTTCAAGTGCTCCTCGCTGAATATGCTTCAATATATTGTCTGCGAGATTAGTTCATTAAACTTTGCTCAGCAATAACCATACAGAGGTTATGATCAACGAATACTTTTAACAAACTTTTCACCCACATTCATGTATAAATATATTGAAAAAAAAAGATTAAAATTGTCAATATATATATATATATATATATATATATATATTATACAACGCCGGGTGAGCCGATGGCGGGAGAGATTCTATTTTTGGATTTTCTTTCTAAAAGTTCGTGTACTTCTAAAACCAATGAAGAGTTCAATTTGAAAAAATAGTACATTAAAGTACAGAACAAATAATTCGATATAAAAGATAAACCTTTAACATTTATGAGGAATCTTGAAAAGTTTTTCTTTTATATGATATATATATATATATATATATATATATATATATATATATTCTTATATATGTGCATATATATACATATATGTATATATATGCATATATGTATATATATATATATGTACATATATATATATGTACATATATATATATATGTACATATATATATATGTACATATATATATATGTATATATATATGTACATATATATATATATGTACGTATATATATATATGTACATATATATATGTATATACATATATACATGTATATATGTGTACATATACGTATACGTACGTATATATATGTGTAAATACACATGCATTCATATATATATATATATATATATATATATATATATAAATATATATATATGGATATATATAAATATATATACGCACATATACATACATATACATATATACATATATATGTATATATACACATGTATATACATATATGTATACAAACATATATATACATATATATATATACACACATATATATATATACATATATACATTCATCTATATACATATATATATACATGTATGTATGTAAATATATATATATACATATATATACATGTATATACATTTATAGATACATATACATATATATACCCATATATATATATACATATGTATATATACCTATAATCATATATACATATATATACGTATACATACATATATACATGTATATTCACATATATACACATATATATGTATACATATGTATACATACGTATGTATATACGAGGATCATTAAATAAGTTTCCAGACTTTTTTCGTATGGGCACTTTTATTGATAGTACACACATGAAACTCTCCCCTTCGAAGTAATCTCCTCTGGCTGCAATGCACTTGTACTGTTCCAACAACTTCTGGAAGGGCCCATGGAAGTTCTCTTGTGTGAGCGTGTCAATGACCTTCGTCACAGCCTCTTCCTTCTCCTCAATTGTCTCATAACGACAGCCTCTGAGCTTAGGGAATAACCAAAAGTCACAGGAAGCAAGGTCTGGACTATAGGGGGGGGAGAAATCGTCTTGATGCCCATATTGGTCAAACAGTCTGTGACAAGGATGGAGTTGTCGGCTGGTGTATTGTCCTGGTGGAAATGCCACTCACCCGATTTGAAAAGTGCTGGCCTCTTCCGACGGAATCTCTTCCTGAACTCCCTTAAAACCTCAACATAGTAACCCTAACACTAACCCTAACCCTTTGGCCAATCAACTCTGGTATATTGACTTCCTTACTCCTCCCACACCTCTCATCATCCCTCACAGACACCCTTCCTTCCTTGAATCTCTTATGGCACTCAAAAACTGATGATTGATTCATGCAAGATGGTCCAAATGTAGTCTGAAGCAATCCATAAGTTTCTGTGGCATCATTTTTTCCAAGTTTAAAACAGAATTCTATTGCATATCGTTCTTCCTCACGTCCAGATTGCATTTTTAAAATTCACCAGCTGAGACAATCAGGCTTTAGTTGGGTGTATTCCAATTTGTGCTGTAGCTGTTCATTTGAACCTGAAATCATAAAAATTGGTCAGTCATCTCATACGATGTATAGCAATAACATACTGAATTTTCAAGAGTCTAAGACAATTTTAAATGCCTGTACAAAAAAAGGCTGCAAACTTATTGAATGCACCACGTATATGCATATGTATACATACATGTACATATATATATTTATGTGTGTGTGTGTGTGTGTGTGTGTGTGTGTGTGTGTGTGTGTGTGTGTGTGTGTGTGTGTGTGTGTGTGTGATTAAATAAATAAAATAATTTTGTCTATATAATTTTATGAAGATCCTTTCAAGTTTCCTGATAAGTGTCTTGGTTTTAGGTTGGAATTGGTGGATCAATCTACCAAAATTGTACCGAACGCTTTCGGACCTTTCATAGGCTATCATCAAGGGTTACTTGCATGTAAAAAGGGTCTTTTTTTTTATTTACTACAAAAAATTTAAAATTTCCAACTTATTATTTCCTATAACTTTTCCCCCTCAACTGAACCTCTTGATTAAATAAGTATTGTATATATATTCAAATGTCCCTTGGGAGACTGTATCTCCAACGAAAATAATACTACGTTAGTCTTACCACTACAACTCTTTCAAGACGGCATACGATGCACCTTAATGATTCTAGCTCCATAGCCTTGCATCTTAAAACCCACTCTATTCCCAAATCCAAATTTCGAAAAATTCTCATTGAAAACACCACAATAATAGCACACGAAATTAATAAGCTAAGACTACAAATCATTGAAGCCCTACATATAAAAACAAAGAAAAAAACTAGAATCAATAGAATGAATTTTGGAAATAGCGACAATGTTTTGAAATGCCTTTAGTTTTTTGTTTTGTTTTGTTTCGTTTTTTGATATTCTATATTTCTTGATAATATTCTATGTCCGTTGATAGCGTCCGGATTTTTAAATTCCTCAGCATCTCAGTTTTATCGAACTGTGCGTTTACGTAATTTTGTAATGTTGAAAAAAGCTAAAAAATTCTTTCAAAAACTCTTTAAAAAATACTCTTTGTACATGCAACCCCTGATGATGGACTATGAAAGGCCCAAAATCCGTCCACCAATTCCAACCTGAAACTAAGACACTCATCAGGAAACTAGCAAGGATCTTAATAAAATTATATAGACAAAATGTGTCTTTATTATTTAATCAAACACGCTTAAATCAAAGACTGTTGCCCACCTACACACACACACACACACACACACATACATATATATATATATATATATATATATATATATATATATATCAGGGGCGGAGACGGGACTAGTGCTACTCGTGCCTGGCACGACCAATAACTCGGTCAATGTTATTCAAAATGGATTAAAAATCATCCATTAATTTCAAGCAAACATACTTAGTCTGATCTCAATTAAATTACGTATCTATTCAAGTTTCGATAACTAAGTAGCCAAAAGTTCATAAGCATATCTGGGAATAATACAATGATGCTGTTTTGAACGGATGGTCTTTGTCCGGCCACCGTCAGATTCATTGAACATCCCATAAAATCGGCTATAATGTTGAACGCCCGATCCGTGCCAGGCACTAGACCCTTATAATAACAGTAATGTTAGAGAAATACGCTTTTGGCTGTAGCCAATACCAAGAACAACCCTAACACTGAGCTCAAAAATCTTAGCACGTGTGACTGCTGATAGATTTATTGGGAAGAGGGAGAGAGACCGAGTGAGAGAGAGAGAGAGAGAGACAGACAGAGAGAGAGTAAGAGAGAGAGAGGGGGATTTCAGATTAGAGCCGTCGCCGACGTCATCATCATCGCTATGGTAAATGTTGGTTAAACGGCGTGTTTTAATTCGTTTTTTCACTAACAGATCTCTATTTCTTTAATGAATGTTGCATATATTACATTCTGTAACTAAAATTTGTTTATTTGAATACATTTTCAACAAATAATCTTTATTTTAAGCGAAATTGAAACTACTAGCTGTGTCTGTGTATATTGTCATCAGTTTCTTTATTCTAATAAACATATTTTTCTCGTCATAGTAATGAACATCTTCTCTTTTCTTCTATACTTTTGAAAGGAAAAAAATTATCTTATCTACTGTATTAACAAGACTACAAATTATATAGTATCTGGATTGTTTACAAAAAAAAACACCATGCAAGGTACGTTTGTCAATCTGTGCTATACAATGGAGAATCACGCAATAGCAACTATGATGACTTACTTTGGGTTCACGGACCACGGGTTGGGAACTGAAGTTGACAGAGGGCCGGGGGGGGGCACGAGTAGCAAAAATAGGCTAGAGTCGCCACTGATATATATATATATATATATATATATATATATATATATATATATATTATAAAAGTGTTGGTTGTCACTATCTCACTTCGTGGATTTGTGTCAGACCAAATGCGATATAATTTAGAGAGTGCTCAATATCTGTGATAGAGCTATAATATGCTAATAATAGAAAATACGTATTAGTTTTTTATATATATCTAATAACAAGAAAGCTTGTCTACGACTACAGGTTTCATGACGCCTAACAAACGCCAATCATCAGGCAGATGATTGTCGTTTATAAGATTCCATGCTATTAAGTATATATAAAAACTATTATAAAAACTTATCAATTTATATATATATAAGTACATATCTATATACATATATATATGTGTGTGTGTGTGTGTGTGAGAGTGTATATATATATATATTCAGTCTCAGTTCGAGTCATCCAAAGACTCAAAAAATAGTACTCGATACCTCATTGCTTAACACTTAATGTTAAAAGGTACGTATCGAGGTTAAATTGGTGCAATCCATGGAAAGGAGTAGCTCCTTCCCCTACACTTCGGTGTAGTAGCTGTTGAAAAGGGAGCCTTCGGGTCGCCCTCGACTACAATCGCCCTCGACTACAGTTGCCAACTTTACTTTTAAAGTATATATATATATACATATATATTACTTTTAAAGTATAGTCTAACATATCAAAAACTATCCAAATAAGTCCAACAGGACATGCTGGACAAGTTAGAACGAACTCATAAGTAACGTTCTTATGGACTCTAACATATGGATGTGCTAGTTTTAGCCGATCAGTAAGGAGTTAAATACTTCAGTTCTGTGTGGATACTAGATGCAGTCAAGAAGATCTACAATGAGTGATAGACTGTTAAACAAAAGATCTGAAGTAGTCACTATATATAGACAAATATAAGTTCAAGCAATGCCACCTACTTCCAAACTAATCATAGTGTAAAATAGACGAATATATACATGTATGTTTAGAACTATCAAAAGCGGGAGGGCAAGTCCATATGTATATAAATCGTCCTGTGAAGTTTTACGTGATGATCGCTATTTATCGCGAAACCTTTAATTTGAATTCTCTTCGTTTAAGTACGATTTTCTTTGTAAATGGTGCTACTGATTGATTGTGAGCATTGTTGCCACAACAACAGCTTATTTACAGCTTTACACACACACACACACACACACACACACATATATATATAAATATATATATATATGAAACAACTGGAAATAAATCTGACAATATTAAAATGTACAGTGATGAAAAAACATAAGGTCTTCAGAGGAAGATTCAATTTATGGAATAAAATAATTCTACTCAGAAAATTAAACAAATTGATAAAATCATCCTCTGACATTTTTTCATATATATATCATCATCATCATGTCGTGCTGCCAGCACGGATATCCCTGACCCTCTCTCGCCACTTCTCCCTATTATTCATCGCCTCTGGCAGGTCTTCAGGGTTACATCCTGTGCCCTCACATAGCTGCTGTATATAAGTTCGGGCTGGTCGTCCTGCTTTTGCTTGGCCATATGTGGGGGTCCATAGGAGTATATCACTTATGAGCAGGTCCTTGCTTCTCCAGCAGTGTCCTGCGTGTCTGGTTCGTCTAACTTGTATAGTTTTCGTGATGGGAGGCAAGTGACCGTATAGTTGGTGTCTTGTGGGGTGTTGTCGCCATATATATCGTTATATGTAAACGCCAAATCAGTAAAATAGAGTCTTCTGTGTAAAAGAATACCGTTCAGTATTACAATATTTCATTTATGAAATAAAACAAAGTAAATGAAGATCATCCAGGACCTTCAAGTGAGCTTGTGTCCACACGTCTAAAGTCTATCATATATATATTCAACAGGATTCAACAAACGGAAAGCAATATTCCATGATTAAAATAAATAAGGCATAGAATCAACTGATATGATCTGGTAAGACTCCTCCATCCAAAAAAAAAATTTTGAGGTGTTCTTGTTATTACACTAAACTGCTCCTGATAGTCTGGATCCAGTTCTAAAGTTCTGATGAGGAAGGAGTCACTCTTCTATTGTCATTACTTGCAGGTCCACTGAGCTAAATCTATGAGTCAAATGCATCTATTTGAAGATTATTAATATCAGTTTGGAAGACCTAATACTGTGTACAAAAAAAAAGGATTCTTAAATAATCAAATTAGAACAGTTAATTGAAACTATATTGGGCGGCTCCCCATGGCGTAGTGGCTAACGTGCTCGACTGTGACATCATTGTAAGCGTGTTCGAACTTCAGTCACGCCAAAACGTTCACTTTCGATCTAACACCATTTGGAAAAGTATAAACCTCTTAATCCCTTCAGCTATGGGATAACAAATGCCACTACTTTCCTTCTACAAGGATGGTTGTGGCATCAAATAACCCACGAAGGTTGATATGCAATTAAACAAAGAAACCAAAACTGTATAATTACTTGCAAGTATCTTTTTAGACAGAAATACTTAAAACCATATAACTGTTTAAAGTATTTGTATAAAGATTATTTGAAGATATAATTATTTAGATATTAGTATAATTAAACTGAAATTGTTACTTGAAATATAACTACTTGCAAAAAAGACTGACATCGGCATCGAAAAAGTTTACTTGCTGAAAACCTAACCAACCACAACCTCAGCTCAGAAATTTAGAGGACTGTAACATAATCCAAATTTTGACCTCATACCCTGCGTGGACCGATACTCCAGCTAATATATTTTAACTACGGATCATCCGTAAACCATACAGAAATATAACTGAATTAATAAAAGCCTTTATATTTTCATAGAGTTTTTCCTAAACAATTTAAGAACATTTCATCATTTAGATTATACTTTTGTTCTGTTCTTGCTTAGAGCAGACTTGAAATGTTTTATTCTTTCAAACATTGAATTTTTTTTTTTTTTTTTTTGCTTAACTTCTTTTATTATTACTCCTTTATGATTTGCTTACATCAGCTAACGCTGATGGTTTTCCACAGGAGTTTGAGTGACAGCAAGCCTCCTCAAGTCTCCAGCACTCTTCTCGGTATTCTGGCTGGTCTCGATAATGCTATTGTCTGGATGGTCTCCACTTGTCTTCTTATTTCCAAGTCTTTCAGTCATTTACCAATTCTTTGGGGATTGTTCCGAGTGCACCATTTATAACTGGTATCACCGTCACTTTCATGTTCCATAGTTTTTTTTAGTTCTCCATTATCATTATTATTATTTTGCTCATTTAAGAGTTTTTCACACCTGCGTTAGCTGATTTCTCACTGGAGTTTGAGAGACAACAAGTCTCCATTAGTCTCCCGGATTCTTCTTAGCATTCTGGCCAATATTAATATTGCAGTAATTTGGACGGTCTCCACTCGCCCTCTTATTTCTAAGTCCTCCAGTCTCTTCATCAATCCCTTCGTGACTGTACCGAACGAACCAATTCCAATTGATATAACCGTCACTTTCATGTTCCATAGTTTTTGTATTTTTTTGTTTTTGTTTTTGTTTTTTTTTTTGTTTTTGTTTTTTTCAGTTCTCTGGAAAGATCTCTCTTTTTGCTTTCATTCAGTTTTACCCTGAGGTCAGCCGGAACGGCTGAGTCCACTTCGGCTGGTTCTTTTGGGTTTTTTTAATAAGACAAATTTTGGTCGTCTGGCCGAGATCAGGTGATCTGTTTGTATCTCTATTATTATTATTATTATTATTATTATTATTATTATTCTGGTATATTCAACCTAACTGTACTGATCACGCAAAGCAAATCTTTTGTAGAAGTTTTTCTTAACATTTTCCTTGTTTTTACTACCAATCCCAAGTAACCCAGACATGATCAATAAGATTCATGTCAAGAGTCTGAGTACCTTTTTGGACATCTCATTCTTATCTCTTTTATTTATTCATTTATTTTACTGTATGACACAGAGCTCTATTGTCCACTAAAAAGGTATTATTTAGTGCAAATAATCGGAAGTGAATACAAGAAGTCTATGCTTCAGATTGCATTGATATTCTTCACGCACTCCAGAAACCTTGAGCAAAACGCAGTCAAAAATTTTGAAATCATTTTTATGGTTTCAAGTAGCTAATAATAATAATCTATTCTAAACAATTATAGCTTCAAGTGACTAGTTTCATGATAGATAATTTCCATAAAATCGTATGGTTTCAAATATTCTTAATACAAATAATCTTCAAACAGATCTGTTTGACCCACAGATGGGACCGTATCAGTAACCACGACTCAGGGACAGATTTAACCTGGGAATAATTGCAACGAAAAGGTGACTCCATTGTCATCAGAATTTCAGAACTGGGGATCACCAACAGATGCAATTTTGTATTATACCCAGTTTTACTCCTTTCGGTAGATTCAGGGGGCATATTTTAGATACTACCGACAAGGTGGACTAAATACGGGTCGAAATCATTACTCAATAGTGATTGATCTGTGAGACTATCTCATTAACCATTACCCCTGGCAAGGTACCCCTCCGAAAAAGCGACAAGGATTTGTGTGGATTTGTAAATCAGGGTACTGGTAGAAATTGCCCAGTGTCTGACGCCTCTACAGGAAAGCCACCAGGACGAACCATGGCAATACTAATTTAGAAAAAATGGGGAGATGCTGCTTTAGAGATGGAACCTATGTTTTTTTCTTTCGGTCCTACTTTAACTGAAATTAAGAATAAGGCTGATGATCTCAGGTGAAAACAATAATAAAAGATGAATTATTTTCTTTCTGAATGAAAGGTGCATCTTTTTTATTTCATTTCTTTTTCTGCTTATATTTTTGAAATTCTTAAATTCATAATTCTTATGAAGTTTTTTTTTTCAATTTAATCAACAGCAAAGACGTTACCCTTTTGGAAAAAAAGTTCGAACACCAGTGACGTCTCTTTATTCTGAGATGAAACGCTATTAGCGATAATAAAATGATAACATTGTTTTCATTTTTTCATTTGAAAATATTTTTCAACATCGCGTTTTAACATTAACCTGAAGATGGTTCAACAAAAAACCATTACGTTGGCATATTATCGTATATGATATCAAGTATTCCTATCAAATAGAAATAATTTGCTAATAGATCTATTTTACTGGTAAATGGGACACTAAAAGGTACTACCACTCCGGTTTAGAGTGGACCTTCAAATAATGGCAATGAAGACGTACTCCAAATTTCCCAGAACTCCAGAACTTGAACCTCACCAATAGATACAGTATGGTGTCATAAAAAGGACACTTCTGTTTTAGGGGAGGTGTTACTCGTCTGCCAGGGATTCAATATGCATATTCTAAGGCTTGCTCACTAGGCGTTTTCGAAAGAGAAGAAATTCTTTGATATATAAAATTTACGGTGGTCTCAGATGATTTTTTACCCCTCTTTCGGGGGTAAATAAACGCTAGGTCTCTCAAATGCGACTTTTTCGTTTCTGGTCTGGGTCCAAACTAACTTTTAGAAGGTGACTAAATCCCAAACCCATTCTCTTTTAACACGTAAATATCTCTCACCCAACCAGATCCCTATGCCGGAAAGTAATGACCCACCATCTTCCAATTTGCCACACAAAGTTTCCGTCTTCGGGTGTCTTACCTTGGGGTCACATATCCGCTGCAAACCTTCGCAGGTGTTTGATGCACCCGTCATCGTGATAGCAAAAGGTGGTGGACGTTACCACGTCGTCAGGAGATACCCCTGGGACTTCAGTGAAAGGCACAAGTATCTCATCAAAACAAAATACTTTTCTGGTGGATCAAATCGATCTGAACGACATGCAGTGGTTTTCTTGCCTTCCTTAGGGAACTGAACTGTCATGATGTCCGCAGTTAAAAGCTGTTTCCTTCTAGCTTAGGATCAGCCGACAATACATTCTCTTTCAAAATCTTGACAGTTATCGTACTTACTAGTATGTTGTCCCCTGAAATGATTCGTGGTCATTTCTCTTAGGTTTTCATAATAAATTGACTTATTGCCAAGGGATATATCTTTATTAAATATCAAATGTATAGTCTAAATAATGGTGTCTGTTTACTTGTCTCGTGTCTCTGCTAATAAGCGAAGCGTAACAAAATATCAAGTAAATTGCGGTTATACAGATAGTGTTACAATCGAGAGACAAAAATGCGATGAAGATCGTGATGACTGCTGACTCAGAAGAATAATAGAGAAGGAAAAAAGAGAAAGAAAGCTTGCTGGAAGTCGGTTCTAGAAATGGAGATATACTGCTATAAAGAGAAACACTAATTTTCAGATGGTATTACAATTAAAGCATACTGCATATGACCGAGTATAAGTCTATTTTTTTTTCAACCCATAAGCAAAAAATAGACTTGCAATAAGGTAATAGTTGTATGTATTTATCCAACCCCTCCACTATGAACAGGATATGACACAAGGTTGATTTTTCAGAGGAATATATTTGGTTTGAAATCAGGCTTTTCCTTCTCCTAGACAGGTTGCCTAAACTAAGCTAAAGAACCCAATCTGCTCTTTTATTTACCAACAGCTAAGGGAAGAAGTGATGTATTGATACCTTTCCTATGGGTTTGGTTTCTTTGGTTAACAGCATATCAACCTTCGTGGGTTATTTAATGCCAAATCCATCCTTGTAGAACACTAATGGTACTATTTTACCCATATTTATAGGGAGAAGGGGGTTCCTGCCTTTCCCCAGGGCATTAGCACTAAGCGAAACACAGTCTAGTATAGGTAATAGTTGTATAATTGGAAAGGCTTAAAATGATATTTCCCTTGGATATTAAAATGAACTTTTCGGCATCAAAAAAGTCTCTTGTACTGTAATCTCAACGTGTCCTGTCGGCAAGGCTTTGAATACAAGGCTTTGAATATCGCCTGCAGAGGGTTAAACCTCCACCACCCAAATGTTCTAGATATGACACTTAACTACATATAATGATGAGGCTCCTGTTCTGGAAATCTGTGGCGTGTTGATTACCCCTTCATTGCCCTTACTCCCAGGTCAGCTCTAACCTCAAGTAGGAGTAACTGTTACAGTTTTATTAATGGCTCAAATAGATCAGTGCGCAAATTAAGAACCGTGCTAATGGTCTAGTGAGTCGTGTGTTCGCTAATGGTCCTGGAGACCGGGGTTCAATTCCAGATCGAGTCATACCAAAGACTTAAAAAATGGTACTAGATGTGGCCTTGCTTAACACTCAGCATTATAAGGTACGGATCAAGAGTAAAGAGGAGCAATCCAGGGAATAAATTTTCACCTACACCTCAGTGTAGTAGCTATTGGAAAGGGGGCCTTTGGGTCACCCTCAACAGTCAGCCAACTTTTTTACATTTTTATGAGAATACCTGATATCATACAAACATGTGCACAAAAAAAAACTCACAAGAAACTACCCAAATTTTTTTTAAGTAAACGTAGAATGCACACAATTTCCATGGATGCACCACATGGACACTGACGAAGCGTACAGAGAAAAAGCTTGACGGGAGCTACACAAGAATGCTACGAGCTGTATTGAACAAATCCTGGAAGCAACATCCCACGAAACAACAGTCGCACTGCCACCTACTGCCCATCTCGAAAACGATCAAAGCAAGACGAACAAGACGAGTAGGACACTGATGGAGATGCAAGAACAAAATCATCAGTGATGTTCTCCGATGGATCCCTTCACATGGACGTGCAAGTGTGGAACGACCAAGAAGAACATACCTACAACAGCTTTGTATGGACACCTGACGTAGACTAAAACACCTGCCGGGAGTGATGAAGGATAGGGACGATTGTTGAGAGAGAGAGAGAGAGAGAGAGTCAGGGAAATCCGTACCAGCTGCACGACTTGATGATGATGATGATGATGATATAAATCCGAGCAAAAAAAAGTTACTTGGAGAAGTCTATCTCCTCACCAAATAATATGCGACAATTTGTGTTAGGCTACATGGTATCAACAGCAAGGAATGATGCCTAGTCTGGTTTATTATCGAATGCCCTTAAAAAGGCTATAGGAATTCAACTGATTTGCTATCTTTCCATAGCCACGGAAGAAATAGATTCATGTCTTCCTCCAGGACATAAGTGCAAAACGGACACAAACTGTTACAACAGGGTTTCGAACTCAATTCCTTAATTTTATAATCGATCCGGCTAACCATAAAACCCTTCACACACGCACACACTGATTATAAGGATAAATGCAATATATGAATATTTAGATAATGAATATTTTAATTTTAGCGTTCAATGTTTTTAGCTCACTAACCCTCAGTTTAAAGGGGTCCTCCTAGATATTACATTAAATTGTACCTGGTTGTTAGACTTAGAATACAAGGGAGTCTTGAGTAACCCATAAGAGGCCAGTACTCCCAGTTCCACTCTGATCGCACTTGTTTGAAGGGCCAAATAGATCTGATTGGTTAATTGACTGATCGATTTTAAATGGTAAGGGATCTGGGAATTGTAGAGTAGTCTTTCATTGCCTTTAAATCCAATACGATCTGACTCTGTGGGGTCGTGCCTGTTAAATCTGTTTGAAAGTTATTAGTATTTCATATAATTGATGCCATATAACTAAATTATTTGTATTAAGAATAGTTACTTGAAACTATTATAGTTTACTAAGGATATTGATTAGTTACTTTAAAATATATAAAAATTTACAATTTTTAAATAAAAATAATGACATGAAACCATATCATTATTAGCATTAGATAGGAATACTTGAAACCATATAACTATGTGTTAAGTATTTGTATGAAAGAGAAATACTTGATATCATATGGCGCAAAAATAACTCTTAAAAATGACTACACAAAAATATGAATATAAATGAGCGCAATTCCCCGACCTCTATGCATGAAATAAGCCTAGGTAGGTTGACATGCCGTTAAAATACATCCATCTATCAATCAATCAATCAATTACTGAAACCTTATAATTGCTTGTAAAAAAGACCGAATTTTTTTACATAAAATGACCCAACAAAGGCGGGATTAATGTAACGGTTATCACCAAAGAGGATGGAATTGGCGACCCGAGTTCAAATCCTAGACGAAGCTGTCTGTGTTTCACTTCACGCAAATGCCCTTTAGAGACGCATGAAATCATCTGTTCACCTTTCAGCTATGGGTAAGCAGTATAGCAGAGTTTAGACCAGCTTTAGTCCACTTAAAAATTGGCCTTGTGTCACATCCTCTCCGTAGCGGAGGAGTTAGATAAGTACATAAACAAAGGTTGACTTACCGTAATACCAACCAACCAACATACCAACCAACCACTTAAAAGGCATAAAAGGGGTAAGTGTGTCTCATATGGCGTAAGAAGTTATTCTATGAATGAAGCATCGAGATTTCTCAAAGTGAGTTTCGTAACAAAGTAAATTTGATAGAATAATCGTCTGTTTTTGTTTTGCTTTTTTTTTTTAGTGCGTACCAATTTTTAAATCAATTCTTAAAAGTAATTCGACATTTTGCTTATACGACTTTAAACTCACAACTGTAAAATCATCATCATCATCATCATGTCGTGCTGGTAGCACAGATATCCCTGACCCTCTCTCGCCTCAGGCAGATCTTCTGGACTACATCCCGTATCCTCACATAGTTGCTGAATGTATGTTCGTGCTGGTCGTCCTGCTTTTGCACGGCCATGTGTGGGGGTCCATAAGAGTACATCACTTATGAGTTCGTCCCTGCTTCTCCAGCAGTGTCCTGCATGTCTGGTTCGTCTAACTTGAATAGTTTTCGTGATAGGAGGCAGGTGGCCGTAAAGTTGGTGTCTTGTGGGGTGTTGCCACCAGGACTTGTTCAAGATTGCTCGCAGCATTCTTGTGTAATTGCCGTCTAGCTTTTTCTCCAGCCGTTTTGTTAGAGTCCATGTAGTGCATCCATATAGCAGTATCGATACGACCGCTGCCTGAAAGAAACTGCGTTTCATTTTATCGGTTAGGTCTGATTTCCATGTAATCGATAGCCTATTGATAGCTGTCCATGCCTTCGTTAACCTCGTGTCGATGTCCTTTTCGGTTGATCGCAAAACAAATTCTTGAAAACAAATAAACTGTTCTTTTCATATAAATTCACACACACACACACACACACACACACACATATATATATATATATATATATTGTAAACAAATGAGAATAAACAATCGTTTAAAATGCATTTGATAAGTCAGAAGTGCTCAAATACTGGACAACTGAGGAGTATAAAAATGAAAATGAATTAGGTTCTCACCTTTTTTTGTCTCATTTCTAATAGTTTAATATGTCTTCTGTAAAATAAAAAAAAAACACAATCGGCAGATGAAACTTTTTTTTCAAAATTTTAAAGTTTCATCATATGATTTGGCTTCCTATTTTATAGAAGGCATGAAACCATTAGTCATGAGACAAAAATAAGAATTTGAAATTTTAATTCTTTTTTGCATATATATATATATATATATACAACTTGCCTTCAATAAGTTTCCAGACTTTTTTGTACTGGCATTTAAAATTGTCGTAGACCCTTGAAAATTCAGTATGTTATTGCTATACGTCTTATGAGATGACTGACCAATTTCTATGATTTCCGGTTCAAATGAACAGCTACAGCAGGAATTGGAATACAACTTACTAAAGCCTGATGTCACTGCTGGTGAGTTTCAAAAATGCAATCTGGACGTGAGGACACTTTAGAAGAACGATATGCAATAAAATTCTGTTTTAAACTTGGAAAAATGCCACAGAAACGTATGGAATGCTTCAGACCGCTTTTGGTCCATCTTGCATGAATCGAGCATCAGTTGTTGAGTGGTATAAGAGATTCAAGGAAGGCAGGGAGTCTGTGAGGGATGATGAGAGGTGTGAGAGGAGTAAGGAAGTCAGAACACCAGAGTTGATTGACCAAATAAAGAATTTCATGGATAAGGACCGTCGTCTGTCTATAGAGACAATAAGTGCACAGTTTGATGTCAGTGTGGGAACTGTACACACAATTATTCGTGAGGAACTGAAGATGCAGAAGATTTGCATGAAGTTTGTCCGAAGGGTGCTCAGGGAAGATCACAAAGAAAGACGTTGTCATGACAGCAGGGAGATGGTCGAGCTGATAAATTCAGATCCTGCAGTTCTTGGTGCTCTTGTGACCTGCGATGAAAGCTGGATCTACAGCTATGACCCAGAGACCAAGAGACAGTTCCCAGTGGAAGCATGCTGGCTCTCCTAGACCCAAGAAGGCCAGACAGAGCAAATCCACCCACAAACTTTTGATGATCCCTTTTTTTGACAGGACTGGCATGGTCTGTTGCATAGCCACATAATACATATGCAACTATACATGCAGAAACAAAATCAACAATAATGACGAATGGACACAGTTCTTTAGAAAAATATACCTCTCACACTTTATTCGAAATGGTTGCGAAAGGGTTATGTGTGCGAGGTGAGTTGGAGACTGAACAAACTGCAACATATTGACCCCCAGTTCCTTTGTCTTTAGCAGCACTTCTTTCTCGTTCTTGTGGACTGCTCAATCGGGGATCCTGAGGGCTCATAGCTCTCTTCTGGGTGCTAGTTCTCTCTACAGCATCTTATATCCAACTTGACTGACTCCAAACTAACTGAACTTCCTGTCGCACCGGGTTATATCATTGTTTGACGCGCACCTGCTTCCTGTGAGCGTCGCATTTGTACCCAATTCAACCCGTCCATGGTCAAGGCTATATCTTGATCTCTTCGACCGGATGCACCTGTTTCTCGATAGACGGCTGGGTCGGAGGTCAATATGCAACAGATCTATATGCACAGGGTTCGCACTGGATATACAGTCAACAAGGAATACTATGTTGAGGCTTTAAGGGAGTTCAGGAAGAGATTCCTAGGGAAGAGGCCAGCACTCTTCAAATCGGGTCAGTGGCATTTCCACCAGGACAATACACCAGTCCACAACTCATTCCTTATTTGACCAAGATGGGCATCAAGACAGTTCCTCAGCCTCCCTATAGCCCAGACCTAGCTCCCTGTGACTTTTGCTTATTCCCTAAGCTCAAAGAAAACTTAGAGGCTGTCGTTATGAGACAATTGAGGAGATGAAAGAGGATGTGCCGAAGGTCATTGACACGCTCACACAAGAGGACTTCCATAGGGCCTTCTAGAAGTTGTTGGAACGGTACAACAAGAGCATTGCAACCGGAGGAGATTACTTCGAGAGAGACTAGAGTTTCGTGAGTGTACTATCAATAAAAGTGCCCGTACAAAAAAAAAAAGCCTGGAAAAAATTTGAACAACCCTCGTATATATAGTTATTTACTAAGCTTAGTCTAATTGTAGCACAAGGCCGGAACGATGGGACACACAGTGAGAAAGGAATTCACAAACGATGGTCTATTAATCCAGCTTCTCGTTGTTAAAATTTTGATTTTAAGTTTTTCATATTTTATTCTAATATCTAAAAGAATTTCTAAAATTTGAAAAATTATGTATGACAACGGATTCTCAAATTTTCTCACAGAATGAAAAGCTCCAAGACCTCAGTGGAAAAATAAGCATTATCAATCTTAAAAGAAATTTGATAGAAATAGAAAAATTGATAATCATAGAACTTTAAAAAGAAACAAAGAAATTAAGCCAATTGAAAATTATTAATTTTAACTAAAAAAATGAGTTCTCTAATTGATTTTTTTCTTGAAGATGAAACAAATCAATGATATTGTGATATTGTCGATCTTTCATTTTATTTTGTTAGGAATGTATCTAAAATTGTGTGCGAGACGAAACTAAGAGAGCAAATATCATTTTAAAAAATCAAGAATCGACTGATACATGAGTATAAACTGTTTCTTACCAATACTTTTATTAATTCCTTTTATGTGTCAATACATGGATTCAATCATTCGTGATGATTTTATATTTACTCATTGTAATTTTAAGATCATATTTTCATTTGTTTTATTTTTCAGTATAATTTGAACCCGAAAATCATTCAGATTCAGTTCGATTGTATCCCAGATTGTTGCCTGAGAATATGTAACTCTTAGATAGATAGATGGATAGATAAATAGATTCTTTCGGGCAGGCAATTGCAAATATTATTTAATTCTGTTGATATTCTTCCTATGGGAGACGCCTCCAGCATCGGGCAAAAAACCCGGCACTACCTCTAGTATTTTACATTTAATAACCGACTGGGATTGCTACGCCGTAAAACACAACCAAACAACCAACCAAGATAGATAGATACCAATAGACTGAGATAGATAGATAGATAGATCTAAAAAAAAAATTCCCGAGAAAATTATAATCTATATGATAAAAGGGGAAACGTTTGGATTAAGTTCAAAGATTTTGTTGAAAAATATTTACTGTTTAAAATAAATGCTTTTTGTTAGGATTTTTTTGTTTGGTTCGTTGGTTAGTTTGATTTTTGGTTTTTTGGGAGGGTTTTAAGGTTATTTTATCCTTTTTTTTCTTTGTTAGACTAATCATGCTTACATCATAAATATTAACATTTTACACAGTGACACACACACACATAGATAGATAGATAGATAGATAGATAGATAGATAGATAGATAGATATGAATGGACCCAGATAGATAGATAGATATGAAATAATGTTGAAGGCATTAACTGGAAAGTTTTCTTTTTGAAAATACACATTGCTAGAGCCAAATACAATATGACCCATGTATATATTGTTTAATATGTGTCACATGTATTTCACAATCACGGCAAAGGAAGATATTTGAAAGATACAAGCCAGATTTGTTTCCTTGTTTGTATTAACTGAAGTTGCCAGTAATATAACGTGGGTGTCTGTTTTCTTTCTTGAGCAGCTTTCAAAACGAGGCTTATCATTGACAACATTTTGTGATGAAGGAGCTGGTTTTGTACAGCATCTTGATGGCTCTTTGACAGTGGATTAATTCATCCGCCCTTGGAAAAGGGTTGTAATTAAAAGATGTCGATACACCTTCGCATACTAATTTGTTTGTTCCTAGCGAGGGTATTGTAAACCAAATTTCATCTCGTGGCATTTACTTCAGAAATTTCATTATATCAAATACAACTCTGGAAAAATAAATGAACTCGCCACAAGAAATAAGCTTTTGCTGTAATTAAAAATGAACCTGCTCATTGGTAGATTAATGTTAGACTTTAAACAAAAAATTGATTTAATTAAACGCCATGTCAACCTATCTGAGGTTATTTCATGCAAAAAAGTAAACTACGGAGGACGGTCAGATTTATTTTAATGTTCTTTTCTCGGATTTCTTGATTTTGATAGAGAACTATCTGCATTTGTTTGTTTCTAAGTGGATTTGAGGTCACTTTGAAGAATAAGTTTGGAAGGTGAATTTTAAGTTGGCTGTTATATTTTTGGTCTAATTTCATTTCTTTCAGGAAGGATAAATGTTACCTCTATGGTATTTTTAAATATGTCTCTTTTGTTATTTGTACTGTAAAAGTGTTTTCTGATAACTGCCACTACATTCTATTTACCCAGTCGGCTGGAGCTGTAGAATACACCGACTGCTTCTCTGCAGAGGGGTAAGACACCCCCGCTAACGAGTGTCCTAGATATGACACTAAACAATCTGATGGTGAGGTTCCAGTAATGCTGGAGCTTTGGGGAATGCAGAGTAACCCTTTGTTGCCATCGCTCCCAGGTCCACTATGGTCCGGAGTGGTAGCACCTGATAAAGGCCCTATCTATGGGTTAAATAGAACTAACTCGTAGTTTCTTAATTTTACTTTTTTTTTTTTGCATTTAAACTGCGTATTTATGCTAAACTGAATTGTTTAAAATAGAACTGTTTTGACATTTAAACTATGTACTTATGCTAAACAGAATTATCTGAAATAAAACTGTTTTGACATTAACTCTGTGTATTGCCCAGCCAAATCACTACATTCTATTTACCCAGTCGGCTGGGGCTGTAGAATACATCGACTGCACCTCTGCAGAAGGGTAAGACCCCCACACACACACACCAACAAGGGTCCTGGATATGACACAAAACAATCTGATGGTGAGGTTCCAGTGATGATGACGCTTTGGGGAATGCAGAGCATCCCTTCATTACCATAGTTCCCATGTCTACTCTGACCCGGAGTGGTAGCACCTGATAGGGCCCTATCTATGGGTTAAATAGAACTAACTGCGTACTTATGCTAAACTGAATTGTTTGAATTAGAACTGTTTGGATAAACTGAATAGCTAGAAATGTTTTTGACAACTGTACTTATGCGTGCTTATGCTAAACTGAATTGTTTGAAATGGAACTGTTTTTGACATTGACTTACACTAAACTGAATTGCTTAATATAGAAGTGTTTTAACAATTAACTGTGTGTAAACAAAACCTGTACTTATACTAAACTGAATCAGCTGAATTAGAACTGTTCGAATAAACTGAATAGGTGGAAATAGAAATGTTTTTGACAATTAAACTGTGTACTCATACTAAACTGAATTGTTTGTAATAGAACTATTTGCATAAAATGGATTTGGCGTTAAATAACCTACAAAGGTTGATATGCCATAAAATCCAACCAACCAACTCGATTCTATAATAATGAGTTTAACGGTATTGGATGTTTGATATGCTATGCATTCTGGTTGGTTTTCTTGTTTAAATAAAAAGGAACGTGTTAGTCTTGTTTAACTGATACATTGTCGTAATGTAGCAATTTTTAACTGTCTGAAGTTTGGTTTCTATTCTTCTTTGTTGAGTTTAATTTGGAAGAGTTTGTTGTGTATGTTTTTACCTCTATCTTGTCGCCATTTTTTTGGGGGGGGAAGACTTTATGCAAGCAGAAACGCCAGATTATAAGTTTCACTTTCTTAAATAAACCTGAGGCATCTCTGTGGCGTAATGACAAAAGTGCTTGTCTGCACCCTCGTGGTAAGTAAGTTCGAACTCTGGTCGCACTATTATGTTCATTTTTGGATGATTCCCTTGTCCTCACCCCAAGCTATGAGCGAAATAGTATCATTGTTGTTTTTCTACAAGTATAGTTTTGGCATTAAATAGCCCACGTGGGTTGATATGCCATTAAACCAAAGAATTAAATAATATTGATCAATAATTTTAAATGAATAATATATGAACGCATGTGTTAGAAAACTGGCTCGAAAGACAGATATTCTATATATATATATATATATACATATATGAGAGAGAGAGAGTATGTGTGTGTGTGTGTGTGTGTTAACACCCTTACGAGAATACCTTTAAGATATAATTATAAACAGTCGGCACATGTTCACCATGCTTATCAGCACATTCTTGGAATCTTCTACGGGTGATCCAAGATGTTGAAATTTTCTATGGGGTATCTTTATTAGAAAATCTGAACGGATATTACGGCGACCACCTGGAGGAAGATTCCAATAATGGAATGAACTGGCGGAAATTTTAAAATCATAATATTGTAAAAGAACTCTAATAGAAATGCTAAGATTTTCAAACACCCTATATATATATATAATCGGTCATGATTTTAACAGAAAAACAAAGTTAACCATCCCAGAAAGAATCGAAAAAATACTTTGAACAATATTACGAAGATAATAAAAACACACGAAGACAAAATGACTAAATGTTTAAAAACACTGACCCTAAATGGATTTAATACTAAACTTAATGTCGCTGCGTTGAAATAGGGTGGGCAGACTTGTAGTGCTACAAAATTTGTACCGAAATAAATAAACCAAACATTGACAGTTAATTTGAAACTCACTTTTCCTGGTTAAGCATAAACCTCCCATATAAAAAAAAATCATTTGCCAGGTATCCGGACAACAAATATATAAAAGTCAGTTGAAGTCACTTGGATACCAGAAAATAATTTCCGTTAGATAAATGAATATCCCACATCACCAGGAAATTTTCCTTAACTTCTCTTATAGCATATCAACTCATTCAAAAACCTTTTCCAAAAACTTTTTTTTTAATTTTTCCGTAAAAACCTTTCTCCTAACGATGACCTTTTGTCGAAACTTGTTGAAAACAATAAAAAGAATATTCTTATTAGACTTATCACTTTTTGACATTATATATAAAATAGAGTGGAAATATACTGACTTTCTGGTAAAGAAAAAGTTCCGGTGCAGCGATCAGAACAGAAGGTAATGTTGACAGTCTTTTGGGACATGAAAGGAAGAATCACTCTTGATTTCCTTGAAAAAGGTGCAACCGTAAACTGAGCAACCTATTGCCATATCCAATTCAATGATCTCTTTCTTTCTTTCTTTCTTTCTCTCTCTCTCTCTCTCTCTCTCTCTCTCTCTCTCCGTCTCTCTCTTTATATATATGTATATATATATATATTTATATATATATATATGCCCTACTCGACTGTGGCTGAAGAATACACCAACTGCATCTCTGCAGAGTGGTAAGACTCCCCCAATGGATATCCTGATTATGACACTAACCAATCTGATGGTGAGGCTCCAGTAATGCTGGAGCTTTTGGGAATGCAGAGTACCCCTTCATTGCCATCGCTCCAGGATCCACTCTCACCCGCAGCAGTAGCACCTGATAAGGGTCCTATCTATGGGTCAAATAGAACTAAACTGTGTACTTATGTCAACTGTTTGAAATAGAACGATTTTGACTTTGAAACTGTGTACTTATACAAAACTGAATTGTTTGATATAGAATTGTGAATACGTAAAAATTGATTTGGCATTAAATAACCTACAATGCTTGATCGGTCATAAAACCAAACCAAACCAAACCCATATATATATGTATATATATATAAACTCTAAAACAATTTATTATCATCAGTAATTTTAAAGCCTTTAACTTGTGGTTAAGTCATGCTGCAAACAATGATCCCCCGTTACATCATCCACCTTAAACTGTTATGAGTTTGGTTCTTACTTAAATGGGTGACCCTTTAAATGAGACTCAAACAGGTAATATATCTCCGCATCAGATTGGACTTGAGATAACAGAAACTTCACCACCAGATACAGTTTAGTGTAATACCCAGAACCCCACATTTTTGACAGCGGGATACAATCATCGTATTCTATGTCCTACCCACAGAGCGGTTTGTCTGTTGAGGTTATTTGACCATATTGAAGGTATTAGACCATATCATGTATACTGACTCTTTTACTCATCTTATTTTCCAGGGTTGTTTTCTGTATATTATTCTAGATTTATTCCGCAGGACTGGGATATATATATATATATATATATATATATATATATATATAAGTTGGCGAATGTAGTCGAGGGCGACTCGAAGGCTCCCTTTTCAATAGATACTACACTGAGGTGTAGGGAAGGGTGCTACTCCTTTCCATGGATTGCTCCACTTTACCCTTGATACGTACCTTATAATGCTGAGTATTAAACAAGGAGGTATCAAGTACCATTTTTAAGTCTTTGGTATGG
Source organism: Sepioteuthis lessoniana (assembly GCA_963585895.1). Lineage (NCBI taxonomy): Eukaryota > Metazoa > Mollusca > Cephalopoda > Myopsida > Loliginidae > Sepioteuthis > Sepioteuthis lessoniana. The sequence goes on from OY757906.1 coordinate 119,728,395, forward strand.
CTCGACCTGGGATTGAACCCCGGTCTCCCGGACCATTTGTGAATACTATATATATATATATTAATTTGAGTTTTCATTTTTTTTTTCTTGGTTTTGCCAGACGCATCGTCAGTCCAGTAGATAAAATTGCTGTAACTACAACAATTCACCATAACTAGTTTTTTTTTAAATCATCAACAATTTTGTAGAAAAAAACTCTTATGTTAATTTTTCTTACATCAAAATCCATTTTAAAATAACTTGATATAAACTCGATCTTCCATTTCGGTATATTTCTCTTTCAAATGAAAAGAATGAAATATAATGAACAGTTTTCGAATGATCTTAAAAGCTGAATCTTAGCTGGGGAGAAGATTTTTTTTTTTTAAAGTGACATCCATGGACGAATTTGCTTGCATTGCTTTATTGGCTTTTCAACGAAACTGTTTACGTACATTTATTATTCTCAGCGCGGGAAATGGCAACGGAAGTGAGTAGTGAGCATGCGTGGGCAACTTACCTTCTTACTAATATGGCCGATTTAGAAGTCTTCTCACGTATTTACTCGTTAAAAATCATTGACTAGGCAAGACTGAAAAGAAGGTGAGACGCGACCTCCTTCGCAGCACTTTTTTTTTATGTATTCTTTGCTTCATTTTATCTCTTTCAGCGCAGTCGAAATAAGGTTATCTCTTAGACCCAACTTGTCTGTTCACACGCCTACCTTCTAAATGATTGATCATTGGCGATACCAGCGCGCGTACACACACACACACACACACACACACACGCATATATATATATATATATATCATCAGATGATATTAGGATGAATAGTTTATTTACATAAAGTCCTTATTTATGTAAGTCTTTCGCTTAGGATAAATCACTTTGAAATTTAAAGGACTTGGAGACACGGGCAAACTGACGAAAAGGGTTTGATATGTAACCATAAAATCTCTCTCTCTCTCTATATATATATATATATATATATATTGGTAGCATTTCTTCGTTAATACAATTTTCATTAAACATAATAGACATTCTATGTCTACATATTTTCTTCTGGATCCGTTCGAATTCCCGTATTACTTTTATCGTATTCGGGGGAAATTGATTAAGGTGTTGTCCATAGTTGTATGTATCCCTAGTTCTTTCTGCCCGACATTGGGCCATCATCAGGGGAGAATCTATTACAAAAGGGATGTAACTTTTGTTTTAGCATATTACTACTATGTAAAAGCGTCTTTACCGTTGAAGATTATTATGTTTAATGAAATTTGTATATATATATATATATATATATATATATATGAGAATTCAGACGTGAAAACCAATTTGGTTAAATGTTTATATATTGTTTTTTCCCATCTTATTTCTCTTTCATTCTGTTCGATATTTTACTCTTATATATATTTATATATTGGCAAAATCGTTCGAGAGTTCGCTAATGGTCCAGGAAACTGGGGTTCAATCACTGGTCGAGTCACACCAAAGACTCCAAAATTAGAACTTGATGTCTCTTTGCTTAACAATCAGCACTAAAAGGTTCTGATCAAGGGTAAGTAGAGCAATCCAGGAAAAGGAGTAACGCCTGCTCTACACCTCGGTGTAGTCGCTATTGAAAAGTGAGCCTTCGAGTCGCCTGCGTCAACGGTCGGCCAACTTATATATATATATATATTTATGATGGCTGTCATCGCGGTTTCGAGCGTGACCACCTCCTTTATCTCATGTCCTCTCCCGCCTCCCCTACTCTCCCCTTAAATTGTATGTGTTCGTTGGTGACTCTTCAGGCCAGCCAAACTGCGACAGATTTTGCCACATAATTGGCACCACCGATAAGTTTTGCTAGCAGTGACATTATTTGGGTGCAAAATATATATATATATATATATATACACACACACGCACACACAAGAGTTATTCTCAAGATAAGGGGAACTTTTTTTAAAAAATTTCAGGAAAAATAAATTCTGCATTGTTTGGAATTGTTTTTTGGCAAAAATTATTTCAATCTCGCAAAAATGTTTGTTTTGAGGCTATTCAAAATGGCAGCAAATCAGAGTGCTCCTGGCTTCAACAGAGGTCTACCATCAAATCTATGGTAGTTGAGAAGCGCAAATCATGTGGAATTTAGAGAAGAAAGTACGATGTGTACGGAGAAGCATATTTTACAAAAAAAATATTTTGATGGGCTAAACATGCGTTTCCCGCTCCGAGCCTGACTCAAAAAGACGGTTCGATTTTTGATAAAGAAAAATTTACAAGCACTAATTGGTCGGTTGGTTGTATTTTACCGTATATCAACCCTTGTAGGCTATTTAATGCAAAATCCCGTTTATAAACAAATATCAAATATATATGGTTTGTAAGCGAATAGTTTGTTGGTAACTTTTTACACGAATCAGGGACCATTTGTTTGCACGCAATTAAATGGTTTTAAATATTGCTATCTAACACTAATAGTTTTATTTGCCATAGTTAAATGGTTTCTAATATAATAATTAATTAGAGAATTCTATCTGTCCCATTGTTGGGACCCTAATAGGTACTACCACTACGGATAAAAGGGGACCTTGGAGTAATGACAAGGAAGAGGTACTCCACAATCTCCAAAGTTCTAAGACTGGAGTCTCACTATCAGATGGCTAAATGCCATATCCAATTCACTCGCTTTTGTGGGGAGTTCTTACTCCCCTTCAGAGATGCAGTCGGTGTATTTCACTGCACCAAATGACTGGGCTCCGAGCACAACGGTTAATAAAGACAGTCATATTGACAGTGTTACATAATGACCTTTGACAGGCCGGTTAGTGTGAGGATTTCAAAACAGAATATGCAGCTGTGTCTAAAGGTAAACAAGGGACAGCGGAAATACCACGTGAATTGCGTAGGCGTCCGAAAAATATATAAAGACGGAAGTTTTCAACCCCGGTGATCAGTCGGGGGAGAACAGTCTGTCAGCAGTCAGCATAGTCAGTAGTCACGCCGTTTTGGGTGCTAGCTCGCAGGGGGCGAATCCTGGGTTGTTAGGCTCTCATAAGATGTATCTCGACCTGATGTAAATCTGAAGATATCGTAACTTAGCGGTTCCTTGTCTGTCCTACTCTCCCTCTCTCTCTCATACAACCATTTCAACCTTTTGTAAATGAAAAAGAGCATTTATATTTTTATACCACAAGTGTTGTTGTCACTTACTCCCCTGATATACAACAATAGTAGTCTGAGACATGAAAGGACCCATGATTATTAATCTCCTTGGAAAAGGGTCAACTGTAAACAGTGTTTCCTGTTACCAACTCCTTAGACAAAATTCATCTTATTCTTTCTTTATTGTATGATCTTCGAATATAAGTAAAGTAAAGTTGGCGACCGTAGTCGAGGGCGACCAGAAGGCTCCCTTTTCAATAGCTACTACACCGAAGTGTAGGGGAGGGCACTACTCCTTTCTCTGGATTGCTCTACTTTACCCTTGGTACGTACCTAATATTGCTGAGTGTTAAGCAAGGAGGTATCAAGTACTATTTTCATAGTCTGTGATATGACGCGACCTGGGATTGAACCCAATTCTCCCGGACCATTGGCGAACACTGAACTCATTAGGCAAATGAGCCAGTTTTCGAATATACATGTATCTATATATATACATGAGAGTGTCGGATCACCATCATCTTCATCAAATCGGGCCGAAAGCACAGAATTCCTTTGACTTCCTCTCACCATCTGTTCCTATCGGCCATCGCTCTTAGTAAGTCCTGTAGATGCCACCCAGAGTCTGCACAGCTGGTTAATTAAGTTTTTGCTGATTGGAAAACACTGGTGTGTCCATCAGTAAAAGAGAATATCGTTTTTTAATTCTTCGGCAGAGTTCAGCATCTCTTGTTCGTCTCACTTGGATGGTTTGAAAGATGTCAGGGGTGTCACTTCCAGGATTTGTTCAAAATAGCTTGCAGAATCATTTTGTAGCTCCTGTTTAGGTTTTTCTACAAGCATTTCATTACAGTCGATGTGGTACACCCATGAATTAGTACTGACAGCTACAGCTTGGCAGAATTATGTTTTCCAGTAACTATATCTATTTTATAATTATATTTTGTTTGTACATAGTTATATGGTTTCACATATTTCTATATAATACGAATAATTTCTTAACTCATCCAGCGGACTCCTATATGGGACTCTAACGTGTACTATCACTCAGAGTGGACTTTGGTGGTACTGCACCCTGTTATATAATGAATTGGTCGCCTATTAATTTTGTAAAGTGTAGAATTTTAAAAAATATGAATTCAAAAGTTAAATGGTAATTTCTTTAGATGAAGAATCATGGAAAATAACTAGTGATATTGTGACACAGTTGCCGTGATGGTTAATCCTTTTATTGCCTGGTTTGGTTGGGCCACGAGTTTTTCAGTTGGCTGTTGGATTGGCTGAGGTCTTTGAGTGAGGATGTAAGACAAATTAGAAAGTTTAAGTGAGTACATAACCATATTTACCCAACCCCTCCGCTCGGGCAGGATATGACACAAGGTCAGTTTTTAAGCGGAGTTTAACAGGTTTGAATTCAGGGTTTTCCTTCTCCAAGACTAGTTGCCTCACCAAGGCTGAAGAACCTAGTCTGCCCTACTATTTACCTATAGCTGGAGGGAGAATAATTGGATTCATACCTTTCCCAAGGGTATTAGTGCTATGTGAGATGCAATCAGTCTCGTGAGTACATAACGTTCAACACGGGAAGGCCAAAATGTAAACAAAATGGATTCATATCTTGTCTGTGACAGGTTTGATTGGAAAAGTAAAAACAGTGAATTTTGCACAATGAGAGATAACACAATAATTCAGCAAGATGTCATCACCCCCCACCTATATACTGAATTTAGATATATAAAAATTAGCGAATTTTGAAAAAGTTGTTAGCCAGTCGGTCAATTGTCAAAAGTTTGCATTCAGAGAATTCTATCAGGCTGGTGAGAGGAGCGGGTCTCTTTGTGTCTGTTCATAGACCCCTAACAGATTCTCTCTCTCTCTCTCTCTCTCTCTCTCTCTCTCTCTCTCGTGCTACTGTATGAAGTCTGAACATCGAACAATTAGTGATTGTTGATTGTTGACGGAAAGTTCTTCTTGTTTTTGAGTTGCTAACATCCAGGTAACTTTGTTCCAATGGATCACCCCGTCCGTCAGAAGAATTTCCGGATGAATTGTGTCATTCTTTGTCAGTAAATCTTTCAAACACAGCGCGGGCACAGACAGGATTGATAAACGAACTATCCGAAAATGTGATACTATAGTATCACAATATGACAGACAAGACTTGACCCCTGACTGACCTTTTTAACAGTTCTCTATTTAGTTGGTTCAATTGTGAGAATGGGTCAGTTTGGTAGAGTTGATTAGAGAGTAGACCTGGCGCCATAACAAATGAACGCCTAAAATGGCAATTTCTCCATTCGTACGGTTGACGTGAGAATTTGAGTGAATAAAGACGTCAAAAAAACAGCAAGTCTTTGAATCCATTTCTAAAAATAGAGGTGAACACGGAGACCAAGATAAATCCAAGTATACTCTAGAAATTCCCAGATAGAAGACTAAAGAATCTGGCCGGATAGATAAGAGTAATGAAAAGAATTAGGTGTATACAACACACGCTTCACTTAGTTTCAGAGATGGAGGCTCAGCACCAGATGCAGTTCAGTATCATACCCGAGACATCTTTTTTTTGCGGAGGGTACCTTACCCCTCTGAATGGGGATGCAATCAATGTATTCTAAGCCCTGCCAACAGGTTGAGTTGTTTGTATGATTTTTTTTTAAATTAAAAACGCAAGGAAACGATTTTTTATTGTCCAACTAAATTTTGCTGTTATTATCTCCCACTCATTTTGATATATATATATATATATATATATATATATATATATATATATATATATATTCGTCTTTTTTGTTTCTGGCTTTGTACGGTCATTGTTTTGGAGAACATGCTATTTTGATTTGAAAATAACGAGGAAGGTATTTTTGTCGTTGTTAGGCTTCAATTGGCTCCGGGTAGCCAACTGAAGCCTAACAACGACAAAACTTGTGACGAAAGACGGTTTGGTCGAGGTCAGACCATTACCCGTGCCGAGAGTCAGTGTCCATTGTGGACAGGAAGCAAGTCGACACTGTTTGTTCCATCATCTGTTGGCAAGAGATCCGATTCAAATGTAAACATATCAGTACTTTTTTATTTGCGTTACCAACCAATCGTGTTTTGACTGTTTTGTTGTTTTTACTTTTTTAGGACGAAGTGGCAGTTTCTTCTTTCTTTCTTTTTACGTTTTTTTTTAATACGTTCTTTCTTTTCACTTGATATACTTATTTCTATCTTCAGATTTGTCTTTCTTCTTTCATTCTTTCTTTCTTTATCTATTTATTTATATATTTATTCTAATTTTACATTCCCTTTTTATCTTTCTTTTCCTTCCCTTTTTTTGTTCGTTTCTTTACTTTCTTTCTTCATTTTCTTTTCCTTCTTTGGTTTCCTTCTTTTTTATCCTCTCCATTTCCTCCCTCCCTTTCATTCTTCATTTCCTTCTTTTGTATCTTATTTCTTTCTATTCCTTTTTGCTTTATTCGTTTACTTTTTTCTTCTTCGTTCCCTTCCTTTTTCTTCTTTGTTCCCTTCCTTTTTCTTCTTCGTTTCTTTCTTTTCTGCCTTCGTTTCCTCGTTTCTTTCCTTTTTTTCTTTTTTCATTTCCTTCTTTCTTTGTCTTTGTTCGTTTTTTCTTTTCTTTTCTTTGTTCCTCCCTTTTTTCACTTTGTCTCTTTCTTTTCAACTTCTTTCTTTTTTCTTTCTTTCTTAAGTTTCTAATCTCTTCTATCGAACTCCTTTTAATTATATTCTTTCTTTCTTTCTTTCTTTCTTTCTTTTACTTTTTTTACTTTTCTTCTTTCTTCTTTCTTTTCTTTACACTTTCCTATTTCCATCTTTCTCTAACCAAAAAATAAATATGTTGCAGTGAACTATATATATATATATACCGGCGCACTGGCATAGTGGTTAGAGTGTTCGTCAATGATCTGAGAGACGGGGTTCAATCCCTGGCCGAGTCATAACAAAAACTTAAAAAATAGTACTTAATCCTCATTGCTTACCACTCAGCATTATAAGGTATGGATAAAGGATAAGTGGAGCAATCCAGGGAAAGAAATAGCGTCCCCCACCTACACCTCAGTGCAGTAGCTTTCGAGTCACCCTGACTACAATTTACTTACATATATGTGTGTGAGTGCAATTTCTTTTGGTTACAAGTTTGGGAATAAATAATAACTAATAATATTTGTTTTGATTGTTCTTCTAGAAAGATGGCTTTGGCATTAGATAACCCACGAAGGTTGATATACCTTTAAACAAAGAAACCATATAAATGTTTGGTTTGGTCTAGTTTATGGCATATCAACTATTGAAGGTTATTTAATGTCAAATTCTTATTAAATATATGGTTTCTAAACACATTTTGTAAATAACATATTTTAAACGAGCCTGGGTTCATTTGTTTGCGTACAGTTAAATGATCAAACACTTCTGTTTAGCATAAGTAAAAAAATTTTGTTTATACACAGTTAAATGTAAAACAGTTCTATTTCAAACAATTCAGTTTAGTATGTCAACAAAGTTAAATGGTTCTAACTATTGCTATTGTATCACTAACAATGCAATGAAGGTTCAGTGGGAGGGGGTCCTCTTGGTGTCAAGGGTTAAATCGCTGGACTGCGAAATGGTAGTAAGCGAGTTCGAACTCCAGTCGCGCTATTACGTTTACTTTCGGACAAATACCCTTGGGAAAGGTATGAACCCCCCTTGTCCTCCCAGTTATGGGTTAAATAGCATCACTACTGTTTTTCTAGAAGGATGGTTTTGGTATTAAATAACCCAAGAAGGTTGATATGCGATTAAAAAACAAACATCAGTCATTTGTTTATATAAAGTATAATGATCTAACAGTTCTATTTCAAACAATTCAGCTTAGCATAAGTGCAGTTTTTGTTTATACACTGTTAAATGTAAAAACAGTCAAATTTCAAACAGTTCAATTTAGCAGTTTAAATATCAAAACAATTCTAATTTAAGCAATTCAGTTTAGTATAAGTACACGGTTTAGTTTATTTGACCCATCAATAGGACCCTGCCAGATGCTACCACTCCAGGTCAAAGTGGACCTGGGAGTGATGGCAATAAAGATGTACTCTGCATTCCCCAAAGCTCCTACATTACTGGAGCCTCACGATCAGATTGTTTAATGTCATATCCAGGACTCTCATTTGGGGAGTCTTACCCCTCTGCAGAGATGCAGTCGGTGTATTCTATGGCTCTTGCCGACTAAACCAATAAGTGTTTAAAAATAAAAGGCTATTATCAAATAAAAATGATTACTTGAAACGGTATATTGATTAGTATTGGATAGGAATACTTGAAAGCATAAAAAAAACTTTTTAAAAAACATCGAAATATGAATGTAAATGTACTATAAACGCAATTCCTTAACATCAAGGGTTGAAATAAACCTTGACGGGTTGAAATGCCGTTAAAATCAATCAATCAATCAATCTATAAGATTTATTTTAATTACCAAAAAATAGTGCTTCAAATTCTGATGTAATAATCAATCTAGAGATTTCTCTTTGCTGCCGGTTGGATAGGAAGTGGCGCTGATAAATAAGATCCATAGCCCAGACTTCAGCGGTCACCCAGACTTCAGCAAAAAACCACCACTTAGAACTGGCGTAAAAAGCCCACAAGACATAGAATAATGATAATTATAATGCTAATTAGTATTAGCATTAGCGTAATCATAATAATACTCATCGTGATGGAAATTCCGATGATCTACTTAATCATGATTTAATTTCTTTAAGTACTACATAAATATGAAGATGTCAATACATACATCTCTTCTATCCGTCAATTCTATCAGCCATTCTCTTTATATTGGTCAATTCATATCTGTCGAGTTTGCGAACATATGACGTCTACGAACCGCCGATGCCAACAGTAAAAGTTGCCATTTGAAATGTGATCTTTCTTTGGATATGAAAATTGAAGAAGCGAACCTGTTTCTGATGTCACCATCAAAATTCTTCTCAACGCATTGAAAAGATATCTGTGCCCGGTGGTTATCGCAGAATTTAACAACTATGCGATCACAAATTCTTATAAATAACAAGGAAATTGCAAAGCCACACCTGAATGATATAAACAGCCTAAGATAGATAGATAGATAGATAGATAGGAACAGGGTGATAAAAAATATGAACATATTTAGAAAGAGAGATCAGAGTAGACTAAAAAAGAACAGATTTAAATGGATTGTTTTGTTTTTTGTTTAAAGGCATACCAATCTTCGCGAGTTATTTAATGCCAAATCCATCCTTGTAGCAGATTAGCAGCGATACAATTTAATTCATAGCTCCTGCCGCCTATAAGTAAATTGAAGAGAGGACTGGGATTTTTATCACTGAAATGGCAACCGGTCTAGGAGAAGGAAAACTATGAGTTTAAACCATTTAAACTGCCTTTAAAAACTGACAGTGTTACATTCTGCTCGTGTGGAAGCATTGACAAATATATATCTACATATATATATATATATATATGTGTGTGTGTGTGTGTGTGTGTGTGTGTGTGTGTGTGTGTGCTTGTGTGTGCTTTTGATATATGGAACTTTAAGTAATGAACCTGACATGTGGAGATGAAAAAATTATTTATTTATTTTAGATTTTATCCTGCGCTACTGGGCAACATTTGAGCGCTTTTCTTATTTAAGAAAAACGTTTTGATAACTCTTTGTTCATGTCACTAGATAGATAGATAGATAGATAGATAGATAGAAGGGTTGATTGACGTAGCTACATACATGAACCTGCTTATTTATTTATTTATTATTGTTAATAATCCTGTATATAAATATATTTAACTGATACATACTACCATATAAGATGCTGTGTCTATTTTTTTTTTTTTCATACAGGGTTAACGTTTAGCTTCATTTCCCAGCTATTTGCAGACCTTAGATATTCATTGCCTTTATCTTTTTTTTTTTTTTTTACATATTCATTTAATGAAGTCATTCTTTACGCACGCATTTTCTTGCATGATGCAATTTCTGTCAGATGAATTTAAGCGATCAGGAAAGAGGACGGGTAGGTTCAGTTACCCCTCACCCATCGGGACCGTATTTTCGAAGAAATGCGATTAAGGAATTCCAATTCAACTATCTAAAGCCTCGAGGACCTTTACAATTATATAGCCGGAATTAATATGGATTCTGTCGAGTAGAAGGCCAGGAATCTTACAGTACAAATGACTTTATATTTCGAAACGGAAGTGGACATGTAATGATGCACCGAGCATGCGGTGCCGGAAGCTAGTTTCTCTTTGACATGATTTGCCCGCTGGCATCGGCAAACACGGACAAAAACCGCGACATGGAATGTAGGCGGTACCGGAAATATCACGTCTGCTTCATTGATGAGTATTATTATGATTACGCTAATGCTAATATTAATTATCATTACAATTATCATTATTCTACGTCTTGTGGGCTTTTCACACCAGTTCTAAATGGTAGCTTTTCGCTGAAGTTTAGGTGACCGTAAGTCTCTTCAAATCTCCAGGATATCGATAAGCATCTTGGAGGCCCCCCGTGGTGTAATTGTTATCGTCGTAGGAAATGAACACGGCGACACGAGTTCAAATCCTAGACGAGACTTATTGCATTTCACATAGCACTAATACCCTCGGGAAAGGTATGAATCCAATTATTCTCCCTCCAGCTATGGGTAAATAGTAGGACAGACTAGGTTCTTCAGCATTAGTTAGGCAACTAGTCTAGGAGAAAGAAAACTCTGAATTAAATCCTGTTAAACTCCGCTTAAAAATTGACCTTGTGTCATATCCTGCCTGAGCGGAGGGGTTGGTAAATAGGATAAGCATCTTTGCTGATTTTAACACTGCTGTGGTCTCGATGGTCTCGATTCTTTTTCTGGTCTCTATTTCACCCAGTCTCTTTGCCAGGTTTTTGAAGATTGTCCTATTATCACCAACTACAATTTGTATCCTCATAATCCACATGTTCTACTGCTTTTTTAGCTCTCTAGCAAAGTCCTGGTATTTGTTTTTTGTTGTTGTTTTTTTTTTAAATTTCGCTTTCTTTCATTTTTATTCTGTGGTCTGCTGGAACGGCAAAATCCACTAAATGGCAAATTCTTTTCTTAATTGATTAAATCTTCACCTTTCGTCTTCTGGCCGGAATTTGGTGATCCGTTTGCATGTAGTGATACAAGGTCAATTATTAAGCGGAATACAGCTAGTCCGAATTCAGATTTTTTTCCTTCTCCTAAACTAGTTGCTTTGCCAAGGCAAACGAACACAGTCTACCCTACTATTTACCCATGGGAGAACAGAATGATTCTTGCCAAGATTTCAACTCAGGTCACTGATTCCCTTTTCTTATGACGATAACCGTTACGTTGTATTTCAATGTCCCAGATGATTTTAAGTGTCTCATTTTCTATGGCAGATTCTGGTTTGTATATATCCCATTTGTAAGCATGGCCAAACTTAACTCTCTTGCACAATTCCGAGGTGGATCAATTGATCACCTTCCCTACCCATCATGCCTACTCTTATATTTGCTGTATTCGATTATAATTATTATTAGTTGTAGTAGTGGTAGTATCTCTTTACGAGTTTTTTAAAACTGGAATCTAAATTAGAGCAAATCTCGACAGTTCTTCAAAACATTTCTTATTATTCAAGCCGATATTAGCAGTGCTGTGGTCTAGACGGTTTTAATCTTTCTACATGTTTTCGTATCTGTTTTTATTGTTGTTGGTGGTGGTGGTGTTAATATGATTATATTGTGTTTTTATATTCAATGAGTTTTCATACCTGTAGTATTTGGGGCCAGTCGGCCGGGACAGCAGAATACACCGACCGCATGTCTGCGATGGGGTAAGACACTAAACAGTCTGATAGTGAGGCTCCAGTGAAGCTGGAGCTTTGGGGAATGCGGAGTACTCCTTCATTGCCATCGCTGTTAGGCCCACTCTAACTCGGAGTGGTAGCACCAGATTGGGTACTATCTATGGGTCAAATAGAAAAGTTTTACATTTAAGATGAGTGGAAACAAATGAATCATGCTAAATTGAATCGAGTGAAAAAGAACTGTTTTATCATTTAACTATGTGTAAATAAATGACTGATGTTTTATTGAATTGTTAGTGATACAGGGCAATACCTATCTATGCTAAATTAAATTGTTTGAAATTAAACAGTTTGATCATTGAACTGTGAGTTAACAAATGACTGATTTTTGTAATATTGTTGTGGCCTCAGAAAGGGTCACTAATGAAAACGCAAACACGGATGTTAGATAACAGATTATATTACGCAAGAAAGATAGAGTTACATAGAAAAGGTAAGAAGTCTCGTACTGTTCGGATAACACCGATATCGATCCGCCTCTCTGGCAGCGAAATCTCTCAGTACTGATATCGGTGAGAAGAGTCCATTATAGTGAGATGGGTAAGGCTCCCACAACACCCCTCCCCCAAGCCTTTTACTTCGTAAAAGTGCTGTTAATATTTTTTCTTTTTGGGTCAATCATCAACGGGTCGGTGAATTTCCTTTTTCTCCCTGACCGACGTATTTCAGGTGTTGATTGGGGAGGATCTAAATCGAATATGTCCAAATTGGTGTCTATTGGCTCTTCTTCTGTTTGTGGTACGTAGCTGGAGTCATTCAAACGGCGTTTCTATAACTGGTTCTGGTGTCCCTTATGTGTGTATTTGGGTCCTTCTACAATGTACACCATATCACCAATTCTTTTTTTAATTATTCCACGTTCCCAACAGGACGTGTTATTTTGATATTTGTTAAAGTAAATTTTTTCTACTGGGTTGAACCTTTTTTTTAGGCGCTAATATGGTCTTTCGTACCTTATTTTGTTTCGGGAGTAGCTTATCGAAGACGGATCTTATCTTTCTGGTAAACATCGTCTCGGCTAGTGAGACTGCCAGTGGTGTATTGGGATTGGGTGTGATTCTGTATACCTGCAGAAATTGCTGTAGTGCCTTGTCCGTCGAGGTACCTGATGCTTTTTTGAGTGCTTGCTTTAACGTGTCTACAAAACGTTCAGCCTGGCCGTTTGAACTTGGGTGATATTGCGATGTGGTCATGTGTTTTATTTGGAAGATTTCGCAGAACTCCTTGAATTCGACTGATGTGAATTGGCTTCCGTTGTCGCTGACCACACAATCTACAACACCGAACCGCGCAAACAGTTCATATAGGAACCCAATAATTGTCTCCGTAGTAGGTCTTCTGCATCTGAGAACCTCAGGCCATTTAGAGTAACAATCTACAACAATTAGGAAGTAGAAATCTTCCAGTGAACCCGCAAAATGAACATGTATCCTCGACCAAGGTTGTTCTGTTTTTGGCTAAGGTTTGAAAGTAGTGGGGGTGCTTTTGCCGCTAAGGCACAGCCTTTACATTTTCTCGATCATATCCGTAATGTCGTTATCAATCTTCGGCCAATAAACATAGCTTCTCATAAGACTCTTCCTTCTATTTGTTCCCGGGTATCCCCTGTGGAAATCTCTTAAAATTCTGTTTTGCAATTTCTTTGGTATTACGACCCTTTCACTATATAGGAGGACGTTGTCACATAGTGAAAATACGTCTGGTACTTTTTCGTTTTTTGCTGTGATTTTCTGTTTAATATTGGTAATAAAGTCGTCGTTCATTGTTTCGCTTTTTATCTCGAGTAGCGTCAAAGGCAGTTCTTTGATGGTGTTGGCTATCATGTTTTTAATTTCACAGTCTGTTCGTAAGGCTGCTGTTATTGTGTCCTCGAAGGGTTCACTATACTTCGGTGCTAACCTTGATAGTCCATCTGCGTGGCTAATCTGTTTTGAAGGAAGGTATTCGATTTTAAAATTGTAGTTCAGTAAAATCGTTCCCCATCTTAGTAGCTTATTGGCAGTATAAATTGGTAGGCCCTTTTTTGATCCAAAAATAGTTATTAGGGGCTTGTGGTTTGTTAGTAGAATAAAGAATCTGCCATGCAAGTATCGGTGAAATTTTGTCACTGCAAATATTATTCCCAAAGCCTCCTTTTCAATCTGGGAATAATGCTTTTCGGTCGGAAGAAGGGTTCTAGATGCGTGGGCTATTGACTTTTTTGTCCCATCGGGCATTTTATGTAGGATACACGCACCAACCCCATATGAACTGGCATCGCTTGCGACAATAATCTCCAGTTTTGGGTCATAGTGCGTGAGAAAAAGATCCGATGTTAATGCCTTTTTAATTTGGTCAAATGCTGTTTAACATTCGGGCGTCCATCTCCACCTTTTATCTTTTTTTAGTAATTCGTTTAGCGGGGCGCGGAGATCGTGCCAATTTTTTATGAAACTTTGGTAGTAGTTTGCAAGACCAAGGAAGCTCTGTAATGTCGTAACATTTTCGGGGGCAGGCATATCCTTAACTGCTGTAGCCCTTTCGGGAGCAATCCAGGGAAAGGAGTAGCGCCCTCCCCTACACTTCGGTGTAGTAGATATTGAAAAGAGAGCCTTATGCCAACTTTACTGACTATTAATATTATACACTATAAATATATATATATATATAGGAAGAATGTGTAAATAGTAACGGGGCTAGGTGTGTTGTGAGAACTATGAACGAAAGAGGGATAAACGGATTTTGTTATCCTTTAATATGGTATGTCGGGAGTAAATATCTGTAATATTAGCTTTCTGAAACCATAACATATTTTACACGAGCACAGAATAAACTTACTGTATATATATATATTCTAGTGGGTAGAGTGTTCGCCAATGGTTCGGGAGACCTGGGTTCAATCCCAGGTCGAGTAATACCAAAGACTTTTAAAATGGTACTTGATACCTCCTTGCTAAACACTCAGCAATATAAGGTACGTATCGAGGGTAAAGTGGAGCAATCCAAAGAAAGGAATAGCACCCTCCCCAACACCTCGGTGTAGTAGCTATTGAAAAGGGTGCCTTCTGGTCGCCCTCGACTACGGTCGCCAACTTTACTTACAATAAATATTATACAATATATATATATATATGTGTGTGTGTGTGTGTGATGAATGTTTAAAAAGTAACGGAGCTAGGTATGTTGAGTGAACTATGGGTGAAAGATGGATAAACGGATTTTGTTATCCTCTAACATGGCATCTCGGGAGTATGTATCCGTAATGTTAGCTTTCTGAAACCATTGCTTTTTTTACGGGCACGGAATAAACTTACTGCATATATATATATATATATATATATATATATATATATATATATATATATATATATATATATATATACTGAAAATATTGTGTTTACGTAAGTCAGGTTAATCATAAAAACAGTAATGAATCGTCGAGGTGACCCGTGCTGGTTTAAGTGCGGAAGTTTAATCTCCTGGTATCCTACTTTCCTTTAATGAAACCAAAAATTGATCATAAAAAAGATCTTACCATCTGCAATTTATCTCTATCAATTCAAGATTTGGTTGATGAGCTCCTAAACATGAGACGATAGTTTTGTTTTGGTTAGGTTTCTTTGAATCATGGATTATCGACATTCGCGGGTTATTTAATGCCAAAGCCATCGTTTAGGACAGTTATAAGTTGGTAGATTTAGTCGAGGGCAACCAGAAGGCTCCCTTTTCAAAAGCTACAAAACTGAGGTGTAAGGGAGGGTGCTACTCCTTTCCCTGGATTACTCCACTTTGATACGTACTGAGTGTTAAGCAAAGAGGTATCAAGTACCATTTTTAAAGTCTTTGGTATGACGCGACCTGGGATTGAACCCAGGTCTCCCGGGCCATTGGTGAACAATCAACCCTCTAGGCCAATGAGCAAGGTATAGTAGTGGTACTACTTAACCCATTGCAGGAGAGATAAGGGTTTGGTTAGGATATTTGGTTTAATAGCATATCAACCCTTGATGGTAATTTGATGCCCTATCCCCTTTATACCAAAATGATTATTAAGTGAATAGTTTGTAAGTAACATTTTTAGATGAGCTAAAGCTAATTTGTTTGCACACAGTTAAATGGCGTAAGTATTGCTAACATTAATTGTTGTATTTCCACAAAGTTAAATGGTTTCCAATATCACTATCTGATGCTCATAATTCAGTTCGGGTCAAAGTGAACCTGGGTGTAATGGCAATAAAGGGATACTCTATATTCTCCAAAGTTCCGAGTATAAAGGGTTTCATATCTTTCTAAAGGTTATTATTCTGAAAGGGAACGTATTAGCGCAACTGGAGTTCAAACTCCCTTACTAAGATGTCGCAGTCCAGCACTTTAACTGCGACGCCACAGTGAATTAGGTAATGTTTAACAAATTGGTTTTGTACATAATTTCTACTGAATGGTGGGTTTGAATTTCACAGAGCTCCCATTAGCATGTGCTCAAACTAAATTTGCATTGTGTTGTAACCTAATAAAAGGTTACGGAATGAGAAATAGTCAAAGGTGGAAATGAAATGGAAATCTTTATAACATTAACAAAATACAATACTTACTAACAGCATGAAGAAGGTGCCCACTGCTAGTGGTGACTTTTCAGACAGCTTTATTACCCTTCTCACAATAGTGTCCAATGTATTTATGAGGATTAATTTGGTTTGGTTTGGTTTCTTTAATGGCATATCAACCTTTGTAGGTTATTTAATGCTAAACCTATTCTCCTAGAAGAACAGTAGTGGTACTATTTAACCCATAGCTGGGAGGATAATGGGGTTCATACCTTTCCCAAGAGTATTTGCCCGAAAGTGAACGTAATAGCGCGACTGGAGTATGAACTCGCTTACTACGATTCCGCAGTCCATCGCTTTAACCATTACACCACGAGGACACCCCCTGAGGATTAATGTTTACAGGTAAGGTATATAACATTGATAACTTTTCAATGTTTCAGCAGTCTCTTATGCCATCAAGTTGGTTTGACGAGCAAAGACTTTAGCTAGCTTCAATTTCAAGCAAATAATACTACGGACCCGACCCCCTAGTTTTCTGGGGACCACGTGGTATTTGTGCCAGGTGCGAGTTATTGAGCTGATCGTCTGGTTTCAAGTAGCTTCCAAAAAACACCTAGCTGGCAAGACTAAGTTTATTGCCTGACACCTGAGGCTCGCCTAAAAGGGAAATGTGGAGGGTATCAAGTATTTTTTGTGACGGCTACTGATGAATCTTGATTCTAGCGTACTCCACCCGACCCCCCTTATAAAATGGCTTCATGTCAAATCTGATTTGGTGGAAAGTCTGATAAATATACAATACCACGTGCTCGTGTTTTTGAATACGTCCTCCTGTAGGTTTAGTTGTTTGGTAATTTTTTTTAGTTTAATCGGACCTGCCCAGTTATCATAGCTACCGAATAACCACTGCGACTGCTTCGCTTGATGAAGCACTAAAGTACAGTTTATAACTAGCACAGTCATCAACTTAAATTACGCTTGGTAATCAACTAAAAGACATTGTTGATATTGTAGTTCCATAACCTATAAGATCGATGGGCTACCATGCCGAATAATGTTACTTCAAAACATCTTCATGGAAATAGGGTTGCATGATGGTGGCTATTTCTTCTACAGATAACATTCAACTGATTGTGCTGGATCACAAACATAACAAAGAATAACTGCTGATCTATTATCAAATGCTCAAGATGACTTGTTTGTTGGCTTTTTCGTATGTAAACACTTGTTGGGTAATCTAATGCCGAAGTCAGTTTTAATTATCATTTTTTGTTCGTCACTTAATGGTTTCAAATAACTGTTCCAAATCATTATTTTTAAAATATTTTCAGAGAAAAAGTTATTCAAAATGATTTTAAACATTATCCTAACAGTTTTATTGCCAAACGGCTAGGGATGTAGAATACACCGACTGCTCCTCTGTAGAGGGGTAAGACCTCCCTAAAAGAATGTCCTGGATATCACACTAAACAATCTGATGGTGAGGTTCCAGTAATGCTGGAGCTTTGGGGAATACGGAGTACCCCTTCATTGCCATCGATCCTAAATCTACTCTGGCTCGGAGTGGTAGCAACTGATAGGGTCCCATCTATGGGTCAAATAGAACTAAATTGTGTACTTATGCTAAAGTGAACAGTTTGAAATAGAACTGTTTTTAAATAGAAATAAAGAGTATACTTATACTAGACTGAATTGTTTGAAATAGAACTGTTTTTAACTTTGAAACTGTGTACTTATGCTTAGCTAAATTGTTTGAAATAGAACTGTTTTGAAATTTATTTGAACTGTTTTGACATTTAAATGTAAATAAAAACTATACTTACACTAAACTGCATTGTTTGAAATTTAATTCGGGGTTAAATGACCCGAAAAGGATTGATACGCCGTAAAACCAAACAAACAAACAAACAAACAAACAATTTTATTTGACTCAAATATGGCACCCAACCAGGTACTTCTATTCCGAGTAATAGCGAATCAGGGGTTAATGACAATGAAGGAGTGATTTCATATTTCCAGAGCCCTAGAACAGTAGCCACACCACAAGAATTTAGTGCCACTCGTGGGTGAGTGATTTAAAATACTTACTACAATGTTTCCTGTGTAGACATGGAGCCATTTCTTTTTCCTTATATTTATTTTCTTAACGAGTCATCTAAAATATGAAGGTGATAAAAATCATTTCATTCTATCAATTTCTTTAGTTGGCGATGATTTGATATTTGATTTTTGTCGAGGGACCTTCATGTCCTGTCAATGTTTATCAGATGAATCTACAAACTAAATCAACACGAACATACGTACTCATTTATCTTGTACTCTAGGATGAGCTTTCTCTCTCTCTCTCTCTCTCTCTCTCTCTCTTTCTCTCGCTCTCTCATATTTCTTTTTCAATCTCTTTCTCTTTTTATTCTCTCTCTCATTCATTTATTAATTTGTGTTTTATTTTCCATTTCTCTCTCTCTCTCTCTCTCTCTCTCTCTCTCTCTCTCTCTCTCTCTCTCTCTCTCTCTCTATCAATCAATCTATCTATCTATCGTTTGTTTCTCATTCTTTTTCTATTTTCCTTCAGTCTCTCTCTCACTTTCTCTCTCATTGATTTACTTATTTCAGTTTTATTTTCCTTTTTTTCTTTCTTTCCTCTCTCTCTCTCTCTCTCTCTCTCTCTCTCTCTTTCTCTTTCTTTCTTTCTGTCTCTCTCATTCATTTACTAATTTCTGTTTTATTTTCCATCTCTCTCTCTCTCTCTCTCTCTCTCTCTCTCTCTCTCTCTCTCTCTCTCTCTCTCGCTCTCTCTCATTGCCTTCCCTTTTATTTATTTATTTATTTATTCTAATTCCTTTAAGCTCAGAATGTTGTTTTAATAATTTCATAATTCCGATATCACAATCTCCCAAAATACCATTTACCGTATTCAGTGGCATGTTAGACTCCCTTTTCTCCAAAAAGAGATAGTTAAAAATGTCTTCCACGCCTTATATAGAAAAGTGAAATATCTTGTAGCTTCTATTTAAAGGTCATATATTACAGTTTCTATATTTAGCCTAATTCACTAATAATGCAATATTAAATGTAAACAGGGAATCTTAAACGCGAAGTACATATCAATTTGGCCTAATGACTACAGTGTTCACCAATGTTGCGGGAGACCGAGGTTCAATCCCAGGTCGAGTCATACCAAAGACTCAAAAAATGGTACTTGATGCCGCCTTGCATTATAAGGTAAGGATCAAGGATAAAGTGGAGCAATATAGGGAAAGGAGTAGCGCCCTCCCCTACACCTTTGTGTGGTAGTTATTGAAAAAGGGAGCCTTCGGGTCACCCTTGACTAAGGTCGCTAACAACTATTCCAATTAAATACAAATAATATACACACAGTTGTATAGCTTCAAGTATTCCTATCCAATACTAATAATTATATGTTTACTGTCCATCAGAGAACGTCAGTTATGAATTCGTTCAAGCTTCTCCGTCAGTTCCCCTCATATCTTGTTCATCTTACTTGAATGGTTTAGTAGATGGGATGTAAGTAGCCGTACAGCTGTTGTTTTGTGAGGTGTTGATTCTAGGATTTGTTCAAAACAGTACACAGTATATACTCCTACACATGGACATGCTGGTGTTTGCCAACCAGCATTGATTTACTAACATCACCTCTATGCGGACACATGATGCAGTCGAGAAGACCTTCCAGGAGCGATGGATGATGAAGATAGACGACGAGGGAGTCAGCGAACTCCGTGCTGTCAGCGCGATTTGACGATGATGATAATGATGATGATAGTTTCAAGTAGTTATTTCTTTTTAATAATAATCATTTGTTTGCACACAGTTATATGGTTTCAAGTTATTAATAACAATCTTTAGTAAAAAATTGTGGTTTCAAGTAACTATGCTTGATACAAATAATTTTCAGGTATATGACATCAAGTATTTCTATCGAATACGAATTATCTTCAAACAAATCTATTTGACCCATAATTGGAACCATAACAAGTACTACCTATTACGGATCAGAGTGGACTTGAGAGTAATGACAATGAAGGTGTTATAATTTACTAAGTGGTAAAGAGAATAATAATAATAATTCAAGTGGTTGAACAAGTGTCTTGGTTCCAAAGTTAGTGCCAATTCTATGACTGTTTTATTGTATATATATATATATATATATATATATATATATATATATATACTGCAGAACTTCCCTATATAAAAATTGGAATATCTTTAATGTTTTCACATATGTATATGACACGAGGCTTGTTCAAAAAGTATCGAGACTGGTGTATTTAAAAGGCAGAAAACAATGGTAATAGTCTGCTTTCTTATTCTGCTATATATTAACAAAAGTAGTTGTGTAAAAGAAAGAAAAAAGAAAGAAAGAAAGAAAGAAAGAAAGAAAGATATATTAAAAGACTTTTTATAAAAGGTCGAAAAAATTGGAATAAAAGAGAGAGAAAAAGAAAACAAGGAAAAAAACTAGTTAAATGCAGCCTCGTCCAGAATTTTTATTCAAAATAATCTCTAAGGGTTTCAATAGACAAATTCCAGCGAGTTTTCCATTGGTTGAAATTCTTCTTTTCATATGGCGTGAAGCTGCATCGTTGTATGAATTTACCCAACCCCTCCGCCACGTAAAGGACATAATGCAAGGTCATTTTTTAATTAATACCAGTCACTTAAAACCGTATAGTTATGTCCAAACAAATTTCTATCATTAAATAGAAATAATTACTTGAAACTATATGTGCTATTACATTCACTTTTGGACTAATACCCTCGGGAAAGGTATGAACCTTCTTGTGCTCTCAGCTGTGGATCAAATAGTATCACTGCTGTTCAAGGATGGCTGTGGCATTAAATTACCCATGAAGGTTGATGTTCCATTAAAACCAAAGAAACCAAACCAAACTAAACTTTGAAACCATATAATATTAACCCAGTTGGCTGGGAATAGAGAACACCCTGACGGTATCTCAGCAGAGAGATAAGATCCCCACAATGGGTGTCCTGGATATGATATTAAACTCTCTGATGGCAAGGCTCCCTTGATGCTGGAGCTTTGAGGAATACGGAGTACTCCTTTATTGCCATCGCTCCCAGGTCCACTCTGGTCTGGAATGGTAGCACCTGATAGGGTCCTATCTATGGGTCAAATAGAACTAAACAGTGTACTTATGCTAAACTGAATTGTTTGAAACAGAACTGTTTTGTATGCCAAACTGAACTGTTTTGTACGCTAAACTGCTGAGGGGTAAGACTCTCCCTTCAACGAGTGTCCTAGATATGATATCAAACCATCAGATTCCGAGGCTCCAGCCTTGGAGATTGGAAAAATGCGAAGTACACCTTCATTGCTATCACTCCCAGGTCCACTCTGATCCGGAGTGGTAGCACCTGATAGGGACTTATCTATGGGTCAAATAGAACTGTTTGACATTTAAAATAAGCGCAAACAAATGACCTACGGGTAATTGTATTGTTAGAAAAGTCAATGATCCGAAGGCCGATTATATCAGAGATTTTGGGAATAGGAAGGTTGGGAACGAGCCGAGACTCGAACCCTGCTGGTCTATGCTGCTCATTGACCCACTCAGTGCAATGTGGGTCTAATGAGCCAAAGTGTATCACGAATCCAAATCTGGGTCCGGGCACGGATGCCAGGTTATAGTTTAAACTAGACATCAAGGTCTAGTGCTATACATAGAGGACAAAAGTGTCAATGTTGCAGCTCGCCTCCCCAAAGGTGACCCAGCCAATGCCGGGGGCCTTTCGGCCTCGAATCTGCCATTGATTTCAATACCCCATCCGGCACGAATGCCAGACGGCCCAGCAAAGGCCGGGGAAGTATAAAAAAATGATTAATATCGAATAAAATTATTCATATTAAATAGCAATAATTGAAACCATTTAACTGTGTAGAAACAAAAGCAATACATGTGTGAAAACAAATTAGTTCTAACTCATTTAAAAATGAAATTATCGATAAACTGTGTGCAAACAAATGACTGGTGTTACATTTTGCCTGTGATATAGCCATACTTGAAACCATTTAAAACTATGCCAAAAATGAGCTCCAACTAGTTTTTAAAATATTATCTTCGAAATGTGTTTACATATCATATATATTTAATATTTATGTATAAATAAGATTTGGCATTTAATAGCCTCCAATGGTTGATATGCCATAAAACCCAACCAAACTAAACCAAACCATATAATTGTGAATAGAATATTCGTATTAGATATGAATACTTGAAACCATACAATTACAGACTTCTCACCTTTAAGATGAATTTTCAATTTAGAAAACAAGAAAAAGTCGCAGTGTGTGTGGATAATATTGCACTTGCATAATTCTGTATTTCGCAAACAATAATGATCAAAAACTATTGAGACTTGCTTCATCATCCCATCTTTTGCTTTTTTTTTTTTTTTTTTTCAAGTGAACACTAATTTTAAGTTTCAGTTCATATGTTTTAATGGCCTAACAACTTTGCGGGTTATTTAATGTCAAAGGCATCCTTGTAGAAGAATGGTACTATTTAACCCATATCTGGGAGGGATACGAAGGTTCATATCTTTCCCAAAGGTGTTAGTCTGAAAGTGAATGTAATTGTGCGACTGGAGTTCGAACTCACTACGATCTCGCTATCCAGCTCATTAACCACTACGCCACAGAAACTCCTCTAGGCATTGATTGTCTAGACATCATCACTTTATTACATAAGTAGCTCAGCAATGCGCACATTTTTATTTTGTTTTAAGACAACATTTAGTCTCTAGATTTCTGTAGGTTTTTTTTGTGTGTTTTCTTTTTCCTAAGTTACTCAATTTTCAACCGTTTCTACTTTGGTGCCCAGCAGAAATATACAATCACTTAGCTACCACTGCTAGACCAAATGATACTTGAGTAAGGATTATTCAGTGACTTTTGTGGAGTGGATGTTGGGAAGGCTTCAATTTGAATTTACGTCCAATTGCAATTTAGAAGGAGGGGGATAATTATGAAGAGAAGAAAGAAATGCTTAAGGGTATTTTGTCTTTCTTCGGTTTTGGCTTGGTTTGGCTTGGTTTGGTAACATTATACATTCCTCTCGTAGAGTCACGTGATTTATGACTCAGACGCACCAAGAAAAAGAAACATAAAAAAGAAGAAAAAAAATAGTTGAATGATTAAGAAGAAATATATAAAAATATAAAAAAAGAATGAAAAAAAAGGAAAGAAACATAGAAAGAAAAACAAAGGAAAGAAACAAAGTAACAATCTCGCGAAATAAGATTTGAGAATCAGTTTAGATGATTGCTTATTTCGAACTGGCCGCATGAATCAATGTTCGAGCTGAAGTAAAAACTAAGATACTTGAATGCTGATTTTTAAAGCAGTCACGAACTCCAAATGGTACTCCTACAGACTCATTTCATTTGGTTTTGTATTGGATGAAAATAAGCTTAGTAAATATTAAAAAGAAAGAAAGAAAGAAAGAAAGAAGTTGTATAAATGTGCCAGTGAATTAAGAAAAAATAAAAATAGGGAAAATGAATAAAAAATATCTCATTCTATTTGGTTTTGTATTGGATGGAGATAAGCTTAGTAAATATGAAAGAAAGAAAGAAAGAAAGAAAGAAAGAAAGAAAGAAAGTTGTATAAATGTACCAGTGAATTAAGAAAAAAATAAAAATGAAGAAAAATGTCTCCTTCCATTTGGAAATAAGCTTAGTAAATATTAAGAAAGAAAGAAAGAAAGAAAGAAAGAAAGAAAGAAAGAAAGGTCTATGAATGAATCGGTGATTTTTTTTAAAGTTTAAAATTGAAGAGAATAAAGAAAAAATGAAAATAAAAACTAAAACGAAAGAAAGAAAGAAAGAAAGAAAGAAAGAAAGAAAAATTGAAAAAAAGAATAAATGAAATGAAATAAAATCGATTGAATGAATTGAAGAAGTTGATAAATTAATAATTTTTCCATCACGATTGTGAAATTAGGCGTGAAAATGCCTAATGGCGAAGAGTTGTCTTTCATTAATTCTGAAACAAAGCCATCACATTTCATCAACAATTTTCTTGATTTTGTTTTATAACAAAAGTCATGCTATATGATCGCCTCATTTTGGTTTAAAATTTGAAATTACACATTAGATATCTGTCAGCATTAAAGCAAAAAAATGCGCGGCCATACATGTGGGTGTGTGTGTGTGAGTGTATATGTGTGTGCTTGCGAATGCAGCTTGGTTATAAGAGTCTTGTTTTAAAGAAAGAGTGGCTGGAGGGCGATTCTCTGACGCTGTCTGAACAGAGATGAAAATAGATTCAAATTCCACTATGAAAACGAAAAAAAAAATATTTTAGAGGATAAAAAAAAGTTTTCTTTTTCTCATTTTTTTTTTTTTTTTTTTGTTGTGAGACACCGAAGATCAAGATTTTTTTCTGCCTTGAGGTTTTTCTAGGAAAATCTCTGGAATAGAAGACAAAACTTGTCTTTTCATTAATTTTCTTTTTTTTTTTTAGATCTTCGCACTGATGTTTTGAAATTGGGTCTTGTTGGAAGATGTGACATATTAAATGGTGGAAAGGGTTTAGTTCCAGTTTCCAATCAAGTCACAATTGATTAGTATGAAGTTCAGAGTCAATAAAGATCATCATCATCATCATGTCGTGCTGGTAGCACGGATATCCCTGACCCTCTCTCGCCACTTTTCCCTATCGTTCATCACCTCAGGCAGGTCTTCTGGACACCATCCCGTATCCTCACATAGTTGCTGAATGTATGTTCGTGCTGATCGTCCTGCTTTTGTACGGCCATGTGTGGGGGTCCATAAGAGTACATCACTTATGAGTTCGTCCCTGCTTCTCCAGCAGTGTCCTGCATGTCTGGTTCGTCTAACTTGAATAGTTTTCGTGATACGAGGCAGGAAGCCGTACAGTTGGTGTCTTGTGGGGTGTTGCCGCCAGGACTTGTTCAAGATTGCTCGCAGCATTCTTGTGTAATTGCCGTCTAGCTTCTTCTCCAGCCGTTTTGAGTCCATGTAGTGCATCCATATAGCAGTATCGATGCGACCGCTGCCTGGAAGAAACTGCGTTTCATTTTATCGGTTAGGTCTGATTTCCATCAAATAGGTAAATCCAAATAGGTAAATCCAATATTGGTAAGATGTTCTTTCCTTGCATGAAAAGTTGCATTAAATAGCAAACATAAGTTTTTTTTTTTATTGTAATTAGAAGATAGATATTTCCCAGAATGCAACGTTGATATTCATTTATTTCGGACAGAAAATTATGTATGGATTAAACCAGAATGATAAAGCACCAGATTCACAGAACTCTTTTTAATCGGTTAAGATATAATTAGTCATTATTAATTCTAAGTACGACACAAGGTGAAAACTCTGGTATCTCAGTGAGGATTGAACTCACTTCAATAATAATAATAATAATCTACAAGTCTAGCAATAGTCTATTCGGTATAGTGTTATTCTTTCTTCTTTCTTGGAGTCACCAAATCGCGACCCGTGGGTCACATACGGCCCTCAATGTCAATCCTTGTGGCCCTTCAACTAGCTTTCAAAACGTTCTCTTCAACTTTTGATGTTGACTGAGAAGTACCATAACATCTGCGGATGAAATTCTTTGATCTTTAGAGTTCAGAAGATTTAAAGTCCAAGTTTCTTGCTTGCCACATCCTCGATTGCTAATCAGAACCATCTGCTTCCATCTCGATGATTTCACAACCTTATCTCTTACACCCAGCAAGTATTGATTGACTGACTAATGTTTTAACGCATGTCAATCTGTCCCTGGTTATTTTATGCCTAGGGGTTAGAGAATCGCTTTCATTGCACGTTCATATTTACATTTTTGTGTAGTTGTTTCTTGAGAGTATTTTTTGTACACGGTACTCTCGAATGTGAATAATTTTTAAACAGGTCTATTTGGTCCATTGATAGGACTCAAGCAGGTACTGCCATTCCGAGTCAGAGTGAATTTGAGAGTAATGGTAATGAATGGCTTCTCCACACCCCTAAATTTCTAGAACTAAATCCTCACCATCAGATAAAGTTAAATGCCATCTCCAAGACTCAACATTTTGGGACGGGGTTTTTACTCTTCTACAAGGAATACAGTCAGTGTATTCTAAAGCCACCAACAGGACTCCCAGCAAGTAGTGAACATGTTTGGCATGACTTCCTGGTGTGAACAGTTGCTCTCCAAACTGAAGCATGCTAAGAGTACACTGCATTCGCAACTGTCAAATCATCGCTTGTCTGATATGTTCTTTTATCAACATCTTCATTTAACCCAGATATTACACGTTTATTTGATAGCAAACAACATTATCACCCTGTCGAGTGGAGCTGTAGAATACGCTGACAAGACTTCTGCAGAGAAGTAAGACCGCCACCCCGACAACGAGTGTCCTGGGTATGACACTAAACTACGTCTGATGTTGAGGCTCCAGTCCTGGAACTTTGGAGAATGTGGAGTACCCCTTCATTGCCATTGCTCCTAGGTCCACCCTGAACCGGAGTGATAGTACTTGTTAGAATACTATCTATGTGTTTAATAGATATATTCAATCATTTACTATACTTGAAACCAACTGGATGCAAACAAATGATTAATATTAGACAGAATTATTTGTGTTAATAATACTTGAAATCATTTAACCGTGTAAAAACAAATGATCAAATAGAATTATTTGTATTAGATAACAACATTTTTAACCATTTAATGAATAGAATTATTGGTGTTAAATAGCAATACGAGAAAATATTAAACTGTGTGCAAACAAATGAGCACTAACGCGTTAAAAATAAAGTACGTGGTGTCTTCAATAAGTTTCAGACTTTTTTTGTACAGGCATTTAAAATTGTCGTAGACTCTCAAAGATTCACTATGTTATTGCTCTATATCTTATGAGATGACTGACCAATTTTTTTGATTTCAGGCTCAAATCAACAGCTACAGCAGCAATTGGAATATACCCTACTAAAGCCTGATTGTCACAGCTGGTCAATTTCAAAAATGCAATCTGACACTTTAGAAGAACAATATGCAATAAAATTCTGTTTTAAACTTGGAAAAAATGTCACAGAAACGTATGAAATGCTACAGACTGCTTTTCGACCATCTTGCATGAATCTAGCTTCAGTTTTTGAGTGGCATAAGAGATTCAAGGAAGGCAGGGAGTCTGTGAGGGATGACGAGAGGTGTGGGAGGAGTAAGGAAGTCAATATACCAGAGTTGGTTAGCCAAAGGGTTAGCGTTAGGTTTATCTAACGCATAAATTGCATTTAGATATTGAATTTTAAAGTATTTTTGTGATATTCTTGTTTAACAAAAAATGGTTAACAAATGTGTGGCATTTGGCTGTTCTAGTGGATATGATACAAACAGTGAAAAAGTTTCCACATTTTCTTTTCCTCTTGGAAAATCCGATCTAATCGAAAAATGGATAAAATTCGTCAATCGAAGTAATTGGTTTCCTACGAAAAATTCAGTTCTTTGCATCAAAGATTTTGAGGATAGATATATTTCGAAAGGTAAGAGAAACAAATTGAATTGGAATTTACAACCAATACCAACAATACATTCAGAAAAAAATAATAAAATCATCTCTTTTGCCGACTCAAAGAGATTTTAGAAAACCCCCAAAGCAACGACGGATTGAAAAAGATGAGTTACAAGATTTTCTTTCAACTGACACTATGACGGATTTTACCCAATTGACAGCGAAATATTGTCCCTTTGGTTTTGAATTTAAAAAGCATGAAGATTATATTATAATTTATTGAATAGTCTTTGACATTGAAACACATGTTCCATCAATAAGAGAATGTATTCGTATTGACTGAAACCTTCATGTCCAGCTCCAATGTTATGGAAACCCGATACCATTACCATAATGGTTTATACATGGAAATAATGTTAAACTTACAAAATTTATGTTAGAAAATTTTCCAACCTACATCAAAAACGTAGTGGAAGAAGACCCATACTCGATTTTAAATGAGTTACAAAAAAGACAGCATTATAAACCAAAAGGCCGTTCTCCATTTTCTGCAGACCTAATACATTATGCCTTAATACTGCGCTATACATCAAGGCAAGCTTATAAATTACTCCTGGATAAATTTCCATTACCATCTTTTTCTTAATTAGAAAAAATCCAAAGTGGTGGTGTGGGATTAATTACAGTAGTAAAATCACTCTAAGAAAAGAGTCATCTTTCTCAGGACTGTTTTTTATTAGTTGATGAAATGTACCTTCAAAAAAGAACACAATTTCGTGGTGGGGAGTATATTGGTGCAAATGAAAATGTTGAGCTTTATAAAGGAATAATGGTATTCATGATTAATGGTCTAAAAGAACAGTACTGTTAGTTGTTAAAGCCTGTCCTGAAGTAACAGTAAATGGTGAGTGGCTTTCTCAGGAAATCCTAAAATGTATTTTTCAACTGATAAGTTCTGGATTTTTTATTAGGACTGTTGTTGCAGACAATCATCCAGTCAATGTGAATGCCTTTAACATTTTACTTGATAAATTTGAGGAGGACAAAACGCATTATATAACTCTTCCTAATCCTCCCCTAAAAATATTTGTGTTTTTTGATTCTGTTCATATATCAAAAAATATTCGTAATAGTTTACTGAACAAAAAAAATTTTGTTTCTGTTTCCTCTGAGGAGGGATATGCAGCTTGGTCTGACTTATACAAAGCATATAACAAAGATAATGCTCTAAATGCTAAATTACGCAAGGCTCCAAACATAACATTCAAAGCAATTCATCCTAGTGAAAATAAACAAAATGTTAATTTAGCTGTTGCCATTTTTCATGAGACAACTATTGCAGCTCGTGAGAGCTATTTTCCTGATCGAGCTGACATGTCAAACTTCCTTAGATTGATATCATGCTGGTGGACAATAGCAAATTCAAGAAAAAGATCACACCTAATTTTTTGAACAATGCAATCATTTTAAATGGTGGAAAAATTGATTTCTACAAAAGATTATCTGATTTGATTGAGTCTTGGGGACAAATTTCAGATTTTTGTCTGACAAAGCAAACTTCCAAAGCTTTTGTTTTAACTTTGAGCGGACAGGCTATGCTTATGCAAGAACTTTTAGATGAAGGGTATGAGTTTATTTTCACCCGTAGGTTTCAAAGTGACCCTCTTGAAAATAGATTCTCCCAATATCAACAGGTGAGTGGTGATAGATTTTTGGTGGGTCTTCGAGAAGTATTGAGTACTGAGAGAATATTGACCTGTCAGTCTCTTTTAAAATAAAGCATCAACTTTTGGGAGGAAAACCTCAAGCTAGTTCAAAAGAATGACAAAATACTTAACATTTTGGCTCAGCATTAATCAGAAATAAATAAGCTCTTCTTGTCACCAGACAGCAAAGAAGTAGCATATACAATTTCTGAATATATCAAAAATAAATTAATTAAACATTTTTAATGTGAAATGTGTGTCCCTGATCATGGTTAGCAATGATAGTGATAAGGCTACAGATAAGGAATACTTTGACTTACTTTCTCGAGGAATTCTTACTGTTCCATCTTGACAAATGGCGGAGTTTGTTTGTGCTTGTTTTGCTATACTTGAATATGCAGATCAATTTATAGTAAAAAATCATGAATCCACAACAAGAGAGTCTGCAGAACAAGTTTTGGGAATATATTCTCCAAAATATAGTTTTACATGTTGTAAATATATTTTACAACAATAAACAAAAAATTTCATTAGATTAAGTTCGAAAGAATACTGTGGAATGTTTTTTTAAAAAGGTAAAGATCCAAAGAAAATCCATTTTAAAGAGAAAATGTTAAGTTCCTTTTATTTACGTTTTTATATTACTGCATATTTTTTATTAATATTTGTTTGCCTAAAATATTTTACTATTTTATTATTAATTTTCTGGATATTTATGTATTTTTGCACAATTTTAATATTTTTCAGATAACATATACATAAATTGACAATAAAAGAAATCAGCCTGTTGAAAATCAGCCTGTAAATGTGACATATGGGGCCATATTTATAAGTGGGCCATGATTAAGGTAACCAAAAATTTTATTTTTCTTCTCATTTTTGTTCTCACTTTTGTTGTTTTTCTTTTAGCTCTTTATGTTCCCATTACAACATCTATGCAATCCTCAATGCAGGTGAGTCCTCTTGCTCCTTCTTTTCTTGCAACATTTAGTCTGGCTATGACATCTCACAGGTATAAAGACTTGCGAATAATCATCTATTTCATTATCCTTGGATCCATTTATCTGAGTTTATACCTTATCCATTTTAAAGAATAGCTTTGAGTATCTTTCAAGGAGGACTGCCATGATATTTGTTTGGGTTTTTGTTTTTGTTTTGTTTGTTTTTTGTTTTGTTTTTTGTTTTGTTTTTTTGTTTTGTTTTTTTCATCTCAGTTTATATGATTGTGTCTGCTTCCAATATTCCTAAGTATTTTTCTTTTTCTCCAAGAGTTCTATTCTTTCTGTCGTTTATTTTTCCCCACTTTTCATTATCAGCTTGGCACACTTCTCAGTTCCAATGCCAATATTCTGGCTGTCTACTCTTATAATTTCCTTCTTTACGAGTTTTTCATACCAGCGTTAGCTGGTCGTCTTTCACTGAATTACAGCAGGTTTCATCGGGTTTCCAGGACTCTTCTCAATATTCTAGGTGATCTTCACAATTCTGTAGTCTGAATTATCACTATTCTCCATCTGATTTCTAATTCATTCAGTCTTTTTTCCAAACCCTTGCTGACCGTTCCGTACGCATCACTTACAATTGATATTACCATCGCCTTCATCGTCGACAGTTTTTTAGTTCTCTGGTAAGGTCCTAGTATTTGTCTGCATTTTCGCTTTCTTTTTTTATTTCAGAAAACATCCATTTTATTATATTTAAACTATATGTATTGCCACAGTGTTAACTGCTATAGATTTTTTTTTAATTCAATTCTGTTCTTGATACAGAACTTATTCTTTATAGAATCATTTTCTTACTTTTTTCTTTCTTTATTGGATGATTGATACAATTTGCTTCCTTGATTCCTACATATTTATAGATTTTATTTAGTGCGAACTTTGTAATTTCCGAGTTGATATCAAAAGTGATGTTTTAAGACTTTACTAACAAGCCTTTCGTAAATGTCACTTTGGCACATTTTTCCAAACCAAATTAAATCCCTATGTCGTCACGTTATCTTTTAACAATGTTTAGTAGACCATCTAAATTGTCATCATTTTTGCATATAACTTTAAATAGTCCATATAGAATAGGTGGTTTATCTTTTAGAGATAGTTTTATATCCATAGGCTGTGTTTTTAAGTTATATAGAGAAAGTTATTAGAGCTTGATAAAAAAGAAGAGAAAGTGTGGGTCTTTGAAAGATTCCATAGTTAATGATCAGATTATTAGTTTTAAGCATGCCTTTTTCAAAGATTAATCTGAGGTTAGTATGCCACCATTCCATATTGTATTTTAGAAATGTTATCATAACTGGGGATATCTTTAAAATGTTTTGAATTTTAAGAATCCATTCATGGGGTATGCCATGTTTGAATAGTTCTATTTGGATCCACAATTCTTCATGATCATCTTGTTTATGAGCAACTGATCTTACTGCCATAGAATTGTTTTTTGTGTCACTTTGGTTTTAAAGGGAAGATATCTTTATATTCTGTGAATATAACTATTCTTTCTTTTAAAATTGATGTTTTATTTTATATGCCGTGAGAAAGCATGTGATTGGTCAGTAGCTTTTTATATTGGTTGAGTCTTCTGTTTTTGGTAGAGGGTATGTCACTCCTTCTGTAAGCCACTCAGGAATTTTTTCGGGTTCTTTAATGATTTCTAAAATAAGTTTCGTCATTAGTTGATGTGTGGAGGGCCGGTGTTGGAACCAAAAGTTTGGAATGCTATTTATTCCAAGAGACTAAGATCGATGTGTGTTGTTAAATGTATTTATATCTCCTGCTGTGATATCTTCGTACATTTGTGGTTCATTATTTTTATAAGAGTCTTTTTACATTTTCTATCTGCTTTGCTTTTTTATTATATGATTTTTTATGGCTTCATATATAACTCCAAAATGATTTCAATTCTTCAATCGCGGGGGTTTCCTTTACATTAATTTTTTCCCTATTTCTCGATAAAATTTTTTGGGTTCATCTTGAAATATTTTGTTGTGTCTAAAGAATTTTGTTCGTTTTTCATACCTTCGGATACGCAGGGCCTTTTTGTCGGATTTTTTGCTCCAGCTTTTCTTTTGTTAACGAGATTTCATCAATTAATGTTGTCGCACATTTTCACTTAATCTTTCTTGCTTTCCTAGTTTTCACTTTGACACTCTTAATCATTTCATCAAGTAGGGATATTTCTCCTCTTTCTTTTTGTATCCTTAATTTGCATTTGGGCTGCTTAAAGCTATTTTGATTATTTGTTATGGTTACTAGGCTTATTACTGTAGTAGCACCACACATTATTTCATTTAAAAGAGTTAAGATTTGGTTTAAAGTCTTGTAGAAGATCTACGGTAGAGTTCGCCGATTTTATCTGTATTTGGTTACTTTTGTTATTTATTGTATCCATTTGAGAGTTTTTTTACACCAACGTTAGCTGATGGTTTTCAACTTGAGTCTGAGTGACTGCAAGTCTCCTCAAGTCTCCAGGACTCTTCACAGTATTCTAGCCGGTTTCAATAATGCTGTAGTTTGTATGGTCTCCACTTGTCCTCTTATTTCCGAATTCTCTTGTCCCTGTAACAATCCTTTATTGACTGTATCGAGGGTGCTAATTACAATGCTATTATCGTCACTTTCACGTTACTTAATTTTTTTTCAGCTCTCTAGCAAGGTCTAAGTACTTATCTCTCTTTTTGCTTTCCTTCAGTTTTACCCTGAGATAAGCTGGAACTACAGAGTTCACTATACAGCAGGTTCTCTGTTTTTGTTGACTATCACTAGGTCTGGTTGTCTGGCCCAGATTAGATGATCCGTGTGTATCTCAAACCCCAAAGAATTTTGTGCTTCTCATTTTCTAGGACATATTCTGGGTTGTGCATACACCATTTGTTCATATGGTCAAATTTAAACTTCTTGTACAATTCCCAGAGGATCACCTTGCCCACCCGGTCGTGTCTAGTCTTATGGTCTCTTTGCACTAATTTACAGCATTCGCTTATTGTGTAATTTGTCGTTTTGTCGCTATCACCACATAATCTACATCTGCTATTTTATTGTGTCTTGTCTATTCTTGCTTCGACATAGTTTGTCCTTCTGGCGTTATTTTCTGCTGCTATTAGAAGTGATTCAGTTTATCTCTTAAGGTTTCCCTTTCTTTGCCACATCCATGTTTTCTCGTGTGAGATTTCGCTTGTTTGTCTCTTGAAATGTCCATACATTTGTTTTTCTTCCTATTTTTGTTTCCTGGTTATTTTTGTTCTGTTGATGCTTGTGTTGTCTGTATTGTTTCTGGCCGCTGTAATCAGTCTTATTCCGCGTTTTTTTGTATAGTCTTCTAGTCATTGTATTGATGCATTGTTGTTGTTATTTATTTATTTGTTTATTTATTTATTCATTACCTATTTATTTCAGTATATTTCTAAAATATTTATACATTTATAAAAACGTGTCTGTGTAATAAATATTTTGTGTAATTATATCCGACAATATAGTTAAGAAAAATGAAAACTAAGTCGTTGAAAATAACCTATCTTCATGGCGCCTAGCTTTTCATATCTTCAAAACGTTATAAAAATGAATTATTTTCCATAACTTGGTTTTCATTTTTCCATAGTCATATTCTTAACCATATATATTTGCGTAGGTTGGGATATATATATATATATATATATATATGTGTGTGTGTGTGTGTGTGTGTGTGTTCTCACGTGTGCGCACGTGTCTGATATGGAACGTATGCTGGGTGTATAATAGAATTTTTTAATTCTCTACCAAATGGTTTTATTTTTATTTTTTAATATAGATGAAAGTTCCCAACGTCAACTCGACTGTGAAAAACGCTAACTGGAAATAAGCCAAAACATTGGATATATTTTTTCCGCCATATTTGTGTGAAGACGACGATGAATATATTCCACTTAACTTTGGTCTAATCGCTGATATGCACGTGCCTAAATAACTTCTCTCAAAGCAAAAATAAATTAGTAATTTCTTTTAGCCTTTTTCCTTGTTTCATATATATATATATATATATACACACAAATTTTCAGTTCTGCAGCAGATGGAATAGAAAAGGCGTTGCCTCGAATAATAATGAGATAGACTCGATGGAATAATCATTTCACTCTGCAGGATTCGTTTCTTTCTATAACTGTCCTCCTTCCAATTTGAGAGGAAGAAAATTTTTCGTGGAGCTCGTAACACCAGATATTTCGACGGCGACTGGTTCGAACAGAAATCTATCAAAGAGCATTTTTATACTTACTTGCTTGCGTTCCTCTACCTGTTGGATCAAAAATGAACTCATATATATATATATATATAGTTTGGTGTAATTATAAATAAATAGTCTCAATATCGCTGATAGAGCATATATATAAGTTAGGATAGCGTAAACACAGAGTCAATGGCGCTGGGTAACTGCTTCCCACATGGTAGGTATTCTTTTTTATATTGTTGCGTGGGGGGATGGGAAGGGTGATCTAGTTTATGGGGCATTCATGAAAGGTAGTCTAGTTTATACTGCGTGCTTATTTACGTAGGTACGTTATATTTATTCTGTGATTTTTAAAATTTATTTACTCTGTTGTGTTTAATCTATTATTTTTTCTCTTTTGTGAGTTTTTCGCTGATGGTTTTCCACTGGAGTCTGAGTGATAGCAAGTCACTGGAGTCTGAGTGATAGCAAGTCACCTCAGGTTTCCAGGACTCTTCTCAGTATTCTAGCCGATCTCAACAATGTTATAATTTAGATGGTCTCAATTCGTCCTCTTATTTCCAATCATCAAATCTAAAGATGTAGATGATTTGGTTTCTTTGTTTAATGGCATATCAACCTTTGTTGGTTATTTAATGCCAAAGCCATTCTCCTAGAAGAACAGTAGTGATACTATTTAACCCATTTAAATGGGAGGATAAGGGGGTTCATACCTTTCCCAAGGGTATTTGTCCGAAAGTGAACGTAATAGCGCGACTGGAGTTCGAACTCGCTTATTACGATTTTGCAGTCCACCGCTTTAACCATTACACCACGAGGACACTCCCAAGTAGATAAAAAATCTCGTAATGTAAATGCAGTATCTTTCTTGATAATCTTTTCATAGGTCAAAGATTTTACTGGTTGATTCACTGAAAATGTCCAGACAATAACCATGTCAGGCTACGAGCCAATCGAATTACCTTCGTATACTTTATTTCCAAATTCGTTGAAAAGAAGTAAATTATGTGATAATCTAATCAGAATTTTCAATGCAATTTTTTAATGAGCTTTTCTATTATTTCATATCTATTATTGCGTGATTTTTGTTGCATAATTTTTGGTTTTTCAATTTCCTCGTCTTTCTGGTTTCCTCTTTTGCTTTCAGATTTTTTTCCGTTTTCCTGCTTTTTGTTGCTTTCTTTTGTTTTGTTTTGTTTTGTTTTTTTTTTTTTTGTTTTTCTGTCGTTCTTTATGTTTTTCTGGTTTCATGCTTCCTGTCTTTTATTCTTCCTTCAGTTTTCTTCTTTTTTTTACATTCATTCTTATTTATACATTTCTTTGATTTTTTTTTTATTATTATTATTTTCCTTGTATATTTTTTCATCATTTGGCCACTTCTCTGTGAATATATTCATAATCATTTTCATTCTGTCTGAGTTTTTCACATCATTCTAATTGAAGTCTGATTATTATTATTATTATTATTATAGTTTTTCACTGGAGTTTGAGTGACAGCAAGTCTCCTCAAGTCTCCAGGACTCTTCTCAGTATTCTGGCCGTTCTCAATAATACTGGTCTTCTGGCCGAGATTAGGTGATCCGTGTGTATGTCAAAGTCCTATAGGAGTTTATGTGTGTTATTTTCTAGGACAGGTGCTGTGTTGTGCATATACCATTTGTTCGTATGTTCAAATTTGAATTTCTTGCACATCTCCTAGTGGATCACCTTGCCGACCCAGTCGTGTCTAGTCTTATATTCCTTCTGTGCTAATTTGCTGCATTCGCTTATTATATGATTAGTTTCATCTCTGTCAACGCGTAGCCTACATTTGCTATTTTGTTGCGTTTTATCTATTCTCGCTTTGATATTATTGGTTCTTACGGCATTATTATTATTATTATTAATATTATACTCTTTGAAGAGTTTTTCACATATGCGTTAGCTGAGTGACAGCAAGTCTCCTCAAATCTCCCGGACTCTTCTTAGTATTCTGGCTGATCTCAACAATGCTGTAGTTTAGATGGTCTCCACTCGTCCTCTTATTTCCAAGTCACTGTACCAAACATTTGGTGACTGTACCGAGCGCACCAAGTGGTATCAGCGTCACTTTCATTTTTATCTATTTTCCATTCATTATTTCTTTTAAGATTAATTTTAAGAATCGTTAATTTTCAAAAGGCTTTGCAAGAATTTGTTATTATGCCAACATTGCCACACAGATAAGATCACCCTTCCCATCATGAAATTACCAGATACAACAAGAGTCTTGCAATATTTTGGTAACGTGAGGCACACTCCGGAAGTTCTGGATGCTTTTGTCGAGGTTGTCATGGTGACAAACCACAAAGGACTTTGAGATGCTGAGTTCACCTGGTACTCTCCGAGTGCCACTCATCGGATTTGTCTCTATGGTTTGGAATAAGGCCTCGGAATCAATGATTTTAGGTTCTTGCAACCCGAGCGAAGTACGAGGATCATTAAATAAGTTTCCAGACTTTTTTCGTATGGGCACTTTTATTGATAGTACACTCATGAAACTCTAGTCCCCTTCGAAGTAAGCTCCTCCGGCTGCAATGCACTTGTACCGTTCCAACAACTTCTGGAAGGCCCCATGGAAGTCCTCTTGTGTGAATGGGGTCAATGACCTTCATCACAGCCTCTTTCATCTCCTCAATTGTCTCATAACGATAGCCTCTAAGTTTTTCCTTGAGCTTAGGGAATAAGTAAAAGTCACAGGGAGCAAGGTCTGGACTATAGGGAGGATGAGAAACTGTCTTGATGCCCATCTCGGTCAAATAGTCAGTGACAAGGATGGAGTTGTGGACTGGTGCATTGTCCTGGTGGAAATGCCACTGACCCGATTTGAAGAGTGCTGGCCTCTTCCGACCGAATCTCTTCCTGAATTCCTTTAAAACCTCAACATAGTATTCCTTGTTGACTGTCTGTCCAGTGGGAACCCAGTGCATATAGATCATGCCAGTGCTGTCAAAAAAAGGGATCATCAAAAGTTTGTGGGTGGGTTTGCTCTGTCTGGCCTTCTTGGGTCTGGGAGAGCCAGCATGCTTCCACTGGGAACTCTGTCTCTTGGTCTCTGGGTCATAGCAGTTGGTCCAGTTTTCATTGCATGGCAATTTTTCCAAGTTTAAAACAGAATCTTGTTGCATATCGTTCTTCTAAAGTCCAGATTGCATTTTTGAAATTCACCAGCTGTGATAACCAGGCTTTAGTAGAGTGTATTCCAATTCCTGCTGTAGCTGTTCATTTGAAGCTGAAATTATAAAAATTGGTCAGTCATCTTATACGATGTATGGCAATAACATACTGAATTTTCAAAAGTCTACAACAATTCTAAATGGCTGAACAAAAAAAGTCTGGAAACTTATTAAAGGCACCACGTAATTTTGAAAATTCAATTGTATAGACTGTATATTTCAGTTTTGCTCAACACTCTAAAAGAAAAAGATAATTTTCCCTGTGATTTTTTAAACGAAATACACTCAATATATTCTAAGCCCCACCAAAAGGTCACTTAATTAAAAAGCGTAATTGATTGCTATTCAGAGGGGTCCGGAATCGGACCGACGCTACACTCTGATCCAAGGTAGAAAATTATTAAGAGGAGATATTTTTCCGTCTTCCCACTGAGTCAGGTTTGATATAAAGTCATTTTATTGCGGGGGATTCGCACGAATCGAGACTCATATGTAGCTATCACAAAAAAATGCTTGATCTCCTCGGCATTCCCCATTTTAGTGCACCTCACGCGATAAGCAATAAACTTAGCCCTACCAAAGAAGTATTGACCGAGAGAAGGCCTCCTGGGACCAAGAGAATGACATTACATGGATGCACTACATGGATTCTAACTAAACGTTTGGAGAAAAGGCTTGACGGAAATTATACAAGAATGCTGCGAGCAGTATTGAAAAAGTCCTGGAGGCAGCACCCAACAAAGCAGCAGCTGTACGTCCCCTTACCACTCATCACGAAAACTATCCAAGTTAGATGAACCCGACATGCGGGACACTGCTGGAGAAGTAGGAACGAACTCATAAGCGACATACTCCTGTGGACCCCTTAATATCGACGAGCAAAGGTTAAACGACCAGCTAGAACCTATATACAACAGTTCTGTGTCTATACAGGATGTAGCCTTGAAGATTTACTGGAAGCTATGGAAGATAGAGAAGGGTGGCGGGAGAGGGTCAGGGAGATCCGCGCTGGCGGCACGACGATGGCGATGACGATGATGATGGTTTTGATTTAAACCAGATGAAGAGAAAGGAATATTGATCTTTTTTTATGTTGTTTCCTGGTTATTTCGAAATGAAGTAACCTTTATTCTACTTTCTCGGCTCATTAACATCTAACACTGAAATTAAAATCTCTCTCTGCGATTTTTTTACGCCATGCATTAACAATCTATGAGGAAATTCTAGTGAAAAAAAAATGAATATCATATTTGATACGTCTGATATTGTCAGGTCAATGACTGAATCAATCATGGTTTTCTTGTCGGCTGCTAAGCATCTCATATCGAACGGCGATTAATGCGTGAAACAAGTGATCGATCATTTCTAATAACTCAAACGGCGCATGATACAATAGTCTCACGGAGATGAAAGAATTAATCTGGTTATTTGTTGTCTTTCTTTTAAAAAATAAAAATATTTCCTATTTATTTCGTTCTCCTTATTTTATAATGATGTTAGATTATGTATTTTCAGTAAAGGTTAATGTACATTTGTTAGATAGATAGATAGATAGATAGATAGATAGATACTGAAAAAGTAAAAATAGTTTAATAGTTAACCTGCTGGATAGATAGATAATGAAAAAAGAAAAATACGTACCTAGATAGATAGATAATGAAAACGATATATATATATATATATATATATATATATATATATATATATATATACGAGGTGCATACGATAAGTTTACAGACTTTTTTCGTATGGGCATCTAAAATTGTCGTAAACTCTAGAAAATTCACTATGTTATTGCTATACATCTTATGAGATGACTGACTAATTTTTATGATTTCAGCTTCAAATGAACAGCTACAGCAGGAATTCGAATACACCGTACTAAATCCTGATTGTCACAGCTGGGGAATTTCAAAAATGTAATCTTACACTTTAGAAGAACGATATGCTATAAAATTCTGTTTTAAACTTGGGAAAAATGCCACAGAAACGTATGGAATGCTTCAGACTGCTTTTCGACCATCTTGCATGAATCGAGCTTCAGTTTTTGAGTGGCATAAGAGATTCAAGGAAGGCGGGGAGTCTGAAGGGGATGATGAGAGGTGTGGGAGGAGTAAGGAAGTCAATATACCAGAGTTGATTGCCCAAAGGGTTAGGTTTAGGGTTAGAGTTACGATGTTGAGGTTTTAAGGGAGTTCAGGAAGAGATTCGGTCGGAAGAGGCCAGCACTCTTCAAATTGGGTCAGTGGCATTTCCACCGGGACAATCCACCAGTCCACAACTCCATCCTTGTCACTGACTATTTGACCAAGATGGGCATCAAGACATTCCCTCAGGCTCCCTATAGTCCAGACCTTGCTCCCTTTGACTTTGGTTATTCCCTAAGCTCAGAGGCTATCGTTATGAGACAATTGAGGAGATGAAAGAGGCTGTGACGAAGGTCATTGACACGCTCACACAAGAGGACTTTCATGGGGCCTTCCAGAAGTTGTTAGAACGGTACAACAAGTGCACTGCAGCCGGAGGAGCTTACTTCGAAGGGGACTAGAGTTCCATGTGTGAACTATCAATAAAAGTGCCCATACGAAAAAATTTGAAAGCTTATCGTATGCACCTCGTATATATATATATATATATATATATATATATAAGCTTTATGTTACATACGGATATAAAATGTCTGAGAGGGCAAGTAGGTGTTTTATATTTTATATTTGTATGTAACATAAAGTTTATATATATATATATATATATATATATATATATATATTGAACTTGACAAGATAATATTCATATCCCTTAATGATAATTATGCAACATGTCTTTCTTGTTACAAAAATGATGCCGTATAGATTTACTTAGATCAACATTGTTTGGCACAAGACCATAGTAGTGTAGAACACAATGAAGACCAAACTCACTTAAAACAGCTTGCGATAATAGTTAAATAACGCAATGTTACCAACACAGAAAAAGAATCGGCGAATTACACTCGAATTTCGACTTTTATATATTTGGCACTGATGGAATAGTAAAAAAACGAGACGAAATCTCTGAGCTAAACTCTTCCCCATGAGTACCTTACCAGAGGAGATAACATAAAAAATGTTGCTTCAACTTCAGGAGTCAGTTCAATCTCAATCAACCACAGGATTTACTCCAGTGTGATTTAACGGCACAGTAATTAAGCACCAAGCGACGATCGAACTCACTAACATTGACTTACGATACCACTTCACAAAACCTTTTCGGTTGCGTGCTTAGCAAAATGGTTATTGTCGTAGGAAATGGAATCGACGACCCAAGTTCAAATCATGGACGAAACTGTTTGCATATCACTTCTTGGAAATGCACTTGAGAAAGGTATTAATCCATTTATTCTTCCGTTGGCTACAAGTTAGTGGATTGGTTGTTTAGATACATACTTCACGAAATCTTACTTTAAATCGACAAGCTTAGCCTAACATGATACTGTGCTGAACTCAGTGAGGTTCTAACTCACTAGACCCAAGCTAAACTGGGTGACTACCCTTCTACAGCAGGCATCCTATTCACTAAATTTTGTGCAAAGCATGTTTTATATTAGTGCATAAGTGCGCATGCCTGAAAGTTGCTTAATGACGAATCAAATGTAGTTATCGTCTGTAATATCATTGATCTGGCCAACCAACAAGATGGATCAAATGACTACAAAATTAAATCGGTTTTGAACTTCTTTTTCTTTTTTCTTTTTTTCCTCGTCCAATTTTCTTTATAGATAAATCAATGAAGAGAGAGGAATAACAGTGTTTAGATGCAATGATATTGGTCTGGCAGAGTGAAAAATATAGATAAGTGTATATATATATATATATATATATATATATATAATGATATATGATAATATATTATCTATAGACAAAACATATATACATGTGTGTATGTGGGGGTGTATATTAACACAATAATTGAAATATGATAAAAGATATCGACATCTTTAAAAAAAAGAACTGTATTTTAAGGTAAAAAAAACTCTTTATAAATCTTTATATCAGTCGTAGGTTATTTTATTATTCAGAAAATATTTATTGACTTTTTGCATTGAATTGGCATTAAAAATAGTATAATCTTAAAGGATATATATATATATATATATATATATATATATATATATATATATATATATATATATATATATATATATATATATATAGTCCTTTTCAGTAAGAAATACTTGCATCGATCTGTCAACCATTAACAAGACCTTTGTACTTTATTTTCAATGATTTCTATATCAAAATTATCCTTAATGCATTTTTATAGTAAAACCATTAGAATTTCACTTATGTATATTAGATATATGTGTGAAACACACTCAAAAAACAGCTACACACAATATAGATATGAACATACAATGAACGGGATTCCCTAACATATGGGCATTGAATAACCCTAAACGAGTTAACATACCATTAAAATTAAGTAATCAATCAACATTTTTGTTCAAACATTGTTGACCGCTGTTGTTGTATTTTAATTGTTCGCCGAAATTTATATTTACCCAACCCCTCCGCCATAGACAGGATGTGACATAAGGTCATTCTTATACGAAATACAACTGGTTTGAATTCAGAGCTTTTTCTCCTCCCAGACAACTTACCTAACTAAGGTTGCCTTACTATTTATCCATAGCTGTTGGGAGAACATGGGCTCATGCCTTTCCCATAGGCATTAGTGCAAAATGAAATGCAAACAGCCTCGTCCTGGAATTGAACTCAGGTCACTGATTGTTCATCCATTAATATTTTGTCACAAGACCATAATTTTTAATCTCTCATTGTGGATCGAACTCACCTTCAATGTCAAGTCGTAAAAGCTCCTTAACTATTCCTCTCTAGCCCGGGAGGGTCATACCT
Source organism: Sepioteuthis lessoniana (assembly GCA_963585895.1). NCBI lineage: Eukaryota > Metazoa > Mollusca > Cephalopoda > Myopsida > Loliginidae > Sepioteuthis > Sepioteuthis lessoniana. The sequence continues at coordinate 119,771,425 of OY757906.1, forward strand.
GTTAAAGTGCTATCTATGGATGAAATAGGTCTCTTTATAAATTGTTGTTATTGGATAGGATTACTTGATACCATATAACTGTGAATTATTTGTATTAAGAATAATTACTTTAAACTGTAATCGTTTACAAAGGATTAGAATTAGTTGCTTTAAACCATATAGTAAAGTTGGCGACCGTTGTTAAAGGTGATCCGAAGGCTCCCTTTTCAATAGCTACTACACCGAGGTGTAGGGGAGAGCGCAACTCCATTCCCTGGATTGTTCCACTTTACCCTTGATCATAACCTTATAATGTTGAGTGCTAAGCAAGGCGACATCAATTACCATTTTGAGTCTTTGGTATGACTCGACCTGGGATTGCACCCCGGTCTCCCGGACCATTGGCGAACACTCTACTCACTAGACCAATGGCCCGGTTTTAAACCATATAACAGTGAGCAAACAAATTAATATTTTTAATAGAAATAGTCACTTAAAATTGTGTTATTATTAGGGTTAGATAGGATTGCTTAAAGCCATACAAGCTTGTACAAATTATTTGTACTGGATAGGAATAATTGATACCATATAACTGTAAATTATTTGTATTGAGAATAGTAATTGGAAACTATAATTGTTTACAAAGGATTATAATGGGTTACTTGAAACTATAAAACAAGTGACAAAAAAGTTAATATAAATATACAATGAATTCAGTTCCCAAACCTTTTGGCATAAAATAACCCTAGACGGGTTGACATACGGTTAAAACCAATTAATCGTGTTGCTTTCAAATCTTAGCTTAGTTTAATACAAGATAATAAGTATTGGGTGCCCAGTGAGAATTGAATTCACAGTGTCTTGCTAATTTGTTTTCTTATATTTTGACACTTTTAATCCGGAAAATTCACAAGCGGAGTAAGTCATATAGAAACGATGCCTTTTATATCAGTAATCTAATTCTATTAAATCTACACAATTAAATTTGTCTCCCTAGCAGTAATTACTGTAATTTTACTACTTCACTTTATTCTGAAATTCTATTTTTCACATTGAATGCAATCGTATTGACTACTAATTAATTTATACTTGACCTTCATGAAGTATACTCGGGTATGGTTCAGTGTCGATGAAACATAAAAAAAAAAAATAACCAAGAGGTCAGCAGTTTTTTGGTGTATTGCAATCTTCTTCAAAAATCTGACTTCGCTATTCAATTGTTGAACGATGAAGTACAATCATACTCAGTTGTCATGCTCAGATCTTCTTATAATAAGACACTAGCCTTTGTATGACATTGCTTGCATGTAAACGTGTGAATAGCATGAACCATATCCTTTTATTAATAGTCAAATGGTGATTTAATGTGACTGTTAATTGTGGAAAAATGTTGAAAAAAAACTAAGTAGCTTTTTTTGAATGATTGGAAAGGTGATAACCAAGAAGTTGGATTAATAACTAAGATTAAAATTCTTTTCCGAATCCACGTTCTATTTATATTTTATAAAATTATTTTATAAAATTAAATAGAACGTGGATTCGGAAAAGAATTTAACTTAAATTATGTCTTAAAATATTTTATTCGATATGATGTAAGCATTTCTATATTTGGTTCATTATCTCAGTAGAAGTCCTGGATTTTGACTGTCTGGTTTTAGAAAGGACATCGATAAAAATTCAGCTGGGAAGTCACTGACTTCTCTGATGACAGGGCTATGAAAGTGTGCATACAAGTCTACTCGTGAGAACAGGACTTCCGTTCGCTCTGGGTTTCAGCAGTATCATCATCTTACTTCTGAAGTCCAAAAACTACACACGAATAAATAGCAGTGAAAAAGAACGGGAGAGAAGTCCCCACTCTCTATTGAAGCTAGAAGACTAACTGAGACAGAGACAGAGACAGAGAAAGACTCCACTCTAGGAGATCTACTGAGGAAGAAAGGAAAGGAAAGAAAAGTCCAATCTGTTATTACTTTGAGGAAACTTACTGACAAAAAAAGAGGAGGCCGATAAATTAGTGAAAGGATCATCATTTATTTAAAAAAGTAGAAATATTCTGCTGTTGTTGTTGTTGCTGTTGTTGTTTCTTTTGTTTGGTTTTTTTTTGTTTTTTTTTTTTGTGGCGGGTAGATTAGTAAATAAACTTTTGTTATTGTTACTAGCGGTTCTCTTCCTGGGCAGCATTTTTATTCCAGAGTTAAGTCAGACGAGGAGAAAAATGACCACGGTTACTCGAGAAATTTAATACTCTTTTGAGTGAAACACTAAGAAGAAAAGAAAACTCAATCATTAAAGGTCACATTTACGAGGATTAGATAAGGGGTATTAACCTAACACATACCTGTCTCTACCCAAGTGTGTTGTATTAAGCTGATCATCTCTGTCCCAGGGGACCTTCCCTCTAAGCAATACTTGCTTGGCAGGGCTGAGTTTATCGCCTGTTCTCAGAAGTTCTCCAAAAGGAGAATCCCGAGTGTTGTATACCAACGATAATCATAATGATATGAATAACAACGGTACTACAGATACATATTCAAATACAGTCAAATACACAACACAAATGCGTGTACAAACGCAGGCGACTCTGTTGTTCAGGTACGAACGCTTTTATGAACTTCTGACTTCGGTTCTTCGACACAAGGAGAGAGACACAATTCTTAAAATGCTAACCCCATCCCCACGCGCAGCGCATCTCGTGGTGTTTAAGATCTCAATTCATCTCCGCCGGTCGAGACACGAAAATTTTAACCGCCGCCGCCGCCGCAACGGTAGAGAACTTAATTCTCTATACCCCAATGGCAGAGAACTCAACTGTCTGCCTGCATGGTCCAATGTGAACATTCAACACCCTTTTTTCAAAATCCTCAAATTCTCAGCCCATCTCTTCTGGGCATGACGTCACCCACACCCCAGCCTCGTTTCCTGTCTAGGGTTTATTATGACAATGGTGATTGTCATATCCTTTATGCGCGAGCGTAAAACTCTACCCAACGACTGTGTACCTGAACAAAGAGCCGAATAGTTCAAAGCCCAACCAAACTGAATTATAAAATATAATTAATGAAAAATGATTAATATAAAAAAATCATTCCTTAATTATATAACACCGCGGAGATCAAGTTTGGATGAGTGTGTGCTCCCACTTATGTCCTTTCTAAAACCAGACAGTCAAAATGACTTCATGTCAAATCTGGTCAGGTGAGAGATCGAATAAACTTATACTCCCATATGTGTGATACGTCATCAGAAGATGGATGAAGTCTTTGAGAGGGCAGTCCCTGAGGAGTAATAACTAAAATACTGGATTGAAGCCTCGAAATTCACTCTCGGACTGAAACCCCTTATCTCAACAACAATAGTGTAAGTAGTATCACTACTGTTCTTCTACCTCGATATCTTTGGCATTAAATAACCCATGAATGTTGATATGCCATTAAGTAAAGAAACCGAAACCGAAAGCTTTGAAAATTGTATCAGAATATCTTCTACTCTTTGCAAACATACACTGTACCAAGATCAAATTTGTCGTTGTCCTTTTGAGTGGAGCAATTTTTGGTCAATGTAACTCAGTCTGTTCATATCTATCTATCTATCTATCTCAGTGAATTTATATCTATATATCAATCGATCGATCTCATTTCATTTTATCTATCAATCCATGTATCTATCGATCTCATTTCACTTTTGTTTAATGGAATATCACTCTATATGGGTAATTTAATGTCTGAACTATCTTTGCTGAATAACAGCAGTGATACTATTTAACCCATAGCTGGGGTATGAGGTAATTCAGTGCCTTTCGGGGGGGGGCATAAGTCTGAAAGTTAATATAATAGCGCGACTAGAATTCGAACTCGCTTACTTTGAGACCGCTGTCAAGATTTCAAGCAAATCAGTTTAGGATAAGTACGCAGTTTAAATGTAAGTACAGTTTAATTGTGAAAAACATTTCTATTTTAAGCAATCCAATTTATTCAAACAATTCTAATTCAGTTTAATATAAGTACAGATTTTGTTTACACACAGTTAAATGTCAAAACAGTTCTATATCAAACAATTCAGTTTAGTTTGGTTTCTTTGTTTTTAATGGCACATCAACCTTTGTTGGTCATTTAATGCCAAAGCTATTCTCCTAGAGGAACAGTAGTGGTACTATTCAACCCATAGCTGGGATGATAAGGGGGTCCATACCTTTCCCAAGGGTATTTGCCCGAAAGTGAATATAATAGTGCGACTGGAGTACGAACTCGCTTACTACGATTCCGCAGTCCATCGCTTTAACTATTACACCATGAGGACACCCCCCAATTCAGTTTAGTATCAGTACAATTTCAATGTCAGAAACAGTTCCATTTCAAACGATTCAGTTTAGCATAAGCATGCATTTTCAATGTAAGTACAGTTTAATTGTCAAAAACATTTCTATTTCAAGCTATTCCCAAAGTTCCAGAATCACTGGAACCCTCCCCATCAGATTGTTTAGTGTCATACTCAGGACACTCGTTGGAGGGGTCTTACCCTCTGCAGAGGTTCAGTCGGTGTATGCTACAGCCCTAGCCGACTGGGCAACATAGCATTTGTTGAGCTTCAAACACCGTTGATTCTGTGCCTATGCTATTCAAACTTAGATGTGGAGCACTCATTAATTATAAAAAAAATAAAGCACGGAATATATAAGTGAGCGTGTGTCTGTCTGTCTGTCTGTGTGTATGTGTGTGTGTGTATTTACCAACCTTTCCACCAAGACAGGATGTGGCAAAAGGTCAATTTCTATGAGGAGTTTAAATTCAGAGTTTGAATTCAGAGTTTTTCTATTCCAAAACTGGTTACCTAACGAAGGCTAAAGGACCCATTCTGTTCAACTATTTACTAGAAGGGGAGATTGGATTCATGCCTTTCCCAAGGGTATTAATACTATGTTAAATGCTATCAGCCTCGTCCAGAATTTGACCTCGTATCGCTGTGTCTATTTTCTACAACGATAACCATTACACCACGGTTACCTTCATATGTGTGTGCATGAAAGAAACAAAGAAAGAAAGAGAGACGGAAGGAGGGAGTAGGGTTTTAAATGAAGTCCGTCGGATCGAGGAAGCAAAAGAAATAGCATTTGCATTCTAATGGCGCTAGTCCTCAAGTGAAACATATCCATCTAATTTTTAGATGTCTTTTTCGCCAAGGGTCATCTCGCCTTGGAGCGATGGTTAACCACCTGAACCTTTAGAAAATAACTGTTCAGTAATGAATTTCAAAGTAACTTGGACCAACCAGCACACGGCCTTATGACAAACTAAGAGGCTTCTTGCTGCAAGATAATGGCTAACAACCTGCTTCTTTAGATCATGACGGTTCACTAATGATCGTTTGAGTGTTATTGGCACTCCAAATCTTTGGCCTTGTGCCATACTAAAGTCATGTTTGTAAATACCAAGAGTTATGTTACTTTTGGGGAGTAATTAGCAGGGTGTTCTCGCAGATCATTATTGTTCGGTAGTGAGATCGATCCTTAATGGGCACCCCCACGGTCCCTACTTGTGACCTTCGACAAAGCTAAGTTAAGTAAATATCTATATGTACACATCTAGATTTCATTTACCCTCAGTGTGTGCATGTGTGTACTGGCTGTGTAACGATTCAAATTTAGACGGTACATCTGGATAGCTGCCAAAATTTACAATTTGGTTTAGTTCTTGTCAGACTTCTACAGTTCTATGTGTGTTTGTTTTGAATATGACCACCAACGTATAAAACTGGGTCGGTAATAATAATAATAATAATAATAATAATAATAATAATAATAATAATAACCCCAATCAATCAATAAATAAACAAAAAGGAAGTAACTCCTGCATCCTCCCACTCTACTGAGTAAGTGGGCAGGAGACCAATTTGATATATAGAGGGCGCCACTGAAGTCAGCATATACAAACAAACGTAAAACGAGAGAAAGAAGAAGAAGGAAGAGTTAAAAGAGAAAGAGAGAGGGAGAGAAACGCCGACATCTGCATTGAAATCAACTTTCGCAGATGCAGTAAAAACAGTCGCAGTGTCTGTATTCCTGGTATCGCCATTAATGGAAACAAACATAGCAATCAATCAAAAGATATATATATATATATATATATATATATATATATATATATATATATATACCGCGAAAACATTGTATTCTTGTTGTATCAGTCCATGATTATATTGATGCTTCTATTAAGGAAGGAGTGAAGGGTTCATATTAAGATTTCATGATTAACAAATGTCCATTATTATAATGATGCTTCTGTTTAGGAGGAGTGAAGAATTCTAATTAGGAATTTATAATTATTCCCGTTATATTGGTAATTTGGATGATCAAGAAATAATAGTCCAGTACAAACTTTTTGTTCAGTTGCAATTTGAACAGGAAATTGATTTATTCCCTAAGTTAGAACGTTTAAAGTGAATGGCTCTAATAAAAATTTCGTTATGATGAGTTGTTTTTGATGGGTTACGGTTACATACAAACATAAAAAGAATGTTAATAAATGTGTGTGTGTGTGTGTGTGTGTGTGTGTGTGTGTCTCTCTGTGTCTGTGTCTATCTATTTACAGATAGTTACCACTCATATATATATATATATATATATATATATGTGTGTGTGTGTGTGTGTGTGTGTGTGTGTGTGTGTGTGTGTGTGTGGCAAAAAAACTGCTGTGCAACCAAAAAGCCTTCATCAGATAATATATGTGTGTGTGTGTGTGTGTGTGTGTGTGTGTGTGTGTATCTATTTACAGATAGTTACCACTCATATATATATATATATATATGTGTGTGTGTGTGTGTGTGTGTGTGTGTGTGTGTGTGTGTGTGTCTATTTACAGATAGTTGCCACTCATATATCTATATGTATACACACATATATATGTGTGTGTGTGTGTGTGTGTGTGTGTGTGTATGTGTGTGTGTGTGTGAGAGAGAGAGAGAGTCTCTCTCTCTCTCTCTCTCTCTCTCTCTCTCTCTCTCTCTCTCTCTGCGCCCGTGTGTCTGTGTGTCTACATATGTATACAAGAACCCCTCCAAAATCAATGCGTCCTATTTATTTCCACGGTAACAGAGAACACCATTACACCGTTTGATAGGGCGAATTTTCGACCACAAAACCTTATTTTTCTACATAATGACCACTATTGGTTTAAGCAGTTTCACCAGCTGTGAACAAGAGCCTGTATTCAGTGCTCATAAGAAGGTCACTCTGAAAGTAATTCATTCTATTTTATTATGCTGCTTCACAATATGCTGGTAGTATGACAGTAGGGGTTGAATCAATCATTTTTAAATCATAATTAACTTTTGTTCTACCCCTAAATGTTATGAGTGATATCATATGTATGTGTGTACGTGTGCGCGTGCATGTGTCTATGTGTCGTATTGCTCATAAATAAATACGACTATATATATATATATATATATATATATATATATATATATATATATATATATATATATATATATATATATATATCCACAACCCCAGGCAAAAGTATGGACCCACCACTCTTAGTAAAAGTTTGTTCCGTTACTTTTAATCGATGAAAAATACACCAAGCACAAGTCTGAGATGAAACATATTTCATTTGATAGCCAAAGTAGCTGGCTTCATGAACCATACCCCAAATTAATTGAAATGGTTTATTTCAATTAATAATTGAAGTTTCTTTTTCAATAAAAGGTTGAGGTACAAATTATGGAATCACCAACAACAACAAAAATCTGTTTTGTGTCGTCCCCACCCTCAGGCTTTTATGACAGTCTGATTTCTTCAAGACATGGAATTATAATTAGCAACCCAAAAATCTTTCAGCCTTCTCAAATAACGCTTGACAAATCAGCCTTAGGGGTTGAAGCTTGGACATGAATCAGTTTTTCCTTTTTTTAATTTCCCCCAGAAAATTTTCTATTGGATTAAAATTCAGTGTTTACATTGAGTTGATCTGCCTTTCTTGAAGAAACCCATTGACTCCCTTCGCTCAGTGAAAAGATATCTCATCATCCTGAATATTGACTTCCTTAACACCAAACATATTTTCTATGAATGGAATTTGAAAATCGTCCAAAATCTGACAGCCCAGTCGGCTAAGGCTCTATAATACACCGACTGCATTTCTGCAGAGAATTAAGACCCCCCCCCCAAGAGTGTCCTGGTTATGATACTAAATAATCCGATCGTGAGGCTCCAGTAATGCTGGAGCTTTAGAGAATGCTATTGCCATCGCCTTCAAGTCCACTCTGATCCGGAGTGGTAGCACCTGATAGGGTCTTATCTATGGGTCAAATAGAACTGTTTGCCATTTAAACTGAGTGCAGAGAAATGACTTGTGCTAAATTGAATTGTTAGAAATAGAACTATTTGATCATTTAACTGTGTGTAAATAAATGAATGATATTTAATTAAATTGTTAGTGATTCATAACAATACTTGAAACAATTTAACTGTATGCAAACAAAGGATTAACAGTATATAGAATTTGTAATATAATGGCCGATGGATTTCGTTTTATGCCTTTAGGTTTAGTTAGGCTGAGAACCTTTCGGTTCAGTGCATAGGTTACTTAGGTGCAACATTAACACAGGTGTTCACGCGCGCGGGGGGGCATACGTGTCACTCAGAGATGTCACATTAGCCCAGATGAGAAACGGGGCTAGCTAGTGCGAATGACGTCACGCACCGGAAGCGCGCGGAGGATTTGGGGATTTTGAAAAAGTCAATTAGTTGAGTTGAGACCTCCCTCGGGAGAAGACGGTTGACTTTCGCTTGCTCGCGGAGGCCTTGGGCAGGTGTCGCAAGAAATGGAGGGGGGGGCATGTGAAAAAGCCAGAATAGAATGAATGTGTATCTCTCTCCTTATGTCGAAGAACCTTTAAACTCAAAGGTAATAAAAAGTTTCGTACCTGAACAAAAAATTCGTCAAGTGTTTTTCGTGTTTCGAGATTCCTATGTTCTATCTAAATGAACATTCGATGTACGTTTCACACATAGCCATATCATGGCTATGGTACAAATCAGTCGTATTAGCAATACTTGAAACCATTTAATTCAGGCTCGTTTAAAATGTTATCAGCAAAATGTGTTTCCAAATATATATGTATGAAGAGGATTTGCCATTAGATAACCTACAATGCTTGATATGCCATAAAACCCAACCAAACCAAAATCTGAAAGTACACTTCTGTATCGACTGTTGATATATATATATATATATATATATATATATATATATATATATATATATATATAGGTGTATGTGTGGGTGTGTTGTCGTTTCACTTGTCTGTTCAGGGATCCAAATGATGAAAAAAATCTTGTTAGTTTTCTGCAAAATCCAAAAAATTGATACTAAATCGATATTTGCATTTAAAGCATGATCTTAGTATATAAAGAGATTACGAAAGGTTGTTGAAAAATTCTCGGCCCAACAAGGAAGAGAATGACCTTTTGCTTATTCTCGTAGATTTTTCGTTATTTGTTGTCTTTATTTATCATTTTGCATTTACCTAACCCCTCCAAATATGGATGCTTTTAAGCGGAGTAAAGCTGGTTTGGATTCAGACTTTTCCTTCTTCTTTACCAAGGCCAGAGAACCCTATCTGCCTAACTATTTAGTCATAACTGGGAGAGGAGAAGGAAAGCTGATGTTAAATGCTAAGTGAAATGCGAATTGAATTTAAACTCCGGGATTTAAACTCGACTCATCGATTCCGTTACACTAAGCGTCTCTCTGATTTCTTTTATTTTGAAGGGTTAAAGAAACTTGAGAAACAATGTATGATAAATAAGCGATTCAGAATGTCAGTTTTATGCCTCTAGATCATTCTCTTTTTGTTTGGACCGAGAACTTTTCACATAACAAGCTCTTATCTTCAACCAGTCAGTAACAAAAGGAAAAGATATTCTTTATATGATCGCAAGTAATCAAACAAGGAAGCAAAGATAGGGCTACATTGAATCAAGTTTTGATTTCATCCATTTCTGTTTAAGGATTCTGCAACCAATTGCAGAAGCCATACCAAACCATCGCTAAATAAGATGTGCTCTTCCTCAACGGACTCAATCAAAAAAACAAAAAGATGAAATATAAAACTGACTTCTTAAATGTTGTAAACTAAATATTTCACCAAATAATTAACATCAAAATAGTATGTTGCGGCAAAAGTTTTGTAATATTTTGGCAATTGGTAGTTTTCGGCGCATGTGACCGAAGCAATTCAAGTCGTGGTAGGTACCTGCTGTGGTTAGTAGTATCGTGGTAGTTAGTGCGTTGACACGTTGTGCATTGCTTCATTCCATGTGTGTTTTGAAATTTGCGCTGATGAACGTGCTGCGTAATCTAATACAAGACTTTATGCTTCACTGGGGGTGTCATCGTGGTGTAATGGTTAAAGCGATGGACTGCGGAATGGAGTACGCGAGTTCGTACTCCAGTCGCGCTATCAAGTTCACTTTCGGGCAACTACCCTTGGGAAAGGTATGAACCCCCTTTATCCTCCCAGCTATGGGTTAAATAGTACCACTACTGTTCTTCTCGGAGAATAGCTTTGGCATTAAATAACCTACAAAGGTTAATATGCCATTAAACAAAGAAACCAAACCTTTATGCATCACCAGTTCGAACTGGGCCATAACTCCGTGGAAGCGATCAAAAACATTTGTTGTATGAAAGAAGAAGATGCTATTGATCTCTCTACAGTAACCAGATGGTCTAAGAAATTTTGCTCGGGTTGCAAAAAACTCAACGATCAGGCAAGGTCAGGTAGACATAAACCTGCGGATTTCGAGGCTGTGCTCCAAAATATAGACATAGAGAATTGTGCCTTTTACAACCAAAACACTTTTGTTTTACCGTACTACCTCAACAGCTAACTTGGATGCTGATAGTCAAAAGAATTCAGCGAACTCTTCAATTTTCCTAATTTCTCACAACATCTTTAATCACTTTGCATGCAATGACATTCAGAGGCGTCTAGTTATCGTGTAATGTTTAAAAAATTAGACTTACAAATCAATCACAACTTAGTTGGCGCGCTTAGCGTAATGATTATCATCTAAAATCCGAACTTTTACGTCAGAGTGGTCTACCAGTGGAATAGTCCTCCTAAAAATCGATATACACCGCTTATCATAACTCCAGCAGACAACCACAAACATTTCCAACTTAAACTCTTGTTTGGTGAATATATCTAACACAATATCACGATATTTATATGGCACGACATTTTAAACAAAGCCTCCTGGCGAGCGCCCCGGGGCCTGTTCTGGACTTCGGTCCGGAGCGTGGCCCTGGAAAAGGAACAATGGCAGACTTGGGGCCTTTAATTAGGCACCTAATTTCGACTAGGCTACCTTCGGGTGGGCGAGCTGCATTTTTGTCTCCTTTGTCCCCCTTGTACGGCACTAGACCATGCGTCTAGTTTAAGCCGCAAACTGGCATACGTGCCCGGACCCACATTTGGGTTCGTGAAACTGCTTGCCTCATCAGGCTCACATTGCACTAAGTGAGCCGATGAGCAGCACTGACAAGCAGGGTTTGAGTCTCGGCTCGTTCCCGACCTCCCCCCCCCCTTTATCCCCACTTTAATCGGCCTTCGGGCTTTTGACCTTGTGTCAAGTCGTGTCTGGTGGGAGGCAGCGAAATAAACGACATTTTAAACAAAGGTTACCAGAGGTTTATTTTATCGACAATTAAAAACTTAGATTTTAGAATAACGCACTGGAATTTTAATATTACTCATGTACATTCATAAAGTTAAACTTGAATATTAAAAATTATTATTTGACAATAAAAAGATAAATGAACTCATTTTAAAATCCTTGAAAATCTTTCTTCAAATTCTACACATCCTCTGTATCCTATTGTATTTTTGGCAGTCGACCTATACAGCCGGTAGAGATCTCACCCAGAACCTTGAGGTTGACTAATATGTTGATTGACTTGTATGCTGCAATTTACGGTATATAAATTCCTTTTATTTCGTTAAAAAACAACTTGAGTAAAAAAAACAATTGAATGAGACCTAATGATTGTCCATAGAATATTCGCATATTTGTATTATTACGGTACTTATATAGGGAAACATGTTAAATAAAGGTTACTCGGCTTACCAAAAGCCTACTGCATGTTTAGGGCTTGACCAATACAGCACGTAAAAGTCTAACCCAGAATTATGAGCAAAATATCTTGCGGTTGACTAATATGTTGATTGACTTGTGTGTTGCAATTTACCGTTGGTAATTTCGACCTTGGAAAATATGTTAGGTTGGAATTAATGTAATGTCCGATTCTAATGTGTATATTATAAATGAAAAAACTTATGCCAATAGAAATATCTATTTATTAATCATCATTGTTTCTTAGAATCTCATTCTATCTGTTAACAAGATAACAAATGCCACGCTCGTAAAATTCTTTTGTTTTCATGCAACATATGAGACCAACTCGTGTTCAACCTAAGACCATCCAAATAATTCTGTAATCCCCAAAACAAGTGATAATCAGGAGTAAGTTCATGAAAATATGGAGAATGATGCAATGTTTCCCAACTGTACTTCTCTATGAAATCTTTAGTTAAATGAGCTATGTCAAGACGGGCATTGTTGTGATGGAGGATGACTCATTTTCTGTTGAGCGCTTTATCAGCTCGGGCTGTCGAATACGCCGACTACACCTCTGCAGAGAGATAACATCCATTACCACACTGAGTGTCATGGATATGACACTGAACTATCTGATGGTGAGGCTCCAGTCTTGGAGCTTCGAGGAATGTGGAGTACCCCTTCATTTCATTACTCTCATGTCTACTCTGACTTGGAGTGGTAGTGCCTGTTAGGGACTCTTTTATGGGTCAAATAGAACTATTTAATAATTTACAATACTTGAAACCATTTAACTGTACACAAACAAACGATCAATTATGAATTGAATTATTAGTATTTAATAGCAATATTTGAAACTATTTAATTGAGTGCAAACGAATGAAGAATGTTGAATAGGATTATTAATATCAGATATCAATTATTGAAACCATTAAGTTTCCTGGGTATGACATTCAACTGCATTTGATGGTAAGGTCTTGAACTTTGGAAAATATGGAATACTCCTTCATTGCCATTACTCCCAGATCCACACTGTCTCAGAGTAGCAGTACCAATTAGGGTCCAATCTAAAGGTTGAATAGAACTTTTCTACCTTTTACTATGAATTATTATTAGTTATTTGAAACCATACAGCTATGTGCAAGTTATTATTAGATACGAATATTTGATAATAGAGTTACTAATGTTAATAGCAATGCTTGAAACTATTTAACTGTGTGCAAACAAATAATTGATATTAGATAAGTATACTTATAAGTATACTTGATGAATAAAATTACTAATGTTTAATAGCAGTACTTGAAACCATTAAGCTGAATACAAACAATTGAGCACTAACTCGAGTAAAATAAAGTTACATACAAACTATTCGCTTACAAATCATGAGCGTGTGTGTGCGAGCGTATAAACAGGATTTGGCATTAAATAACCATCAAGAGGTGATATGCCATTAAACCAAAAACCTAACCAAACCTTTCTGTTGAATAAGGAAACATTAGACTAAAACTCTTAAACACTTTCGGTTTCACTTAGAGCTGACACTCTCACAGCTTCAATCAACTGAATCGATTTCGATGAACCTTTGGGACTGACTCCTTAATAAGATAGATAGATAGATAGATAGATAGATATGAGCTATCCATTTATATAAATATTGACCTCCATAGATATTGTATACAGTCCGGCTTATTGGTCTAGTAGGTAGAGCGTTCACCAATGGTCCGGGAGATTAGGGTTCGATCCCAGATACCAAAGACTTAAAAATGGGGCTTAATATTTCCTTGCTTAACACTCGGCATTATAAGGTACGTATTAAGGATAAAGTGGAGAAATTCGGCGGAAGGAGTAGCGCCCTTCCCTACACTTCGGTGTAGTAGCTATTGAAAAGGGAGCCTCAGGGTCGCCCTTGACTACGGTGGACAATTTTACTGTTAGAAGAATTAATGTTTATTGTTTTGTCTTACTTTACCCTTGATATGTACTTTATAGTGCTGAGTGTTAAGCAAGGCCGCATCAAGTATTATTTTTTTGAGTCTTTGGTATGACTCGACCTGGGATTGAACTCCGGTCTACTGTGAATACTCTGACCACTATCCCAATGAGCCAATGATATATATATATATATATATAATCAGTAATATCCAGTCAGCGTAAGAAGACAATGGGTGTGGATTATTGGCCAATAGAATATATGAGGAATTTCATATAAATCTATAGGAGTGCCCAATTCAGAGATAGATAGATAGATACATACATACATACGAACAGACTGAGATAGATAGCTAGATAGATAGATAGATAGATTAATTCATTCATTGGTTAATTATTGATCTGAACACAGATTAATTACTTAATTGAATGGTTTGAATATTGACTAATTAATTGATAAATTAATTTGAACATTGATAGATTAATTGAGTCAAACATAGATTAATTGATTAATTTATTGATGCATTGATTAATTTATTGATTCATTTATTGATTGATTTGACCATAGATAGATCGATTCACTAAACAAATAATTATTAGATAATAATTACTTGATTGACTGATTGATTGTTTGATTTATTTGAACATAGATAAATTGAACCTAGATAAATTTTATATTTCTTGTATAACTTTGCCAAATCTAATCATTTTTTCAGCTTTGCATTTTTTCAATGAGAGTGACAAATTCTAACCGCACAAAGAACCTAAAATGATTTTTTGCAAAAATTAAAGAATTTTAGAAATAAATTTAAAAAATACGGCAAAATATCTGAAAAGAAAAAACGTTTCATATAATTTTTCAAAGAAATTTAAGATGTTAGAAAAAAACGAAATATTACTTACGTCTTGCTGTCTATACGTCCACTTATTCAGATCTATGAATACGAAGTTTTTCTGTCGGATGTTTACTTTATATATATATATATATATATATATATATATATATATATATATATATACTAATCTAATATCTACCAGCATTCACAGTACCAGAAAAAAAAACGAAAAAAACCGCCAGGAACAAGAGAGAAAAGTATCTCGAATCACTGCCCGGGGGAAAAAGAAAAAATTATAGGTCAAAAAGAAAGAAAAGGCCAACCTCGTCCGACCCCTTGAAAAAAATCAAGGGATACGCCGTCAGTTAGTCAAAAGGAAACTAAAAACCTTCCGCGAATCCTGCAATGCTACAATTACAAAAGTGCTCAACACAAGTCGAGCCAATTATAAAATTAACTTAAATCGATTTAAGTTAATTTTATATATATATATATATATATATATATATATATATATATATATGCGTGTGTGTGTGTGTGTGTGTTAAGTTTTTCCTTCTTCTACACCAGCTTGCCCACCAACTACACCTCTGCAATGAGTGTCCTGGATATGACACTAAATGAGTGTCCTAAATATGACACTAAGCAATCTGATGGTAAGGTTTCAGTGATGCTGAAGCTTTGAGGAATGCGGAGCACCCCTTCATCGCCATTGCTCCTATGTCCACTCTGGCCTGGAGTGGTAGCACCTGATAGGGTCCTATCTATGGGTCAAATAGAACTAACTGCATATTCATGCTAAACTGAATTGTTTGAATTAGAACTATTTGACTAAACTGAATAGCTTGAAATAGAAAGGATTTTGACAAACTGTACTTACATTTAAACTGCGTGCTTATGCCAAACTGAATTGTTTGAAATGAAACTGTTTTTGACATTGAAACTGTACCTACACAAAACTGAATTGTTTTTGACATTTAACTATGTGTTAACAAAATCTGGTCTTATACTAAACTAAATTAGCTGAATTAGAACCGTTTGAATAAACAGAATAACTTGAAATAGAAATGTTTTTGACATATAAACTGTGTACTCATACTAAACTGAATTTTCTGAAATAGAACTAACTATTTGCATAAAAATGGATTTGGCGTTAAATAACCTACAAAGGTTGATAAGCCATAAAACCCAACTAACCTAACCTCACCTTGACCAGCTGCTATACCAAAGTTAAAGAGTAAAAACTGCCCTACAATTTATTTATAGCTGGAGGGAGAATAGGTGGATGCATACCTCATGAAAGGGTATTAGCACTATATGAAATGCATATAGCCTCGACAAGGTTTTGAACTCGAGTCACCGTGTTCATTTCCTACAACGGTAACCATTACACCACGAACGCCTCCATTTTCTGTTTACATAGAAGTGAATTCCTGTCAATTATTTGAGAATCGTCTTACAGGCACGCATTGCTTTAGATTTCATGAAATCTTACTTACTCTGGGCATTTATCGATTTTGTTTCTTCTTCTTCTTCTTCTTCTTCTTCTTCTTCTTCTTCAGTATTCGTTTTTAAATGGTTCAGCGTACACACACACATATGATATTTTCTAGAAAATATCACAAAAAAGGTTTTAGCATACTCAATAAAATACTCAATAAAATAAATTAATTTGCTAATGGTAAAGATAGTTTTCTTTAACAACGAATTTCCTTTTTCTTTTTTCCGAATCTACAAACTTGCCAGTGTCCATTCACAAACTGATGGGCTGAAAATTAAAATTCAAGTTCAAAAGGTTTCTTTGTTAAAGCTACCTCTATAAAAATGAGAGAATGAATACCGATTAGAATTACAATCGTATACTTTAACATATGGAATAACTTCTCTAAAAAATGGTTTGTTAACTGAAATGATTAGTTCACTAGAGTAAGCCCTATTCAATGGAATAACTGTTGTATACCTTAGAATATGAAATGACTTCAATAACGAACACTTACTGTCTCCAATGCGTAGTTAACTGCTACGGGCCCCATTCAAAGGCTTATCGAATTGTCTAAAGGCTATATATATATATATATGAAAATGTTCGATATGAAAAAACATAAGGTCTTCAGAGAATAATTTTATTTGTAGTTTGAATTATTTACCAACGGTAAATGCTTTGGTTTTTAAATATGGAAGCACTAAATATCCATCAGGGCGAATGAATTGTTAATTGTTAAATGAAACGAAAAAATATTAAACATTCTATTTCTAGTTTTCCTACATATATACATATGTGTGTGTGTGTGTGTGTGTGTGTGTGTGTGTGTGTGTGTGTGTGTGTGTGTGCGTCTTTATGATGAAGATCTCTGTACGTATTGATCGATACGTACTTAGACACGTGCAGAAAGAACTAATGGATTGTTTTATTTTCAGACTTTTCTCGGTTAAGTGGTTGATCGGGTTAAGGCATAGATAAGTACAGATATACATATCACACATTATATATATATATATATATATATATATATATATATATATATATATATATATATAAAACACATTTAAATATTGACTACAAGACTGACTTCGTCATCAAATAACTCAACAAAAGTTGATATTCCATCAAACCAACCAACCAACCAACCTACAAACTAAAAATGGTTTGCTAGCCTACCTTGCAAACCATTACTCTAAGAGAGGTTCCCAGCCCAAATATTTCGTTTTGTTATTACAGATGATAGTTGAACTGGAGCAACGGTAATGTCAGTGAGCAGCGAGGAAAAAAACTTCTAAAATTTTCCCACTGGATAGTCTCAAAGCAAGCAAGCAAAGTTGGTGACCGTAGTCGAGAGTGACCCGAAGGCTCCCTTTTCGATAGCTTCTGCACCAAGGTGTAGGGGAGGACGCTACTCCTTTCTCTGGATTGCTCCACTTTACCCTTGATCCGTACCTTATAATGCTGAGTGTTAAGCAAGGAGGTATCAAGTACCATTTTTTGAGTCTTTGGTATGACTCGATCTGGGATTCAACCCCGGTCTCCCGGGTCATTGGAGAACTGTTTTATTCCAACATCTTCTGCCAACTTCCAAAATTTTTCTGTGTCTCTATTATATATATATGAATTTACCCAACCCCTCCGCTAGGAGCAGGAGGTGACATAATATCACTTTTTAAACAGAGTACATGGTGCCTTCAATAAGTTTCCAGACTTTTTTGTACAGGTATTTAAGATTGTCGTAGACCCTTGAAAATTCACTATGTTATTGCTATACATCTTACATCATTGACTGACCAATTTTTATGATTTCAGCTTCAAATGAACAGCTACCCTACTAAAGCCTAATTGTCACAGCTGGTGAATTTCAAAAATGCAATCTGGACGTGAGGACACTTTAGAAGAACAATATGCAATAAAATTCTGTTTTAAACTTGGAAAAAATGCCACAGAAACGTATGGAATGTTTCAGACTGCTTTTCGACCATCTTGCATGAATCGAGCTTCAGTTTTTGAGTGGCATAAGAGATTCAAAGAAGGCAGGGAGTCTGTGAGAGATGTGGGAGGAGTAAGGAAGTCATTAGACCAGAGTTGATAGGCCGAAGGGTTCGGGTTCGGGTTAGGGTTACTATGTTGAGGTTTTAAGGGAGTTCAGCAAGAGATTCGGTCGGAAGAGGCCAGCACTCTTCAAATCGGGTCAGTGACATTTCAACCGGGACAATACACCAGTCCACAACCCCATCCTTGTCATGGACTATTTGAGCAAGATGGGTATCAAGACAGTTCCTCAGGCTCGCAATTATCCAGACCTTGCTCCCTGTGACTTTTGCTTATTCCCTAAGCTCAGAGGCTGTCGTTATGAGACAAGTGAGGAGATGAAAGAGGCTGTGACGAAGGTCATTGACACGCTCACACAAGAGGACATCCATGGGGCCTTCCAGAATTTGTTTGAACGATATAAGTGCATTGCAGCCGGAGGAGCTTACTTCGAAGGGGACTAGAGTTTCATGTGTGCACTATCAATAAAAGTGCCCATACGAAAAAAAAGTCTGGAAACTTACTTAATGATCCTCGTATATTTGGTTTGAATTCAGAGTTTTCCTTTTTCTAGACTGGATGTTTATCGAAGGCAAAAAGTTTTATTTGCCCTACTATTTACCTACAAGATGGACGAAAACAAATGGATCCATGCCTTTCCCAAGGGCATTAACGTGAAGTGAAGCGTAAAAATCCTCGTCCAGGATCTTAAATCGGGTCACCGATTTCATTACCTACGACAATAACCACAAACGCTAAGTGCGCCTTTTTTGTTCATTATACGTGAATGAAAACTTAGACGTATTTGCATAATAAATTAAATTCATTGTATACTGAGTTACATCAAGGGATAGTCTTTAGATAAAAGTTCAAAATACAAAGGGAATTAATCAAGCTGGTGGACTGGGACATCGTTGTAAGAAATTTCAAGTTCTTGTCACGCTATTACATTCACTTTCTGACTAATACCCTCGGCAAAAGTTTAAACTCTTTTATCCTCACCAAGACTTGTCGACTAGGGCTGTAGTATACACCGACGGCATATCCGCAGAAGGGTAAGACCCTCCCCTCTACCACGAATGTTCTGGATTGATTTGGTTTGGTTTTATGGTATATCAACCATTGTAGGTTATTTAATGTCAAATTCATTTTTATACATATAAACAGTTCTATTTCAAAAAAATTAGTTTAGTATAAGTACAGTTTTTTGTTTACACTCAGTTAAATATAAAAACAGTTCTATTTCAAACAATTCAGTTTAACGTAATTACACAGTTTAATTCTATTTGACTCATAGATAAGACCCTATCAGATGTTACCACTCCGGGTCAGGCTGGAGCAGGGAGCGATGGCAATAAAGGGGTACTCCGCACGCCCCAAAGCTCCAGCATTACTGGAGCCTCACCATCAGACTGTTTAGTGTCATATATCAGGACACTCGTTGAGGGAATCTTACTCCAATGTAGAGGTGCTGTCGGTGTATTCTACAGCCCCAGCCGACTGGGCTGCAGTGTTCTAGATATAATACTGAACCACCAGATAGTGAGGCTCCCGTCCTGGAGCTTTGAGGAATGACTCATTGCATTACTCTCAGGTCCACTCTGATCTGGAGTAGTAATACATGTTAGGATCCCATCTCTTGGTCAAATAGAACTATTTAACCATTTACTGTTCTGGAAACCATTTATCTGTGGGCAAATAGAAAATATTAATGTAAGGTAACAATATTTGAGACCATTTTAGTGCAAATAAATGAACTCTGGTTTGTTTACAAATATTACCAACAACCTATTCGTTTTAACTGTGTGCAAACGATAAAAAAGCAATACTTGAAACCATTTAATTGTATGCAAGCAAAAGAGCGCTGGCTCATTTTAAAATGTTACCGACAAACTACTGGTTTACAAATCACATAAATATAGATATATATATGTGTGTGTGTGAGAGAGAGACAAAGAGAGACAGAGACAGAGAGAAAGAGAGAGAGAGAATAGGATTTGGCATTAAATAACCTACAATGGTTGACAGGCTACAAAACCAAACAAAGCAACCAAACCACAGATATGTGTTAAATAGTACCACTACTGTTCTACAAGGATGGCTTTGGCTTTAAATAGCCCACAAGGGTTGATGTGCCATTAAAACAAAGAAACCAAACCAAAGCAGATAAAATGAACCAAGAATATATATATATATATATATATATATATATATAAGCTTCGGCAAACTGTATTGAAAATTGCCGCTATAAGCGGTGAGCAGGTAAGAGGTATGCCTCTGAGCAACAAACAGTGGCGTGGAAGGGTAAGCATAGCGCGTTTGTGATTGAAATTTATTAATAAGAATAGAGATTAATCTCACTGTTTGGTTTCGTCCAGTGGCTGGCTCGCTCACTAGATATATCTTCTTAATTTCTATGAGTATACCTGAAAGCTCAAGACAGTAAACGTAGGTCGGAGACCACTGATGAACCAAAGGATTTTATTGGTCACGAAATCGCAGGACTTTTATGAGGAAAGAAAGATTGGTAGGGTCATTAGTTTATAGGTGTGGTTCATAGGTTGTAAGTTGTTGTCGTTGGTGGTTGTCGCTTGTTGTAGTATCTGACTCTATTTGTTCTTCTTCTTAACTCATTTAACTTGTTGGCTCCTTTGTCTATGAAGGCTGCAAAAGAATTGCTGAAAGAAGGAAAGAGACGAAGATACCTTTTAAATTTCAGCTTTATTTTAGGGTTTCAAACGGCTATTTTGCAGCGAGATGTTTTCCTGAACTAATAGACGTAATCGTATTTCCCAAACAAGGCGTTGAAATATATTAGTCAATTCTGGTGGTGGTTAGTTTTAAGTCGGTGGTTATGTCCAGTGGGTGTTTTCAGCAATACATGTTTTGGCGATGTCGGCTTGCTAACAGAAGTCATGGATAAGGGTGAGATCACAAGACCCGATCAGTGCATGTGTTTGCTGCTAGCAGCCGAGTGGGAAAGAGTCATTTCATTCTTAGGGTTACCGCTGAAGTGAGGCAGAGTTTTTCTTTTGCGCCGGTAAGTCTATCTTTCAAGTATGCACGGATTTCGCTTCTTGTCAGAGGTTTCCGGGAATCGCCACACCTTTTAAATTTATTTTATTTTTATTTATTCATTTTCTTATCTTTTCTTTTCTTTTCTTTTTTCCTAACCCCACAATTTAACGACCGGCCTGTCAACTTGGCCAGTAGAAAACACCGATTGCACCTTTGCAGACCCCCACTAACAAGGCCGTATATTGGCCTTGAGTAGTGACCCATAATGCTTGAAGACGGGATCCTGGTAGCTGAGTTATCCTTAACCCGGCAACCAAAGAGGTCTATTTTGGTCCTTTATGGACAAGATGGACAGTCAGTGACCCGGTCTGATCAATCAATTAGTCATGTCCATTCTTAGTATCTATATGATTATCCCAACCGTATTCTTCTTATTGGTCTTCTGGCAAACAAATGCCCAACCCTGTTTTAACTTAAATGAGCTCGATGTCAGTGGCCGAGGGTTAATAGCGCTGAGATAGTGTTATATAGCCATAACCGTAATGATATCAATCCAACAGTACATATAATGATATCAATCCAACAGTACATATAATGATATCAATCCAGCAGTACATATAATGATATCAATCCAACAGTACATATAATGATATCAATCCAACAGTACATATAATGATATCAATCCAACAGTACATATAATGATATCAATCCAACAGTACATATAATGATATCAATCCAACAGTGCATATAATGATATCAATCCAGCAGTACATATAATGATATCAATCCAGCAGTACATATAATGATATCAATCCAACAGTACATATAATGATATTAATCCAACAGTACATATAATGATATCAATCCAGCAGTACATATAATGATATCAATCCAACAGTACATATACAAATTCATATTCAAATACAATGCAGGCAGAAACACAGGCACAAATAGTACATATAATGAAACACAGGCACAAACAGTACATATAATGATATCAATCCAACAGTACATATACAAATTCATATTCAAATACAAATGCAGGCAGAAACACATGCACAAATACAATACACATACAGGCAAACACATGTACAAATGCAGGCGGACTCTGTTGTTCAGGTACGAACGGTTTCATTAATTTCTGACTTCGGTTCTTCGACACAAGGAGAGAGACACAATTCTTAAAAGTCTTTCGTAATCATACTATCCTAACGCCACCCCCAACGTTCGGCACATCTTGTGATGTTTTAGATCTCAATTCATCTTCGCTGGTCGGGACCTGCAAAACTTAACCGCCGCCGCAACGGTAGAAAATTCAACTCTCTGGTAGAGAACTCTATTCTCTGCCCCAATGGCAGAAACTCTATTGTCTGCCTGCATGGTCCAATGTCAACCTTCAACACCATGGTCGGACCCCAAATTCTCAACATCATAGTCGGACCTCAACTGAATCTTTTTCAAAATCTTTCAAATTCTCAGCCCATCTCTTCTGGGCATGACGTCATCCACACTCAAGCCTCATTTCCTGTCTTCCTTCTTGGCCACGTGGTTTTCGTTGTTTTCCTCTCTCTCTCTCTCTCTCTCTCTCTCTCTCTCTCTCTCTCTCTCTCTCATTTTGTAATCTGCAGCTGTTCCACATTCCTTTCTCTTGTTCAAGCCTTTCGTCTCTTTCCCTCCCATTTTTTATTACTCTCAGATTGTTTTTTATTTGTCAATCTCCTTGTCGTTATTGCCCACTAGGCTGGAGCTGTAGAATACATCGACTGCTGGGGTTTATTATAACAATGGTGATTGTCATCCTTTGCGCACGTGCACCTGAACTAAGAGCTGAATGGTTCAAAGCCCAACCAAACTGAATGATAAAATATAATTAATGAAAAATGATTAAAATGAAAAATCATTCCTTAATTATATAAGAATAGCAATACTTGAAAACATTTAAAATTTGTGCTAATTTTTAATTGAATTTTTAGCGTTAAATAGCAATACATAAAATCATTTCACTGGCCAAATAAATAAACTATAAAGTTACCATCAAACTATTCTCTAAGAAATCATATATATATATATATATATATATATATATATATATATATATACAGGTTATTCCCGAGTATTAAAGAAGTGCTATGTCCTTTACAAGGTGCATACGATAAGTTTCCAGATTTTTTTCGTATGGGCATTTAAAATTGTCTTAGACTCTTGAAAATTCACTATGTTATTGCTGTACATTTTATGAGATGACTGACCAATTTTTATGATTTCAGCTTCAAATAAACAGCTACAGCAGCAATTGGAATACACCCTACTAAAGCCTGATTGTCAAAGCTAGGGAATTTCAAAAATGCAATCTGGACGTGAGGAAGAAAGGTATGCAATAAAATTCTGTTTTAAACTTGGAAAAGATGCCACAGAAACGTATGGAATGCTTCAGACTGCTTTTCGACCATCTTGCATGAATCTAGCATCAGTTTTTGAGTGGCATAAGAGATTCAAGGAATGCGGGGAGTCTGTAAGGAATTGCCAAAGGGTTAGGGTTAGGGTTAGGGTTACTATGTTGAGGTTTTAAGGGAGTTCAGGAAGAGATTCGGTCGGAAGAGGCCAGCACTCTTCAAATCGGGTCAGTGGCATTTCCACCAGGACAATACACCAGTCCACAACTCCATCCTTGTCACGGACTATTTGACCAAGATGAGCATCAAGACAGTTCCTCACCCTCCCTATTGTCCAGACCTGGCTTCCTGTGACTTTTGGTTATTCCCTAAGCTCAGAGGCTGTCGTTATGAGACAAGTGAGGAGATGAAAGAGGCAGTGACGAAGGTCATTACCACGCTCACACAAGAGGACTTCCATGGGACCTTCCAGAAGTTGTTGGAACAGTACAACAAGTGCATTGCAGTCGGAGGAGCTTACTTCGGAGGGTACTAGAGTTTCATGAGTGCACTATCAATAAAAGTGCCCATAAGAAAAAATTCTGGAAAATTATCTTATGCACCTCGTAAACAAAAAACCAAAACCCATGAACCTCAACGAAGTGCTTGGAGAAAAAACTTGATGGGAACTATGTAAGAATGCTGCGTGCTATTTTTATCTAATCCTGGAAGCAGCACCTCACAAAACAGCAGCTGTGCAGCCACTAGCATCCCATCCCACAAACTATCCAAGTAAGATGAATAAGACATTCTGGATACTGCTGGTGCACCAGAGACGAACTCACATGCGATGTTTTCCTGTAGACCCCCATACATCTGCACACCAGTGTTGAATGACCAACAAAGTCTTATATTCATCAGCTCTGTGCGATCACTGGATGCCAACTAGAAGACCTACCCGGAGCGATAAACGATAGGGATAGATGAGAGTCAAATAATACATGCTACCAACACAACTTATTATATATATATATATATATATATATATGTGTGTGTGTGTGTGTGTGTGTGTGTGTGTGTGTGTGTGTGTGGATAGATTTAAACAGAGACAGACAAATCGGTTTGGTTTTGTTTCTTTGTTTAATGGTATATCAATCTTCCTGTGCAATTTAATCCATAGCTGAGGGAGAAACGAGGTTCATATCTTTTCCAAAATGTAGTCATGAATGTAAGTGAACGTAATTACGTAAGATTTATATATATATATATATATATATATATATACGCATATACATATGTACGTTTATATATATGTGTGTGTGTGTGTGTGTGTGTGTGTGTGCGCGTGTGTGTGTGTGTATTTAGTTGGGCAGCAGTCTTTCATTTAACCATGTTTAATTAGATATAAGATTTTAATTAGATATTAGATTTAATTAGATATAATTTATTAAAATCCTTCCAAGTTTCCTGATAAGTGTCTTGGTCTCAGGTTGGGATTGGTGGATGAATTTACCAAAATTGTCCCGAGCGCTTTTGGGCCTTTCATAGGCCATCATCAGGAGTTGCTTGCGTGTATAAAGAGTATTTTTAAAGAGTTTTTCAAAGATTTCATTTCGGTTTTTTATAATATAACAAAATTAAGTAAACGCAGAGATGGATAAAAACGAGATACTGATGAATTTAAAAGACAGAACGCTATCAACGGAAATAGAATATTTTGGAATATTAAAAAAAATAAAAATATAAAAAATAAAGGCATTTCAAAACATTGTCGCTATTTTCAAAATTAACGCAAAATTTTTATATATATATATATATATATATAAGAGGGAAAATTCACATGTTCCTTAAATATATCCAGATGTCTTATTGATGAAATTTTATACCTACATATGTGTATATATATATATATATATATATGTGTGTGTGTGTGTGTGTGTGTGTGTGTGTGTTCTCTGTGTGTGTGTGTGTGTGTGTGTTTCTGTGTGTGTGTGTGTGTGTGTGTGTGTGTGTGTAACACTTAGTACCACTAATCATACAAAATAATGCCACAGTTGATTAAAATGTATCATTTTCAAACATTCTAACTGAAACTTGTAAAAACAAGTGACTTTTGAAATAAACCTCCTTTCATGAAAATCGTGATATAACAGGAAGGATTTTCGACACAAAAAAAATTCACTCAAGTTATCAATATCTGTATGTAACACTACAAAACTTATTGGAAGAGAAGAAAATGAAAAAATAATGACGATTGTATTTTTAGCGCTGATGGTGTTTTGTCCCACTTACTTTAACGCTACTTCATCTTTCGTCCGTAAAGTTTTTGTCATTTTCTTCAATAACAAACTAAAATTATGATAATGATTTTTTTTATGATGATTCACCAAGTTAGACGTTAATTTAACAAAAATATTTGTTTTGGAAAATCGGGAAAAAGGGATTGTCTGCAATCAGAAGTTAAAGTGAGCGTTACTGACTGAATAGTGTAATTATATGAATAATTATTTGTTTATTTTGGGGTGTTAGGGGGGATGTTTTACTACAGCAATGTATTGGAAATGTAAAAAGAGATTGTCGAAGGTCTAAAAGTAAGGCAGACGTTACTGGATGAGCAGAGAATAGTTGACACTGACGCTGATGCTCCATTCAGTGATGAATTATTTTGGTATGCATAAACTCTTGAAGTGATAGAAATCTACATGTCCTTTTTGACTGACAGCAGGATCTTGGTTAAGAACCGATTGTGATCGCAGACAAAATCCGAGTGAATCGTGTACGTTCTGTTCTGCGATTAAAACCAGAATATTCAAAAGTACACCAATCTGGTG